>CM042411.1:29648320-29828320 GCA_023634145.1 Thymallus thymallus
TGTTGCCTTTTCTGGACTGTTGAAATACCTGGCAGATGATTATAAACTGACAAAATGTAAACCAATTTGTTTAAGAGAAAGCAACAAATTGCCAACAACAATCTTTAATTCCCAAACTGACAAAATTAAGAAATATATATTTTTAAGACCACCATCAGACACTGTCATTAATTTTCACCTCTAATGTAAGAACTTCTACTGAATTCTTCACCAGACCAGAACCAGAACCAGAACCAGAACTAGACCAGAACCAGAACCAGACCCAGACCAGAACCAGACTCAGACCAGAACCAGAACCAGAACCAGAACAGAACCAGAACCAGAACCAGAACAGAACCAGACCCAGACCAGAACCAGACTCAGACCAGAACCAGAACCAGAACCAGACCCAGACCAGAACCAGAACCAGACTCAGACCAGAACCAGAACCAGAACCAGACCCAGAACAGAACCAGAACCAGAACCAGAACCAGAACCAGAACCAGAACAGAACCAGAACCAGAACCAGACTCAGACCAGAACCAGAACTAGACCAAAACAAACTGATACAACACTGTGCTACTGTTTCACTCAATCACATTATCAAAACACACGGAGGATAATCGTCCTGCACACGATTGTGACAGCCTGCCGGGCGGCAAAGCGAAACCAATACTGTTTTCAATGCTTTGCTAATTATTAATTAAACCCATCTTCCTGCATATGTGTTTATTCTCTCTAAGACTCCGAGTCATAATTGAGTTTGATGGATGACTGACAGCTCTGACAGCTCGTTAAGCCATGTTAGAACAGATTAATTGAACGACACAACATTTATGTCTCGGTGATGACCAGTTATCTTGCCATCTATCACAGAGATGATCCCCTCTGATTGAAAACCACTGGTCCGTGTAATTCTCATTATTTTAAATGAGAATTCTTTTTTATATATATTATATACAGTGGGGAGAACAAGTATTTGATACACTGCCGATTTTGCAGGTTTTCCTACTTACAAAGCATGTAGAGGTCTGTAATTTTTATCATAGGTACAATTCAACTGTGAGAGACGGAATCTAAAACAAAAATACAGAAAATAACATTGTATGATTTTTAAATAATTAATTTGCATTTTATTGCATGACATAAGTATTTGATCACCTACCAACCAGTAAGAATTCCGGCTCTCACAGACCTGTTAGTTTTTCTTTCAGAACCCCTCCTGTTCTCCACTCATTACCTGTATTAACTGCACCTGTTTGAACTCGTTACCTGTATAAAAGACACCTGTCCACACACTCAATCAAACAGACTCCAACCTCTCCACAATGGCCAAGACCAGAGAGCTGTGTAAGGACATCAGGGATAAAATTGTAGACCTGCACAAGGCTGGGATGGGCTACAGGACAATAGGCAAGCAGCTTGGTGAGAAGGCAACAACTGTTGGTGCAATTATTAGAAAATGGAAGAAGTTCAAGATGACGGTCAATCTCCCTCGGTCTGGGGCACCATGTAAGATCTCACCTCGTGGGGCATCAATGATCATAAGGAAGGTGAGGGATCAGCCCAGAACTACACGGCAGGACCTGGTCAATGACCTGAAGAGAGCTGGGACCACAGTCTCAAAGAAAACCATTAGTAACACACTACGCCGTCATGGATTAAAATCCTGCAGCGCACGCAAGGTCCCCCTGCTCAAGCCAGCGCATGTCCAGGCCCTTCTGAAGTTTGCCAATGACCATCTGGATGATCCAGAGGAGGAATGGGAGAAGGTCATGTGGTCTGATGAGACAAAAATAGAGCTTTTTGGTATGAACTCCACTCGCCGTGTTTGGAGGAAGAAGAAGGATGAGTACAACCCCAAGAACACCATCCCAACCGTGAAGCATGGAGGTGCAAACATCATTCTTTGGGGATGCTTTTCTGCAAAGGGGACAGGACGACTGCACCGTATTGAGGGGAGGATGGATGGGGCCATGTATCGCGAGATCTTGGCCAACAACCTCCTTCCCTCAGTAAGAGCATTGAAGATGGGTCGTGGCTGGGTCTTCCAGCATGACAACGACCCGAAACACACAGCCTGGGCAACTAAGGAGTGGCTCCGTAAGAAGCATCTCAAGGTCCTGGAGTGGCCTAGCCAGTCTCCAGACCTGAACCCAATAGAAAATCTTTGGAGGGAGCTGAAAGTACGTATTGCCCAGCGACAGCCCCAAAACCTGAAGGATCTGGATGGAGGAGTGGGCCAAAATCCCTGCTGCAGTGTGTGCAAACCTGGTCAAGAACTACAGGAAACGTATGATCTCTGTAATTGCAAACAAAGGTTTCTGTACCAAATATTAAGTTCTGCTTTTCTGATGTATCAAATACTTATGTCATGCAATAAAATGCTAATTAATTACTTAAAAATCATACAATGTGATTTTCTGGATTTTTGTTTTAGATTCCGTCACTCACAGTTGAAGAGTACCTATGATAAAAATTACAGACTTCTACATGCTTTGTAAGTGGGAAAACCTGCAAAATCGGCAGTGTATCAAATACTTGTTCTCCCCACTGTATATAATATATTGTATAGCTTTTTGTGGCATTTTGTGGTGATGGTGAGAGTAGGTTGGTAGCGTTAAATGCACAGGAGGGGAAATGACAGATCTACAGTAACACAACCTCCACTAACTCTCTACCAGACAGTAAAGGTCTACAGTAACACAACCTCCACTAACTCTCTACCAGACAGTAAAGGTCTACAGTAACACAACCTCCACTAACTCTCTACCAGACAGTAAAGGTCTACAGTAACACAACCTCCACTAACTCTCTACCAGACAGTAAAGGTCTACAATAACACAACCTCCACTAACTCTCTACCAGACAGTAAAGGTCTACAGTAACACAACCTCCACTAACTCTCTACCAGACAGTAAAGGTCTACAGTAACACAACCTCCACTAACTCTCTACCAGACAGTAAAGGTCTACAGTAACACAACCTCCACTAACTCTCTACCAGACAGTAAAGGTCTACAGTAACACAACCTCCACTAACTCTCTACCAGACTATGTTCTCATCCACTTCTTTCTACTAAGTTTGTTCATCTCTTCACACTATTGTTTTGCCTAAACTTTATGTAACCCTCGGCTAACTTCTGCAAAGCTGCTCCTCTCGTGGGACAATCACAGACTCAAACCCAGCATTTTAAGCTTTTACAAGCAACAAGGCCCAAAAGAACCCCTGTTTTAACTATTCTACGGCAAGCCTATAGCAAAGCCTCAGGAAACAGACTTCTCTTCCAGGTGTGAAAAAACTCCTTTGAGTATGCCAACACCAACTCAGAGCTGTGTTGAATCCCATGTGGTATTCTGGGTACATACTGTATTAGCTGAGAGAATTTAGTTACAACGGATGTGGAAACATATAGGAAGAAACACACAGACACACACATACACACACACACACACACACACACACACACACACACACACACACACACACACACACACACACACACACACACACACACACAGCAGCTAGTAAATGCCATCTATCTGAAACTGCTGACCAAATGGATCTGATGGGATATAGACCAAAGCCATTCTTGGAAACCACCCACTCTATAATGCTATTTGCACCATGTTGTTTTGATCAATTTAACTGGATGTTTCAGATATACTGTATTCCTGGCTCAAACACTCTTTTCTTATTTAAAAAAATCCCCCGATGTTTTGATCTTCAACCCAAGCCCCCGATGTTTTGATTTTCAACCCAAGCCCCCGATGTGTAGATACATAGTGTAGATTATAAATTCCTAATATAGTCTTCTTTCTACCATGTAGAGTTCTTCTAGTCCTTTATTATGGTAGCGATATCCTTAAAGGCTGCCAAAATGATCCTGTAAACAGGCTGACTTGGAAATATGAAACGTTCCAGGCGATTATAGTAAACGATCTGAGCGCATGGCAGAGCAATGTGACTGCTGTCCTGGCTGTAGCTACTATTGGATGGAGAGGTGGGATGACGTGTAAATCCACCACACAAAGATCCTGAGGGGAAGAGAAGCCAAGTCTGGAAGAGGCCTACTGAACATTAGGCTCCATGGGATGAGACAACCTTAAATAAAAGGGCTTATATTTACTATATTTACATAAAACAGTAACGAACACAGAGGTAGTGTGGTGGCATAGGGTTAAAGAATATTGTATCATCATTTTCAACATTATCCAGATAAGATCAAATGAATAATGTTTTTCTGTAGCTCAGTTGGTACAGCATGGTGCTTGCAATGCCATGATAGTGGGTTTGATTCCCGGGACCACTGCTTTTGGATAAAAGCAACAAAATATATATATATTTTTGTTACATGATACTTATTCTGTTTCAGGGACAGTTATGAGAGTTGCTAAGATACCAGGCTACTACCTAAAAGGCTACCTAAAAGTTATTTTTTACACAGTTCCTGAGTACCAATAACTAGTGTTTAGAACCTGTGTTCTATTAGGATTACAATCATTTTTTTTAAAGTGAACCGGTAGTCAATCTCAGTGAATATATTTAGATCCGGGATTTAAGTCCCTAGATTTAAGTCTCACTGTCCATCCAGTCAGCCACCCTCCAGCCAGACACCCTCCATTATATATAAGACTAAGCTGTCTGTAGAAGCAATAGAAAAAAAAAATATTCTCAACAACTCCAAATGTTTTGCTAACAGCAGCACTGTTTTTCAAAGTAGCTCATCTTGAGATTAGCTATTTCCACAACAAGCAATCATGGTGAGTAGCCTATGGCTTTATCTTCATTATTAGGTGAGTCAGTGTGTCACTTGAAATTGTATTTAGTAGACTACTGTAGCCTAGGATATGCAGTATATATATATATGCATGTATATGTATATGTGTGTATATATGTGTGTATATATATATATATATATATATATTTATAAATATAAATATATAACAGATATAGTGATAACAGATATAGTGATAACAGATATACTGTAGTGATAACAGTTATAGTGATAACAGATATACTGTTGTGATAACAGATATAGTGATAACAGATATAGTGATAACAGATATACTGTAGTGATAACAGATATAGTGATAACAGATATAGTGCTAACAGATATAGTGATAACAGATATACTGTAGTGATAACAGATATAGTGATAACAGATATAGTGATAACAGATATAGTGATAACATATATAGTGCTAACAGATATAGTGATAACAGATATAGTGCTAACAGATATAGTGATGTCCTTCAGCAGGCGATCCAGACAAGGCATATCTGGACACATCTCAAACAGTAGGGTATACTGTATACTAAATATATATATATATGCTTTTTGACACAATGCTTGCTTAACCCGGAAGCCAGCCTCACCAATGTGTCGGAGGAAACACTGTACACCTGGCGACCGTGTCAGGATGCATGCGCCTGGCCTGCCACAGGAGTTACTACAGCGGGTTGGGACAAGGACATCACGGTCGGCCAAATCCTCCCCTAACCCGGGCGACGCTGGGCCAACTGTGCGTCGCCTCATGGTTCTCCCAGTCACGGCCGGCTGCAACCAGGGTCGGCTCCAAGGGGGGGCATTGACGGGCAATGCCCACCCAAATGGAATGCTGTGCCCCCTCAAAAAAATGTATATAATGTTGTTAAAATATAACTAAGTGTGTCATACATTTTTCTGAAAATGGGTTGATATGATGACACTTTAAAAATAATATATAAAATAATAAATTCTTATAAAATGCATATAAAAGTTTTTTTTATTAGCCTGCTTGGTGTAAAACTGAGGTGAAGTTTGCGATCATGTGCAATGGTGTGATGTGATGGTTAACTGACACCAACTAGCTATTTTAGTTTCTATAGAGTCCAACACGCTTGTTATAGGAGTAGATTGATAGAAAGTGGCTTCCTGCCACAAAGCCAACCGAAGGGAGAAGATGAGGTAGGACATTCTTCGAGATCATCGACATCGCTGAGCCTGAACGACAAAAGCGGAGGGGCACCTGCTAACCATGAAGCTGTAGCTAGCTCAGCGCCAGCTAGCGCTACTACGGTTGATCCTGTCCTGGAACAGCTACCCCGGGCCCCAGATGATCTTGGGATAAATAAACCAAACCAAGTTTTGTCACAGCAATACCCAAACCGTATGTACCAGGGTAAAAAGGGGTCATTTGTAAGTGGATGGTATCATAACCGAGATTGGTTGGAATACAGTGTCAAGGCAGACGCAGCTTACTGCTTTCCTTGAAGCCATTTCGGTAATACTGCGCAGGGAACAGTAGACTTGGCTTTCCTGGTCCGGGGCTACAATGATTTTAAACATGCAGTTGAAAAGGATAAGGGTTTTCATAGACATGCAAACTCCAAAGAGCATATCACCTGCCAGGCATTGTGCTATGAGCGAGAGAAGCGTGAGAGGCAAGGCAAAGAAATCTCAACACTTGTTAACGCAGACCAACTAAAAATAAAATAAGTTTCCTCCCGGATTGATGCAATAGCATTTCTGTCTGAGAACCAATTGCCTTTAAGAGGTAAACTGGAGGCATTTGATGACATGTCAGAGGGAGGCAGTGGCCTGTTCCTCTCACTACTAGACTACACAATTAAGAAGGACCCACAATTGGCCGAAATATTGAAGTCTATCCCGCGAAATGCTACATGTACATGTCACAGCATACAGAACAAACTCATTGGTATACTCAGCAGTGTGGTGACTGAAGCTATAGTGGGTGAAGTAGGCAATTCATGGTATACCATAAAGGTTGATGGCACCCGGGACCCCAATGGCTGCGAAAACATATCAATTATAATTCGATATACGTTTCTGAAGAAAACCAAGCTACAGAGGGCCTTCTTACTATAGCAACTGCCGATGCAGGAGATGCTAAAACACTGGCAGACACTATAAGAGCAGAACTAACCAAACCTGGCCTGAACACCTCCAAGATCTTAAGCCAAGTGTATGACGGAGCCTCACTCATGTCTGGAAGTCGTGGTGGAGTACAACAACTCTTACATGAAAAACTAGAGCGAGAAATACCGTATGTGCACTGTTTTAACCACCAGCTACATTTAGTTGTAAATGCGTGCCCCCTTGTGAAAAAAAAAAGCCCACTCATTTAATTCGTTCTGGAGCCGAGTCTGGTTGCGACACAGATGGGTCTCAAACCAGCATCTGTAGCAACGCAGCTTGCTATATTAATAAAAGCTAACATCTGGAATTGTTTAAAGATGGTCATAACATGGATCATTTAGCTATTTGATTTAGGACCACTGTATGTATCAAAAAAATTAAATAAAAATGAATTTGGTCTTTACTACAACAGCCACTATAAAAACGCATTGAACAACACATTCATAAATGGCAAAAAAAAAGACAGTCAAACAATACATCATAAGAAGGTTTTGGAGGAGATATAAGAACGCTTGGGGGGGTCCCATCTTGTTCGTGAGAGTCTCATCTTCCCATAGAGTGGTCATATTAGGCCAAACCATTCGGATGCTACAGACATTTTTGCAGTGGCAAGAGCGGCTAATCTGCTCCACTTTCTCCAGCAGAAGAGATTAATTGATAGTATGCCCCAATTGTATCTGCTTACCTGCCTAGTTTTGACCATTCCAGTGGAAAGAACATGTTCTGCACTAAAAAGGATCAAGACATATTCCAGGAACACCACTGGACAGGCCCGGCTGTCAGCCCTGGCTTTGATCTCAATCGAAAAATCACTTCTTTCAGATTTAAAATCAAAAGACAAGCTATTAGAACCTGCCATTGGCCATTTCATAAAGGACAGGATAATGGACTTGGTTTTTAAGTGATAATCATGATGGTGAGTGGACTTTATGTTTTCATCTACAGCTTGCTTTTTGTTGCTATCGTTCATATCATTTTGAATACAATGTGTCAAATATTAGTTCAACTTTAGATCACTGGTTGTCTGGTAAAAACAAAGGTAATGACGTTGCAATTGGAACCCTCGAAGTCAGACATTGAGTACATAACGGTGAGTTCTGTTTTAAGCCGCGACAAATCAAAATTAGGGCCGTAGCTTTCCTCGAGACTTGAGAACGCAGTGTTTGGAAAGTTTGGCGTTTTCCTTTTCTGTCAGCTCACAGCCGGTTATCCACGGATAGCGCGAAGGGAAAATGATCTGAATTTACGTAGTAGAGAAATCATATGACCAATGGCCTGGTACCTTGGAGCAGGCAGTATCATGTGACTCTGTGCTGGTCCTACTTCAGCACAAGACATCCACGGCCCATAATAGCTATACTATACATGCCATAGCCATGATATTATAGCTTCTATGTTCATAACTCTGCGAAAATTATAGCTGTATAAGTGTGGCTCGAGGCAAAACTGCTGAAAATAATGGAAGCAGCACATCTTTTTTTTAAAGATTATTCGTGGCTAACTTTAATGTTGCAGATTTGAATTTGAAAGTAAAGTGGAGAGGAGCAGAGAGGATCCCAGGGGACACAAACATAGACTCTCTGTATAAAATGTTAATAGAGAACTAATGGAAGGAATGTTCTTTGTCTGCTCTATGTTTCAGAGGGACTCTTCTGTAGACCTAGAGAGTCTTCTGTAGACCTAGAGAGAGCAGGGCTGTATGATGTTATTGTGTTTCACTGCTGCCGCACACACACACACACACACACGCACACACACACACACGCACGCACGCACGTACGCACGCACGCACGCACACACACACACACGCACGCACGCACGCACGCACGCACGCACGCACGCACGCACACACACACACACACACACACACACACACACACACACACACCATCCAAGCTAACATTTTGCATGTCAAATATGCAAGGTGTAATTAGTCCATGTTGCGTGCGGCTGAGCGGCCCTCCACATCGCCTCAGACAGACGGACGGAAAGAGGTGGAAAATGGACGGGCTGTCTGGGTGAAGTGGGAGCCACAGATCCACAGCAGAGACACGATCTGTCACCAACACTCAACACTTAATCCACAGAGCTCAGAACCAGTCTATGACAATCTCCAGGATCAACAGTCAGTGAGAAAACGTATTCAACCTTTTAAATTGACACAAAACTAGGATTATTCAGATCACAGTTCCTTTGACTGAGTTAATAATGAACCTTCTGATTATTATTTTCATATATACGTGTATTTCCTTTTTGGTTGTTACTGGATACCATCTGCTTGAACGCCTAACTAAATAACGTACAGCTGTTCCTTATACAGTGTAATAGGACAGTGAGTCTCACTGCACAATACATGACTGGAATCTGAGCTCCAGCTGCTTTCCGATTCCACCTCTTCTACCCGGCAGGGTGAATGATGAACAGTGGGTGCAGTGTGGGTGAGAGGCAGGGTGAATGATGAACAGTGGGTGCAGTGTGGGTGAGAGGCAGGGTGAATGATGAACAGTGGGTGCAGTGTGGGTGAGAGGCAGGGTGAATGATGAACAGTGGGTGCAGTGTGGGTGAGAGGCAGGGTGAATGATGAACAGTGGGTGTAGTGTGGGTGAGAGGCAGGGTGAATGATGAACAGTGGGTGCAGTGTGGGTGAGAGGCAGGGTGAATGATGAACAGTGGGTGCAGTGTGTGTGAGAGGCAGGGTGAGAGGCAGGGTGAGAGGCAGGGTGAGAGGCAGGGTGAGTGGCAGGGGGAGAGTCAGGGGGAGAGGCAGGGGGAGAGGCAGGGTGAGAGGCAGGGTGAGAGGCAGGGTGAGAGGCAGGGGGAGAGGCAGGGGGAGAGGCAGGGGGAGAGGCAGGGGGAGAGGCAGGGGGAGAGGCAGGGGGAGAGGCAGGGGGAGAGGCAGGGGGAGAGGCAGGGTGAGAGGCAGGGGGAGAGGCAGGGGGAGAGGCAGGGGGAGAGGCAGGGGGGAGCGTAGCGTACGTGTCTTGTGACCGTAGCGTACGTGTAGGTATGTACGGCAGGACCAAATCAGAGAGATAGGTAGGAGCAAGTCAATGTAATGCTTTGTAGATTAGCAGTAAAACCTTGAAATCAGCCCTAGCCTTAACAGGAAGCCAGTGTAGAGAGGCTAGCATTGGGGATCCAGTCAAGATTCTAGCAGCCGTATTTAGCCATAACTGAAGTTTATTTAGTGTTTTTTCTAGATAGCCAGAGAGTACAGAATTGCAGTAGTCTAGTCTAGAAGTGACGAAAGCATGGATTAGCTTTTCTGCATCATTTCGTGACAAAAGGTTTTGAAAAAAGTATTAAAATGTATACAATCACTACTGTAAGTTGCTCTGAATAACAGCGTCTGCTAAATTACTAAAATCAAAAAAACGTACATGTCAAATGTTTCTGATTTTTGCGATGTTACAAATATGGAAAAATACTCCCCTTGAAATATTCTTGATATGTTCGTCGAAAGAAAGATCAGGGTCCAGAGAGACGCCGAGGTCCTTCACAGTTTTATTTGAGACGACTATACAGCCATCGAGATTAATTATCAGATCAAACGACAGATGTCTTTGGTTCTTGGGACGTAAAACTAGTATCTCTGTTTTGTCCGAGTTTAAAAGTAAAACATTTTCCGCCAGTCACTTCCTTATGTCTGAAACACAGACTTCCAGGGTAGGCAATTTTGGGACATCACCATGTTTCATTGAAAGTTGACATTGTGTTTCCGAATGACATCACCAAGAGGTAGAATATATAGTGAAAACAATAGTGGTCCTAAAACGGAATCTTGAGGAACACCGAAACTTACCATTGGTTTGTCAGACGACAAACCATCCACAGAAAATAAATAATATCTTTCCAACAGAGAAATCTAAACCAGGCAAGAACTTGTCCGTGGAGACCAATTAAGGTTTCCAATCTCTCCAGAATAATGTGGTGACTAAGGTCCAGGAGCACGAGGACAGATACAGAGCTTTGATCTGACGCCATAAAAATGTAATTTACCACCTTCACAAGTGCAGTCTCAGCACTACGACGGGAGCGTTTCGTATACATTATTTGTCTTCAGGAAGTGAGTTGCTGCACAACAGCTTTTTCTACAAACGTTTTAGAGGAATGGGAAAAATCTATCCAGGCCGATAGTTTTTTACATTTTCCGGGTCAAGGCTTGGCTTTTTCAGGAGAGGCTTTATTACTGCCACTTTTAGTGAGTGTGGTACACATTCAGAGGATAGGGAGCCATTTATTATGTTCAACATAGGAGGGCCAAGTAGAGGAAGTAGCTCTTTCAGTAGTTTAATTGGAATAGGGTCCAGTAGGCAGCTGGAAGGTTTAGAGGCCATGACTACTTTTGTGAATGTGTCGAGAGATACAGGATTAAAAAACAAGTGCCTCCATTGATCCATCTGTGCAGACTCAGTTTTGGAGAAATACGCACATTCAAAATCCGTAATTTGCTTTCTAATGATCATGAATTCATCACTGCTGAAGTGAAGGCCATCCTCACTTGGGGAATGCTGATTTTTAGTTAGCTTTACGACAGCATTTTGAGTGTTTTTATTCTCCTCAATCAGGTTTGAACAGTAGGCTGACGGAGCAGCAGTGAGGGCTCTTCGATATTGAACTGTATTGTCTTTCCAAGCTAGTCGGAAGACTTCCAGTTTGGTGGAGCACCATTTCCGTTCCAAATTTCTAGAAGCTTACTTCAGGAATCTGGTATTTTCTGTATACCAGGGAGAACATTTCTTGTGGCAAATGTTTTTTGTTTTTAGAGGTGCGACTGCATCTAGGATATTACGTAAGGTTAAGTTTAGATCCTTGGTTAAGTGGTTAACCGATTTTTGTCCTTGGGTAGGGAGATGGTCTGGAAGTCTAGGAATCTTTTGGTTGTACGAGAATTTATAGCGCAGCTTTTGATGATCATTGGTTGGGGTCTAAGCAGATTATTTTTTGCGATTGCAAACATATTAAAATGGTGGTCCGATAGTCCAGGATTGGATCCACAATATTTATTCCACGGGACAGAACTAGATCCAGGGTATGACTGTGGCAATGCGTAGGTTCCGAGACATGTTGGACAAAACCCACTGAGTTGATGATGGCTCTGAAAGCCTTTTGGACTGGGTCTGTGGAGTTTTTCATGTGAATATTGAAGTCACCTAAAATTTGAATATCATCTGCCATGACTACGAGGTCCAATACGAATTCAGGGAACTCAGTGAGGAACGCTGTATACGGCCCAGGAGGCCTGTAAACAGTAGCTATAAAAAGTGATTGAGTAGGCTGCATAGATTTCATGACTAGAAGCTCTAAAGACATAAATAGAAATTTGCTGTTGTAGATGTTAGCAACACCTCCGCCTTTGCGAGATGCGCGGGGGATATGGTCACTAGGGTAACCAGGAGGAGAGGCCTCATTTAACACAGTAAATTCATCAGGCTTGAACCATGTTTCAGTCAGGCCAATCACATCAAGATTATGATCAGTGATTAGTTCATTGACTATGACTACCTTGGAATTGAGGGATCTAACATTAAGTAGTCCTACTTAGAGATATGAGATATTATCACAATCTCTTTCAATAATGACAGGAATGGAGGAGGTCTTTATTCCAGTGAGATTGCTAAGGCGAACTCTGCAATGTTCAGTTGGGGGGAAAGCTGAGCTGACTACACTGACTGTGCTAGTGGCAGACTCCACTAACCTGGCAGACTGGCTAACAGTTAGAGCCCTGCCTGCTACCCTGTACCTCTGGGACTCTAACCTGATTTTTGAACCCTGCCTGTCCCCGACCTGCCTATTGCCTGCTCCTTGTTTTTCAATAAATATCAGAGACTCGAACCAACCAAAAAGGAGAGAGAGACAGAGAGAGAGAGAGAGAGAGAGAGATGGGGAGAGAGAGAAATAAAGAAATAAAGGAGAGAGAGAGGTTCAGTTAAATGATAAAGAAATAAAGAAAATAGTAGATCCATTCCACGTTGGGTGAGGCGGGTTGCAGGCGGGTTGCAGGAAAAGTATATGAGGAATAAGAAAAATATAAGGAAAGACGGACTAATTACAGACTAATTACAGATTATTTGAGACAGGACAAAAAAACACGTCCGCACTGTTACGCCATCTTGGAATGTCAGCGTAACAAGTTGATCGTACATTTGCAATACGATGGTCTGTGATAGAGAGATCAGCAACCAACTAAACTCAATAAATCTCTACAAAGTCGAGGATTTATTTTCTGTAACATACAATCACAAGTTTCCTAATTTTGCATTTCATGTATACCAGTACATTATCAATTAATTGGTAATAAGATTCCCTCGTAACTAACACATTCTATTCCTCCAGACACCGGCATAGACGGAACACATTTTGACTTGATAGCTAAATAGATACACATGAAGCTAACTCATGGAACACTGGAACACTGGCATGCCTGAAGTCAGAATTCCAGATTCACCTTAAACAAAACAGAACTTTTAAGGATTAATGAAGCCATCATAAGGCTCATCATTATTAACCCCTTATACGATCATTACCTTGACAACAGCTCCTTGTCCTCCTCCTCCTCCCCCCCCCTCCTCCTCCTCCTCCTCTTCCTCCTCCTTCTCCTCCTCCTCCTCTTCCTCCTCCTCCTCCTCCTCCTCCTCCTCTTCCTCCACCCGAGGCAAGGTCTAATCTTCCATCTTTTGGCTCCCAGCTCACATGAAATATACAACTTGAGCTGTAATGAGAATAGATGGTGCTTTGGACGCCAACATAGTATTCCTCTTCTGAGTATTTGATTTACTGCGTTCTAATCCATACTTCTGACTTTGGGTGGAGGTGCCAGATTAACCAGCAGTGACCCGACCTTTCATGGCAGGAATCCAGCCTCTCTCATCCTCCCATAGTCTTTATCATCCTCCCAATCTAACACTAGCCTTTATCATCCTCCCATAGCATTTATCATCCTCCCATAACCTTTATCATCCTCCCAATCTAACACTAGGCTTTATCATCCTCCCAGTCTAACAGCTACACTAGGCTTTATCATCCTCCCAGTCTAACACTAGGCTTTATCATCCTCCCAATCTAACACTAGGCGTTATCATCCTCCCAGTCTAACAGCTACACTAGGCTTTATCATCCTCCCAGTCTAACACTAGGCTTTATCACCCTCCCAGTCTAACAGCTACACTAGGCTTTATCATCCTCCCAGTCTAACACTAGGCTTTATCATCCTCCCAGTCTAACACTAGGCTTTATCATCCTCCCAATCTAACAGCTACACTAGGCTTTATCATCCTCCCAGTCTAACACTAGGCTTTATCATCCTCCCAATCTAACACTAGGCTTTATCATCCTCCCAGTCTAACAGCTACACTAGGCTTTATCATCCTCCCAGTCTAACACTAGGCTTTATCATCCTCCCAGTCTAACACTAGGCTTTATCATCCTCCCAATCTAACACTAGGCTTCATCATCCTCCCAGTCTAACACGAGGCTTTATCATCCTCCCATTCTAACACTAGGCTTTATCATCCTCCCAATCTAACACTAGGCTTTATCATCCTCCCAGTCTAACACTAGGCTTTATCATCCTCCCAATCTAACACTAGGCTTTATCATCCTCCCAGTCTAACACGAGGCTTTATCATCCTCCCAGTCTAACAGCTACACTAGGCTTTATCATCCTCCCAATCTAACACTAGGCTTTATCATCCTCCCAATCTAACACTAGGCTTTATCATCCTCCCAGTCTAACAGCTACACTAGGCTTTATCATCCTCCCAGTCTAACAGCTACACTAGGCTTTATCATCCTCCCAGTCTAACAGCTACACTAGGCTTTATCATTCTTTATCTATCTGAAAAGGGGACGATAGCCAATGAGTCTGGGCAGCCAGGCTACAACAAGCCAGTAGATCATGACCAATGAGTCTGGACAGCCAGGCTACAACAAGCCAGTAGATCATGACCAATGAGTCTGGACAGCCAGGCTACAACAAGCCAGTAGATCATTACCAATGAGTCTGGACAGCCAGGCTACAACAAGCCAGTAGAAGATGTTCCTGCAGTGTCATGGATAATACTTTATCATTATTGATAAGACACAGTATTTTGGTAATGGTTTATTTGATAGTTTTTCCTATACCATATTTAAACGGTTTCCCCTCGTCAGAACTGGTCAATATATATGATTCGCTCGCTGTGTATTTTGTTTTACATTTCATCTTTGATATTTTTTTATAAACATGTATAATTATGTAGAAACACTCTGACACACCCGCACGCACACACACACACACACACACACACACACACACACACACACACACACACACACACACACACACACACACACACACACACACACACACACACACACACACACACACACACACACACACACACACACACACACACACACACACACACACACACACACACACACAGTGGAGGCTGCTGAGGGGAGAACAGCTCATAATAACATCCGGAACGGAGAAAATTTAATGGTATCAAGCACCAGGAAACCATGTGGTAACATTCCACTTACCACAAGCCCGCTCTACCCACCAACCTCCCCACCAACCTCCTGTGACACACAAACACCTCATCTCCCTCCATGTCGACCTGTCAGTCACCCATGCCTCTCACAGCCAAGGTGTAGTGACAACTGCAAAATCAGAGCAAGCCTTCCTGCCCACCATGGCTAATCCTGTTAGCCGCTAACGCTACCGTCCGCTAACGCATCCTGAAAAGCTCTCAATAACACAGCATGGGACCCTGCAGCCTCGTAGCCACCTGCAGCTAAATGTTAAATGTTACACACACACACAAACACGCCAGTAGCGGTGCGTGGATAAAATCACTGGGGAAGTCAAGTCAATAAAAATCCATATTACAACCTAGTTTTTGATAGTTGTGTTGTTCGCTCTATAAAATATTTGTTCATATGCCACTGTGATATACAAAAAGTCAGAGACAACAAAAAATACATTCAACAACATCACAAAACTGGAGAGCAACATCTGTCTGGTGAAGGCCACAAATGTTCCATGTAACAAACAGTGTTATACTGAAAGCATTCGGAAAGTATTCAGACACATTTACTTTTTCAACATTACAGCCTTATTCTAAAATGGATTAAATCATTTTTCCTTCATCAATCTACACACAATCTACCCCATAATGACAAATCGAAAACACGTTTTTAGACATTTTTACAAAATAAAAAACAGAAGTTTCTTATTTACATAAGTATTCAGACCATTTGTTATGAGCTCAGGTGCATCCTGTTTCCATTGATCATCCTTGAGATGTTTCTACAACTTGATTGGAGTCCACCTGTGGTAAATTCAATTGATTGGACATTGATTTGGAAAGGTGCGTGTCTGAGCAAAAACCAAGCCATGAGGCCGAAGGAATTGTCCGTAGAGCTCTGAGACAGGATTGCGTCGAGGCACAGATCTGGGGAAGGGTACAAAAAATGTCTGCAGCATTGAAGGTCCCTAAGAACACAGTGGCCTCCATCATTCTTAAATGGAAGGAGTTTGAACCACCAAGACTCTTCCTAGATCTGGCCGCACGGCCAAACTGGAAACCTGGCCCCATCCCTATAGAATAGGAAAAGGTTTCTACTATGGGGGACAGTAGGTTAACATAGGATAGTGATTTAGCTGTTCGATACTCGTATTGTTGGCTAAGGAACAGTAAATGTGGACAGTTATTCTAACATCTTAAAATTGCAAAACAGAATTCGATAAGAAGGACCGCGCATAGTGGCATCCTTGACTTGCATGTTCTATTAATATATGAATTATCACAATCAAATGTGATTTCTCTCATTCTGAATATCGTGGTTGGACGCCCCAATCAGTTTACGCACCTAATGCAGAAATGTCCAGTAAATTAAAATGCTTATGGTCAAATGTCCAGTCACCACATATTCCTAACGGAAACTGACACTTCCCTCACTTATATCATACACACTTTTAGCTATTTAAGTATTTCTCTGCCATCGACCTGTATAGTATAGTTAACCATGCAAATACTCCTTATTTATCTATATCAACTTGCAATATTTGTTGTATTTTTGTGTTCACCTAACACTCTGTAACAATGTATAGTGGACATATTCAGCCATCCACCCATACTATGCAATGTCTTTATATTGCTTTTTTGCACTCCAGACTTCTTGTATTTTTATACTTTTTCATACTGCCGCTCTGTGTATCCTGTATCGTGTATCTGTCTTTTGTGTATTTCGTTGTGGCATTTTGCACCTGCCCTGTGTTTTTTCGTAGCTGCTTGACAAAGAAATTTCCCCTCGGGGATCTATCTATCTATCTATCTATCTATCTATCTATCTATCTATCTATCTATCTATCTATCTATCTATCTATCTATCTATCTATCTATCTATCTATCTATCTATCTATCTATCTATCTATCTATCTATCTATCTATCTATCTATCTATCTATCTATCTATCTATCTATCTATCTATCTATCTATCTATCTATCTATCTATCTATCTATCTATCTATCTATCTATCTATCTATCTATCTATCTATCTACACACACAAACACACCACACACACAATCAACCCCCCCCTCTCTCTTTCTCTCTCTTTCTCTCTCTTTCTCTCTCTTTCTCTCTGTCTCTGTCTCTGTCTCTGTCTCTGTCTCTGTCTCTGTCTCTGTCTCTGTCTCTCTCTCTCTCTCTCTCTCTCTCTCTCTCTCTCTCTCTCTCTTTCTCTCTCTCTCTCTCTCCCTGTCTCTACTCTCCAGTTTGCCCGTCTCTTTGCTGTTGCTGTATGTATGTGCATCATCCATCACTCAATCAGTCCATTGAATTTAATTTAACGCAATGTTATATAGGCCAAGTGATTGATTCTCTGCTGCCTCTTCACTGTAGCCTAAATGACTCACACCCCGTACGTATCAGTTCAGTATGTGAATCTGCCCACCATGTCCATTATCAGAAGGAGACCTAAGTAGGTCGTTCTGGGGACAGACCATAGTCATACTGTGTTACAGACACAGATATTACAAACTGTGGGACAGACCATAGGCATACAGTGTTAAAGACACAGAGATTACACACTGTAGGACAGACCAGCAATGCATGTTTTAAAGACAAGTTTAGGCATTGAGCATTGACCAAATCCATGATGGAATTGAATCACAGCCTTATTGTAGGTTGAAAATGTTTTCATTGTGTCCTGTCTGTTCTGTACAAACTTCTCCTGTCCTTATATGGCACACAATATCACGTTGTATACAGCATGAGTATCTGCCTCTGATTCCAAAAGAAGCATGTTCGAATGCAGCAATAGAACGTTGTTTTTAATATATACTTTTAAGCCTATCCCAAATCTGAACCCTTACCATAACCATGAAATGCCTAAACTTAACCTTAAACAATTTGAATTCTAATTCTAACGTGAGACTATGAGAATATGCAACGCCCTGGACCCCACTCCCACTCCTCCTACCTCATCTCACACACACACACAAACCAAACACCCGTATGTCGTGTCCTAGGCCATCTACCTGAGGGCTCACGGGAAACAGACCCTCTAGTCGGGGAAACGCTCCTAAAACAATGTGAGGCAGCAGGATGTCTGTCAGTTTACTTTATGATGCTCTTATGGAAATATAGAAGAACACAGGTTTTTATATCAAAACGCATTCAGTGTTTTCCTCCTGAAACCCTTCCTGAGTTTCGGATTGAATGCAGCATCTTGAATATCACAATACGCCTAAAGATATAGCAGCTGTTTCCTGGCACTATATCTGCACCTTATAAAGGTTTCCTCACGGTGACCTGTGCGTCTGTACGAACGCTGTCATTAATCACAAGTCAAAGTCACCTCAGATCTCTCATATTAAAGTAATCCCTTTAACAAGGCTGAAATTGCAGCTCACCTAATGATACCTTGAGCGCTTATTCAAAATCAGCTCCACAGCCTACAGTATGCAAAGTGTAGATGCTCTCTTATTAAAAAGGGTTCCAAAAGGGTTATTTAACAAGGGGTAGGGTTCTACCAAGAACCGTTTTGATCAGAAGAAAGGGTTCTTTAACCAGGGGTAGGGTTCTACCAAGAACCGTTTTGATCAGAAGAAAGGGTTCTTTAACAAGGGGTAGGGTCCTGCCAAGAACCGTTTTGATCAGAAGAAATGGTTCAGAAGAAAGGGTTCTTTAACAAGGGGTAGGGTTCTACCAAGAACTGTTTTGATCAGAAGAAAGGGTTCAGAAGAAAGGGTTCTTTAACAAGGGGTAGGGTTCTACCAAGAACCGTTTTGATCAGAAGAAAGGGTTCAGAAGAAAGGGTTCTTTGATGATTTTTTGGAAGGAAAGGAGGATTCTTTGCAAAGGCAAGAAGTGTTCCACATAGAACCATATATACTATATTTCCAAAAGTATGCGGACAACAGCTCGTCGAACATCTCATTCCAAACTGATGGGTATTAATATGGAGTTGGTCCCTCCTTTGCTGCTGTAACAGCCTCCACTCAACTGGGGACTTGCTTCCATTCAGCCACAAGAGCATTAGTGAGGTTTTTTCTGACTTGATTGTTCAGTGTGACCTCTGTGATTCCCCCGGCTTAAGATTCACCTTGTCTTCGCACGCAGAATTGAATATCCTCTTTATCTCATGCATTGAGGCTGCATGCTTTCTGACTGGACTATTCTATTAATATGTCCCCTCTACAATTCACCCGCGTCTTGTTCAGAAGGGCACACTGTAGCCACATTTTGCAATGGAAGACACAATTTCAAATGTATAGTTTTTGTCAGGTAGTTTGGTCAGAACATAGATCTGAGCAGCAGCAGTAACTCTGTCCTCACTCAGATAGAACAGAACCATAAAAGGGCCTGTAAACCTAATCACATCCCCCTGATGAATTAAGAATTAGCTCTGTTGTTTTTCAAGTGGACACGAAATAAAACATTTTCTCAAGGACTTCCTGGTTTTGTCTGAACAAAAGCTATGTCATCACTAAAGAGGAGTGGATTATTTATTAAGAAGAAGTGTATTTTTTGGTAAATAAAATTGAATAAACTACTGACCACAAATACGGTAAGTACGGTATAATTGTTGTGATGAGATTGTGCCCCCCTTAAGCAGAAATCATCTTCGATATTTTAAATAATAGCTGTTATGTTAGTTAGGATATTACTAATCCACTTTGATTCAATATTGTTTTCTCCTAACATTTCACACAAACACATTTAATATTTAAAGTATTTTCCATTTTCCCTTTCTCAAGGGTGATGATTTTTTGGAAGGAAAGGAGGATTCTTTGCAAAGGCAAGAAGTGTTCCACATAGAACCATATATACTATATTTCCAAAAGTATGCGGACAACAGCTCGTCGAACATCTCATTCCAAACTGATGGGTATTAATATGGAGTTGGTCCCTCCTTTGCTGCTGTAACAGCCTCCACTCAACTGGGGACTTGCTTCCATTCAGCCACAAGAGCATTAGTGAGGTTGGGCACTGATGTTGGGCAATTAGGCTTGGCAGTGGAAAACAGCCCCAGACCATTATTCCTCCTCCCCCAAACTTTACAGTTGGCACTATGCATTGGGGGGCAGGTAGCGTTCTCCTGGCAGCCGCCAAACCGTGTGGTCAGATGCCACAAAAAAGGACTTAGGAAAATTGAAATTGGCTCAGAATAGGGCAGCACGGCTGGCCCTTGGATGTTCACCGAGAGGTAATATTAATAATATGCCTGCCAATCTCTCATGGCTCAAAGTGGAGGAGAGATTGACTTCATCACTACTTGTTTTTATGAGAGGTATTGACATGTTGAAAGCACCGAGCTGTCTGTTTGAACTACTGGCACCCAGCTCAGACACCCATGCATACCCCACAAGGCATGCCACCAGAGGTCTCTTCACAGTCCCCAAGTCCAGAACAGACTATGGGAGGAACACAGTACTACATAGAGCCATGACTACATGGAACTCTATTCCACATCAAGTAACTCATTCAATGAGTAAAATTTGATTTAAAAAACAGATAAAAATGCACCTTATGGAACAGTGGGGACTGTGAAGCAACACAGACATAGACACATACATACACACACGATAACTTCCGCACTATACACACACGTACACATGGATTTTGTGCTGTAGATATGTGGTAGCGGAGTAGGGGCCTGAGGGCACACAGTGTGTTGTGAAATATGTGAATGTATTGTAAGGTTTTTAAAATGTATGAACTGCCTTAATTTTTCTGGACCCCAGGAAGAGTAGCTGCTGCCTTGGTGATCCATAATAAATACAAATACAAAACCCAGATTTGTCCATCGATGGTGAAGCGGGATTCATCACTCCAGAGAACGCGTTTCCACTGCTCCAGAGTCCAATAGCGGCAAGTTTTACACCACTCCAGCCGACGATTGGCATTGCACATGGTGATCTTAGGCTTGTGTGCGGCTGCTCGGCCATGGAAACCCATTTCATGAAGCACCCGACGAACAGTTCTTGTGCTGACGTTGCTTCCAGAGGCAGTTTTGAAATTGGTAGTGAGTGTTGTGATCGAGGACAGACAATATTTATCAGCACTCTGCGGTCCCGTTCTGTGAGCTTGTGTATTCTACCACTTAGCAGCTGAGTCGTTGTTGCTCCTAGACGTTTCCACTTCACAATAACAGCACTTACAGTTGAACAGGGCAGCTCTAGCAGGGCAGAAATGTGACAAACCAACTTGTTGGAAAGTTGGCATCCTATGACGGTGCCACGTTGAAAGTCACTGAGCTCTTCAATAAGGCTATTCTAGTGCCAATGTTTGTCTAAGGAGATTGCATGGCTGTGTGCTTGATTGTATACACATGTTGGCAATGTCTGTGGCTGAAATAGCGGAATCCACACATTTTAAGGGGTGTTCCCATACTTTTGTATATTTATATATATACTGTTTTATATATATATATATATATATATATATATATATATATATATATTGTGTTTAATATTTCCCAACATGCAGGGAGATTTTAAGAATTGTTTGTTTTACTGTAATATCTGTATTTTTGTATGTACATAAATAAATAACATACAGTTAGTTTTATAAACTAATCCAATCTGTTGGATTTACAGCACCCGCTTACTGAGATGGTTGTTCCAGTTCAGATGATTGAGGTAGTCTCAGTATTCAATCTTTACTACCCTGGCAGTCATTCTGAATGCAGGTTGAGGGTGATTAACAATTCCACATGTTGGATATCCAATAAGAATTACACATCACTTTAAAAGCCAGCATAATATGACTTGCAGGCCTAATGTGGCCTGTAAACCAGGAGTTTCCTAACACCACTTTGTTGGGGAATAACTACACCATCAAAGAAAGACATTATGATATATGTAATGTAATGTCATAAATAATACAATTTTAAAGGCTAAAAAGGCTGGTGGAACAGTTCATAGAAGGTTCTAGAAAGAGAGAGATACAGAGAGGGGAGAGATACAGAGATGGGAGAGAGAGATACAGAGAGGGGAGAGATACAGAGATGGGAGAGAGAGATACAGAGAGGGGAGAGATATACAGAGAGGGGAGAGAGATGCAGAGAAGGGAGAGAGAGATACAGAGAGGGGGGAGAGATACAGAGAGGGGAGAGAGAGCAGAGGGGGAGAGAGATACAGAGAAGGGAGAGAGATACAGAGAGGGGAGAGAGATACAGAGAGGGGAGAGGGAGACACTGAGAGGGTTACAGAAAGATACACCTCTTGATATCTCCATCTTCCTCTCCTCCTCTCCTTCAGCTCCTACCGTGAATGTGGTCTCTGCAAACGTGGGAACGTTACCTTTAAAAATGTGTTGTTGACAAAGTGCTTTTGGTTTCAAACGATAAAATCTAAGTATTATTAGAAGGATAATACTGATATGTTATGGGGATAGAGACCCAGGGGACCGCCATAAAACACTCCACCACACCTCCTCTGTCTCTCCACAGATCCCCTCATCTATCTTTGTTAGGCTGTCACAGTTTGTTCTGGAATATCTGTCTTTCATCTAACACACTAATCCTGGACTGTGTTCATTGGGGCACACCGTGGAAAAATGGTTTGCAAAGAAAGGAAAACTCTGTTGCTATTGGACAATTAGGTAGCACTGTTTCACTTTGTTTCAACATGTTTTCTACCTACTAAACATAACCCTGATTTCTGACTTGATTGTTCAGTGTGACCTCTGTGATTCCCCCGGCTTAAGATTCACCTTGTCTTCGCACGCAGAATTGAATATCCTCTTTATCTCATGCATTGAGGCTGCATGCTTTCTGACTGGACTATTCTATTAATATGTCCCCTCTACAATTCACCCGCGTCTTGTTCAGAAGGGCACACTGTAGCCACATTTTGCAATGGAAGACACAATTTCAAATGTATAGTTTTTGTCAGGTAGTTTGGTCAGAACATAGATCTGAGCAGCAGCAGTAACTCTGTCCTCACTCAGATAGAACAGAACCATAAAAGGGCCTGTAAACCTAATCACATCCCCCTGATGAATTAAGAATTAGCTCTGTTGTTTTTCAAGTGGACACGAAATAAAACATTTTCTCAAGGACTTCCTGGTTTTGTCTGAACAAAAGCTATGTCATCACTAAAGAGGAGTGGATTATTTATTAAGAAGAAGTGTATTTTTTGGTAAATAAAATTGAATAAACTACTGACCACAAATACGGTAAGTACGGTATAATTGTTGTGATGAGATTGTGCCCCCCTTAAGCAGAAATCATCTTCGATATTTTAAATAATAGCTGTTATGTTAGTTAGGATATTACTAATCCACTTTGATTCAATATTGTTTTCTCCTAACATTTCACACAAACACATTTAATATTTAAAGTATTTTCCATTTTCCCTTTCTCAAGGGTGCTGTGAACACTACCCTCTACTACTGGCTGAAAGGGTGCTGTGAACACTACCCTCTACTACTGGCTGAAAGGGTGCTATGAACACTACCCTCTACTACTGGCTGAAAGGGTGCTGTGAACACTACCCTCTACTACTGGCTGAAATGGTGCTGTGAACACTACCCTCTACTGGCTGAAAGGGTGCTGTGAACACTACCCTCTACTGGCTGAAAGGGTGCTGTGAACACTACCCTCTACTGGCTGAAAGGGTGCTGTGAACACTACCCTCTACTGGCTGAAAGGGTGCTGTGAACACTACCCTCTACTGGCTGAAAGGGTGCTGTGAACACTACCCTCTACTACTGGCTGAAAGGGTGCTGTGAACACTACCCTCTACTACTGGCTGAAAGGGTGCTGTGAACACTACCCTCTACTGGCTGAAAGGGTGCTGTGAACACTACCCTCTACTGGCTGAAAGGGTGCTGTGAACACTACCCTCTACTGGCTGAAAGGGTGCTGTGAACACTACCCTCTACTGGCTGAAAGGGTGCTGTGAACACTACCCTCTACTGGCTGAAAGTCTTCATTGAATGTAGCAGATGGCATTTGCATGCCAAACTATTTCTCTTTATCATTGGAATGGCCCTCTCTCTCACACTCTCTCCCCCTCTCTGTTTCTCTCTCTCTCTCTCTCTCTCTCTCACTCTCTCCCCCTCTCTGTTTCTCTCTCTCTCTCTCTCACTCTCTCCCCCTCTCTGTTTCTCTCTCTCTCTTGCACTCTCTCTCTCTCTCTCTCTCTCTCTCTCTCTCTCTCTCTCTCTCTCTCTCTCTCTCCCCCTCCCCTCTCTCTATATATCTTTCAATCCCTTCTATCTCTCTCTCTCTCTCTCTCTCTCTCTCTCTCTCTCTCCCTCCCCTCTCTCTATATATCTTTCAATCCCTTCTATCTCTCTCTCTCTCTCTCTCTCTCTCTCTCTCTCTCTTTCTCCCCTCTCTCCATCTCTCCATCTCTCTATATCTCTCTCTCCAACAGGAGAATAGAGGATAATTCAGCGGGTGATGGCAGACGGCACGTCCTTGTCCTACAAGGTTAAGGATCCATTTCATCTGTGGAAGAGAGGAGTGAATTAAAATAAATGATGGCTGGACATCTAACATTTATTGCATTCCGTTAGGGGGGTGAAAGAGGGATGGGGGAGAGATAAGCTGTGGATAGAGGAAAGGAAGGTAGAGATGGAGGGAATGGAGAGAGGCAGAGATAAAGAAAGGGGAGATAGAGAGAGGGGCAGAGGGAGAGGGAGAGAGAGATGGAGAGGAGCACTGTCAGTCAGGCCCTTTGGTGACTGTGGATCACCGCTGGCACAGGATGTTGGCACACAATGTCCTGTACAATGTCCTGTATAATGTCCTGTATAATGTCCTGTATAATGTCCTGTATAATGTCCTGTACAATGTCCTGTATAATGTCCTGTATAATGTCCTGTACAATGTCCTGTATAATGTCCTGTACAATGTCCTGTATAATGTCCTGTACAATGTCCTGTATAATGTCCTGTATAATGTCCTGTATAATGTCCTGCATAATGTCCTGTATAATGTCCTGTATAATGTCCTGTACAATGTCCTGTATAATGTCCTGTACAATGTCCTGTATAATGTCCTGTACAATGTCCTGTATAATGTCCTGTACAATGTCCTGTATAATGTCCTGTATAATGTCCTGTACAATGTCCTGTATAATGTCCTGTACAATGTCCTGTATAATGTCCTGTACAATGTCCTGTATAATGTCCTGTACAATGTCCTGTATAATGTCCTGTATAATGTCCTGTATAATGTCCTGTACAATGTCCTGTATAATGTCCTGTATAATGTCCTGTATAATGTCCTGTACAATGTCCTGTATAATGTCCTGTATAATGTCCTGTACAATGTCCTGTATAATGTCCTGTACAATGTCCTGTATAATGTCCTGTACAATGTCCTGTATAATGTCCTGTACAATGTCCTGTATAATGTCCTGTATAATGTCCTGCATAATGTCCTGTATAATGTCCTGTATAATGTCCTGTACAATGTCCTGTATAATGTCCTGTACAATGTCCTGTATAATGTCCTGTACAATGTCCTGTATAATGTCCTGTACAATGTCCTGTATAATGTCCTGTATAATGTCCTGTACAATGTCCTGTATAATGTCCTGTACAATGTCCTGTATAATGTCCTGTATAATGTCCTGTACAATGTCCTGTATAATGTCCTGTATAATGTCCTGTACAATGTCCTGTATAATGTCCTGTACAATGTCCAAGTCATTTATAGTTAATTCAATAGATGGTGGTCACTAGTCCTACACTCTTAGAAAAAAGAGTAATTTGGCTGTCCACGTAGGAGAACCTTTTGAAGAACCCATTTTGGTTCTCCTATGGGGACAGCCGAAGAACCCTTTTAGGATATAGATAGCACCTTTAATTCTAATAGTGTAGCATCTATCTAGTGGTGGTCACTGGTCCTAGCATCTATCTAGTGGTGGTCACTGGTCCTAGCATCTATCTAGTGGTGGTCACTGGTCCTAGCATCTATCTAGTGGTGGTCACTGGTCCTAGCATCTATCTTGTGGTGGTCACTGGTCCTAGCATCTATCTTGTGGTGGTCACTGGTCCTAGCATCTATCTAGTGGTGGTCACTGGTCCTAGCATCTATCTAGTGGTGGTCACTGGTCCTAGCATCTATCTAGTGGTGGTCACTGGTCCTAGCATCTATCTAGTGGTGGTCACTGGTCCTAGCATCTATCTAGTGGTGGTCACTGGTCCTAGCATCTATCTAGTGGTGGTCACTGGTCCTAGCATCTATCTAGTGGTGGTCACTGGTCCTAGCATCTATCTAGTGGTGGTCACTGGTCCTAGCATCTATCTAGTGGTGGTCACTGGTCCTACCATCTATCTAGTGTTGGTCACTGAACCCTGACTCTACATGCTGACTATGCTGCCTTTATACATAGCAGCTCTCCTGGCTCCACTCCAATACAGTCTCTATTAAAATTCTGTCTACGTCCCAAATGGCACCCTATCTCCTCTCGGTCCTGGTCACAAGTAATGCCCTAACAATGGAAAAGGGTGCCATTTGGGATGAAAGAAACCGTTACTTTTAGCCCATACGGTAGACGCAAATACATATGTATAGTTGTTTGCAGGTGAGAGGTCTCAGTGAATTGCAGCTGGGTGAATATATTAGTGAATAAAACTAGATAAGCATGAACTGGTCTTAATGAAGCAGAAGGCTGGTGTGCTGGAGCAGTCCGATGTGTCTCACCTTTGACCCCTATGCTGCTGACGTTATGGTCACACCATTGATCAGCATAAATGAGCCAAATATACAATCTGAAAACATAAAAATAGTCAGATACTATCTTTAGGACTTGTTACTGTATATAGCTGGTTGCTGTCATCACAAAATGACCTATTGGTGTACACATACTTAATATTCAAAATGTAATTGACCTTGTTTAAGATGACGAGGTAATGTTGACTAAGACCTTTTGAAATCCTTTAGTTGACGAACACCTTCAGTCCACATCAAGCAAAATGAATGAATCAATTACTTTAAAGGGATAGTTCAATATTTTTCCTACTTACCCAAAGTCAGATAAACTCATGACTACAATGTTGATGTCTCTGCAAGCAGTTTGAAGGAAGTTGGAAGTAGGTTCTGGAGCCATTGCTAACGCAAGCTGATCCCATAGACTTCCAGTCATTACGCTAACGCTAATGCAGCTGAAGTTGCTGTTACCCTATAGCTACATTTTATGCAAACATATGTTAGGAAAAAATGGCCAGAAGATGTGGAGCAACAGCTACATCTGGGAATCACCAGTACCAAGAATGGAAGAGTACTGAGGGAAGGAGAATGGAGGGAAGAGGACTGAGGGAAGGAGGATGGAGGGAAGAGGACTGAGGGAAGGAGAATGGAGGGAAGAGTACTGAGGGAAGGAGAATGGAGGGAAGAGGACTGAGGGAAGGAGAATGGAGGGAAGAGGACTGAGGGAAGGAGGATGGAGGGAAGAGGACTGAGGGAAGGAGAATGGAGGGAAGAGGACTGAGGGAAGGAGAATGGAGGGAAGAGGACTGAGGGAAGGAGAAAGGAGGGAAGAGGACTGAGGGAAGGAGAATGGAGGGAAGAGGACTGAGGGAAGGAGAAAGGAGGGAAGAGGACTGAGGGAAGGAGAAAGGAGGGAAGAGGACTGAGGGAAGGAGAATGGAGGGAAGAGGACTGAGGGAAGGAGAAAGGAGGGAAGAGGACTGAGGGAAGGAGAATGGAGGGAAGAGGACTGAGGGAAGGAGAATGGAGGGAAGAGGACTGAGGGAAGGAGAAAGGAGGGAAGTGTAGAATCAGTATTTGTGGAAAGAGAAAATGCTGAGGCAGCCAAAGTGATGATGGAATGGTAAACCTTTTTCTAACCCCTGAGGTCTCTCTCTCCTCTTTTCTAACCCCTGAGGTCTCTCTCTCCTCTTTTCTAACCCCTGAGGTCTCTCTCTCCTCTACTTGACACATTGGAAAGAATTAACAAAAAAATCTGAGCAAACTAGAATGCTATTTGTCCCTAAACAGAGAGTAGACAGTGGCAGAATACCTGACCACTGTGACTGAACCAAACTTATGGAAAGCTTTGACTATGTACAGACTCAGTGAGAATAGCCTTGCTATTGAGAAAGGCCGCCGTAGGCAGACCTGGCTCTCAAGAAAAGACAGGCTATGTTCACACTGCCCACAAAATGAGGTGGAAACTGAGATGCACTTCCTAACCTCCTGCCAAATGTATGACAATATTAGAGACACATATTATATATACTTAATATGACATTTTAAATTTTTGTGAATGTAATGATACTTATTTGTATTGTTTTTGTTTGTTTTATCTATTTCACTTGCTTTGTCAATGTAAACATATGTTTCCCATGGCAACAAAGCCCCTTACATTGAAATTGAGAGTGTGAGAGACAGAGACAGAGCAGAGACACCCAGCAGAATAAATGAAGTAATCTTTTGGAGACACTCAAAGTAAGAAGACACCTTGTTTGCATAACCTATTTCTTACAGAGTGCATTACTTTTGACCAGAGCCTTATGGACCTTATGGGCCCTGGTTAAAAGTAGTGCTCTACATAGGGAATAGGGAGCTATTTGGGAAGCATTCTTTGATGATGATGTTTGGGAGCCCTCCAGACAGGTTGGCATGGTGTGAGATAAACAGTGTGTGTGTGTATGTGGGGTGTGTGCATGTTGTCCTGTACTCCTGGCCTGTGACAGTAACAAAGCACCCCTGGCATGTGGTGACATGATGACATCACTGTAAAGCCCCTATCAGAGGACATGTCTACCTCCTATCATGCTTCATCTGTACTGTACAGACAGACAGACAGACAGACAGACAGACAGACAGACAGACAGACAGACAGACAGACAGACAGACAGACAGACAGGCAGGCAGGCAGGCAGGCAGGCAGCCAGCCAGCCAGACAGACAGACAGACAGACAGACAGACAGACAGACAGACAGACAGACAGACAGACAGACAGACAGACAGACAGACAGACAGACAGACAGGCAGGCAGGCAGGCAGGCAGGCAGGCAGGCAGGCAGGCAGGCAGGCAGGCAGGCAGGCAGACAGGCAGAGGTCTTCTACGTGCCCGATCTGTCTAGTATTCGACAGACCCGAGAAAGCCAGCAATGATGACGACGATGATGATGATGATGGGGATGAGCTTAACACATGGAACTTTCATCTGCTATCGTCAGTCTGACCTGGATGCTGTCCTAGTGCTGATGTTCCTGTCATCAAACCAGCAGTAGATGACCACAGAACAAGACTCTTAATAACAGAGCTGCTGAAGAACACTGCCCAATTTGAACTTTATGTCAAGTCAGCCAGTCTTTCTGTCTGTTAGTGGAGGTGGATGGACCTCATGTCTGAGTTGGCTGTGTTAACATAAATAAGTCCTCTTGAATAGAAATGTAACATGTACAATTTCACAATGTCATTTTGAGAATGAGTTATCTTGGGCAAAGTTAACTCGTAAAACAGTTATTGTCCCTCATGTCTGGAGAACACATTGTCTATTGTGCTGCAGCACCCTCTAGTGCCTCAAAGGAGATTTTTTAAACTTTATTAAATGTTGTTGGGAGAAATAACAGAGTTAAGATTGATCGGTACACCCTTATGTTTCTTCTCAGGGATTTGCTCGATTACAGATCTACCGCCTGAGAAAGAGAGGTGGCATTGAGCGGAGAGGTCCTCACCACTTCCTAGAGGCATTTGCTTCTCTAGCCCCATAGAGGATGAAAGGTTGACATCTTTATCCTTTCAAAGAGGAGATAGATTGAGCCTTTGAAACAGTTTGGCTTCTTGGTTAGTAGGTTGGAATGTTGGTTAGTAGTTTGGCTTATTGGTTAGTAGGTTGAGTTGTTGGTTAGTAGGTTGGCTTGTTGGTTAGTAGTTTGGCTTGTTGGTTAGTAGTTTGGCTTGTTGGTTAGTAGTTTGGCTTGTTGGTTAGTAGGTTGGCTTGTTGGTTAGTAGGTTGGCTTGTTGGTTAGTAGGTTGACTTGTTGGTTAGTAGTTTGGCTTGTTGGTTAGTAGTTTGGCTTGTTGGTTAGTAGTTTGGCTTGTTGGTTAGTAGTTTGGCTTGTTGGTTGGTTACTGTACTGTGTTCTACTCTGCTCTGTTCTACTGTACTGTGTTCTACTCTGCTCTGTTCTACTGAGCTGTGTTCTACTGAGCTGTATTCTACTCTGCTCTGTTCTACTGAGCTGTGTTCTACTGAGCTGTGTTCTACTCTGCTGTGTTCTACTGAGCTGTGTTCTATTCTGCTCTGTTCTACTGAGCTGTGTTCTACTCTGCTGTGTTCTACTGAGCTGTGTTCTATTCTGCTCTGTTCTATTGAGCTGTGTTCTACTGAGCTGTGTTCTAATGAGCTGTGTTCTACTGAGCTGTGTTCTATTGAGCTGTGTTCTACTGAGCTGTGTTCTATTGAGCTGTGTTCTACTGAACTGTGTTCTACTCTGCTGTGTTCTACTGAGCTGTGTTCTATTCTGCTCTGTTCTATTGAGCTGTGTTCTACTGAGCTGTGTTCTACTGAGCTGTGTTCTATTGAGCTGTGTTCTACTGAGCTGTGTTCTATTGAGCTGTGTTCTACTGAGCTGTGTTCTACTGAACCGTGTCTTGAAAGCTCTAAAACGATGGCAGAAAAAACAACGAGATTGCAAGAAGATCTTTCTCTGGAGAACAAAACAAATGACCTTCACCTACAAACTAAATACTGAGGATAATAGCGGATCATATTGCCACTCCTATTTGCCATATCTTCAATCTAAGCATACTAGAAAGTGTGTGCCATCAGGCCTGGAGGGAAGCAAAAGTTATTCCCATACCTAAGAATAGTAAATCCCGCATAACTGGCTCAAATAGCCGACCAATCAGCCTGTTACCAACGCCTCGCGGCGGACTGCCAGCTCGATCCCGAGATCCAACAGCTTTTGGAAAATATTGTGTTTGACCAGATACAATGCTATTTTACAGTCAACAAATTGACAACAGACTTTCAGCACGCTTATAGGGAACGACACTCAACCAGCACAGCACTTACACAGATGACTGATGATTGGCTGAGAGAAATGAATGATACAAATATTGTGGGGGCTGTTTTGTTAGACGACTATTGACGTTATCGATCATAGTCTGCTGCTGGAAAAACGTATGTGTTATGGCTTTACACCCCCTGATATACTGTGGATAAAGAGTTACTTGTCTAACAGAACACAGAGGGTGTTCTTTAATGGAAGACTCTCCAACATCATCCAGGTAGAATCTGGAATTCCTGTATAGACCCCTTACTTTTTTCAATCTTTACTTTGAGTTAAGCCAGCGTGTCTATGTATGTGATGACTCAACACTATACACGTCAGCTACTACAGCGACTGAAATGACTGCAACACTTAACAAAGAGCTGCAGTTAGTTTCAGAATGGGTGGCAAGGAATAAGTTAGTCCTAAATATTTCAAAAACTGTATTTGGGACAAAACATTCACTAAACCCTAAACCTCAACTAAATCTTGTAATTTGGAAATTGAGGTAGGATGAGGAGAAATCTGTCCATAATAAAGCGATACTCTTCAACATTATCAACAAGGCAGGTCCTACAGGCCCTAGTTTTGTCGCACCTGGACTACTGCCCAATCGTGTGGTCAGGTGACACAAAGAGGGACTTGCAGTTGGCTCAGAACAGGGCAGCACAGTTGGCCCTTGGATGTACACAGAGAGTTAACATTAATAATATGCATGTAAATCTCTCCTGGCTCAAAGTGGAGGAGAGATTGACTTCATCACTACTTGTTTTTATGAGAGGTATTGACATGTTGAAAGCACCGAGCTGTCTGTTTAAACTACTGGCACACAGCTCAGACACCCATGCATACCCCACAAGACATGCCACCAGAGGTCTCTTCACAGTCCCCAAGTCCAGAACAGACTATGGGAGGAACACAGTACTACATAGAGCCATGACTACATGGATCTCTATTCCACATCAGGTAACTCATTCAATGAGTAAAATTTGATTTAAAAAACAGATAAAAATGCACCTTATGGAACAGCGGGGACTGTGAAGCAACACAGACATAGACACATACATACACACATGATAACATACACACTATACACACACGTACACATGGATTTTGTGCTGTAGATATGTGGTAGCGGAGTAGGGGCCTGAGGGCACACAGTGTTGTGAAATCTGCTATGAATGTATTGTAATGCCTTAATTTTGCCGGACACCAGGAAGAGTAATGGGGATCCATAACAAATACAAATTTAAATATAAAACCTTAATTCGGCAAGATCTTAATTAACCCTTGTCTTAACCATTTAGAGTAAATGCCTAACCATAAGAATTTGGAGTTAATGCCTAAACTTAACCTTAAACACGTTTTAGAAACATGGATGAACGTCTAATTCTGACGTAAGGCTGTGGGACAGGTCCCATTACCAGACATGGGACCATGGAGGACCCAGAGGGACCATGACCAAGGAGGGAAAGATAATCAACTCTCACCTCTTTTGAAAGGATAACAAGGTTTAGTGGACTACTGGGAAAGACAAGTCAGAAATGTTGTATTAGGCGTTAATAAACACGGATAACATCCTTTAATGTTGAAAGATAAACCAAAAAAGTGGTTCATCTTTCCTTTCCCAGATAACTGTGGTTCATCTTTCCTGTCCCAGATAACTGCAGAGATAAAAGAGACAACACTTTGTATGAGAGAGAGAGAGAGAGAGAGAGAGAGACACCTGAGAAACATGTCTTAATGCCCAAACATACATAAATCTTACCTTATTAGGACATTGCTGAATACTTCATATCACTATGCATCTCGGTGGAAAATGTTATAGCTAGTGAAATACCATTCCAGCCCCATGATTGGGTCTAGACCACAGTTCTATCTAACCTTTGACCCTAGAGGGGGTCTGAGAAATGTAACCAGCCAATGGATGCAGTATATTTTTAGGATTAAAAATGAAACAATGCAGCTCTGTAAATAAGGAGCTGCAAATAAACCATTTCTGGTCGGGTGGACGAGGGACGACATGCTGGAAGAATGCATTTCATCGTGGATCACGAGTTGGGGTTGCTGAGGGCACGGGAATCCTGACAGGACATAGGAGGAAGCTGGACTTATTTGGGAACTCTCTCTAATGTAATAATAAAGTGCCTGGAATTCCTAGTAAGGGAAAAATGTGTGTCCCAAATAACACCCAATTCCCTTTAGAGTGCACTACTTCTACCAGGGCCAATGGGGTGTTATATATATATATATATATATATATAGTAAAAATAAAGAATTATATATATACAGTGGGGAGAACAAGTATTTGATACACTGCCGATTTTGCAGGTTTTCCCACTTACAAAGCATGTAGAAGTCTGTAATTTTTATCATAGGTACTCTTCAACTGTGAGTGACGGAATCTAAAACAAAAATCCAGAAAATCACATTGTATGATTTTTAAATAATTAATTTGCATTTTATTGCATGACATAAGTATTTGATCACCTACCAACCAGTAAGAATTCCGGCTCTCACAGACCTGTTAGTTTTTCTTTAAGAAGCCCTCCTGTTCTCCACTCACTACCTGTATTAACTGCACCTGTTTGAACTCGTTACTTGTATAAAAGACACCTGTCCACACACTCAATCAAACAGACTCCAACCTCTCCACAATGGCCAAGGCCAGAGAGCTGTGTAAGGACATCAGGGATAAAATTGTAGACCTGCACAAGGCTGGGATGGGCTACAGGACAATAGGCAAGCAGCTTGGTGAGAAGGCAACAACTGTTGGCGCAATTATTAGAAAATGGAAGAAGTTCAATATGACGGTCAATCTCCCTCGGTCTGGGGCACCATGCAAGATCTCACCTCGTGGGGCATCAATGATCATGAGGAAGGTGAGGGATCAGCCCAGAACTACACGGCAGGACCTGGTCAATGACCTGAAGAGAGCTGGGACCACAGTCTCAAAGAAAACCATTAGTAACACACTACGCCGTCATGGATTAAAATCCTGCAGCGCACGCAAGTTCCCCCTGCTCAAGCCAGCGCATGTCCAGGCCCGTCTGAAGTTTTCCAATGACCATCTGGATGATCCAGAGGAGGAATGGGAGAAGGTCATGTGGTCTGATGAGACAAAAACAGAGCTTTTTGGTCTAAACTCCACTCGCCGTGTTTGGAGGAAGAAGAAGGATGAGTACAACCCCAAGAACACCATCCCAACCGTGAAGCATGGAGGTGGAAACATCATTCTTTGGGGATGCTTTTCTGCAAAGGGGACAGGACGACTGCACCGTATTGAGGGGAGGATGGATGGGGCCATGTATCGCGAGATCTTGGCCAACAACCTCCTTCCCTCAGTAAGAGCATTGAAGATGGGTCATGGCCTAGTTCTGTGTAAGAAGCATCTCAAGGTCCTGGAGTGGCCTAGCCAGTCTCCAGACCTGAACCCAATAGAAAATCTTTGGAGGGAGCTGAAAGTCCGTATTGCCCAGCGACAGCCCCGAAACCTGAAGGATCTGTATGGAGGAGTGGGCCAAAATCCCTGCTGCAGTGTGTGCAAACCTGGTCAAGAACTACAGGAAACGTATGATCTCTGTAATTGCAAACAAAGGTTCTGCTTTTCTGATGTATCAAATACTTATGTCATGCAATAAAATGCTAATTAATTACTTAAAAATCATACAATGGGATTTTCTGGATTTTGTTTTTTTTTAGATTCCGTCTCTCACAGTTGAAGAGTACCTATGATAAAAATTACAGACTTCTACATGCTTTGTAAGTGGGAAAACCTGCAAAATCGGCAGTGTATCAAATACTTGTTCTCACACACTGTATATATATATATATATATATATATATATATATATATATATATATATATATATATATATATATATATATATACAGTACCAGTGAACAGTTTGGACACACCTACTCATTCCAGAGTTTTTCTTTATTTTTACAAAAAAAAATTTGACATCAAAACTATGAAACAACATATATGGAATCATGTAGTAACCAAAAAATTCAAAGTAGCCACCCTTTGCCTTTATGACAGCTTTGCACACTCTTGGCATTCTCTCAACCAGCTTCATGAGGTAGTCACCTGGAATGCATTTCAATTAACAGGTGTGCCTTAACGCTACAGCTTACAATGACATTCTAGACGATTCTGTGCTTCCAGCTTTGTGGAAACAGTTTGGGGAAGGCCCTTTCTGTTTCAGCATGACAATGCCTCCGTGCACAAAGCGAGGTCCATACAGAAATGTTTTTTACAGATCGGTGTAGAATAACTTGACTGGCCTGCGCAGGGCCCTGACCTCAACCCCATCAAACACCTTCGGGATGAATTGGAACGCCGACTGCGAGCCTTTATCACCTTTATTTAACCACGTAAGCCAGTTGAGAACAAGTCCTCATTTACAATTTAGGAAGGTAGGACAATAAATAGGCCATAGTGGTGAAATAAATTACAGATTAGAATTAACACTGGAGTGATAGATGTGCAAATGATGATGTGCAAATAGAGATAATGGAGTGCAAAATGAGCGAAAATAATAAATATTTACAGAAGGGCTGTATACAGGTGCAGTGATCGATAAGCAGCTTTGACAGCTGATGCTTAAAGTTAGTGAGGGAGATTGGAACCTCTAGCTTCAATGATTTTTGCAGTTCGTTCCAGTCATTGGCATCAGAGAACTGGAAGGAATGGCAGCCAAAGGAGGTGTTGGCTTTGGGGGTGACCAGTGAAATATACCTGCTGGAGCGCATGCTACGGGTGGGTGTTGCTATGGTGACCAGCAAGCTGAGATAAGGCGGGGATTTACCTAGCAAGGACTTATAGATGACCTGGAACCAGTGGGTTTGGCGTCAAATATGTAGTGAGGGCCAGCCAACGAGAGAATACAGGTCGCAGTGGTGGGTAGTATATGGGGCTTTGGTAACAAAACGGATGGCACTGTGATAGACTACATCCAATTTGCTGAGTAGAGTGTTGGAGGCTATTTTGTAAATGACATCGCTGAAGTCAAGGATCGGTAGGATAGTCAGTTTTACAAGGGCATGTTTGGCAGCATGAGTGAAGGAAGCCCTGTTGTGGAATAGGAAGCCGATTCTAGATCTAATCTCGGATCGGATATGGTCAATGTGAGTCTGGAAGTTGAGTTTACAGTCTAACCAGACGCCTAGGTATTTGTAGGTGTCGACAATGAATCTGTCCCAGGTAACACCAGGCTACGGCCCATCACATCATCGAGCGAAAGCGGGGAGGGAAGGCAGATAAAGTGTTTTTATAAAAAGCAATAACTTTAGCATGTAAAAACACCGAATTCTACTCATTACCACACATGCTTAATTACATCACTTACTGTATGTTTTGAGCTGACTTCGCCGTGGGACAGAGCAGGCACCTATTCAGCCTGCCCAGATTAATCGAACCACCTCAATGATTCTCATGTTGTTTTGCCTGTTTGTATTGTGTGCAGCAGCCCCATTTTGAGCTAGCATGCATTTTCACACTTGCAGTGCACAGCTGAACTGAGGCTCTGTTTACACGTACGTTTGGGGTTCAACCATTGACTCTAGCTGTATGCGGTTCATAATTGTCTTACTGTTTCTTAACAAAACTATTTGTTAATGGTTGAGGAAATGTAGCCTAGCTAACTGACTGGGCTCCCGAGTGGTGCGGTGGTCTAAGGCGAATACATCTCAGTTCTAGAGGCGTCACTACAGACACCCTGGTTCAAATCCTGACTGCATCACAATCCGGCTGTGATTGGGAGGCCCATAGGGCGGCACGTCGTCCGGATTTGGCCAGGGTAGGCCGTCATTGTAAATAAGTAGTTGTTCTTAATTGACTTGCCTAGTTAACTGCACGGCAGTTTCCCAAGTTTGGTGTTTTTTAACTTAACTAACGTTAAGTAGTTATATTTTGTGTACGAAAGTATTGTATATTTTGGTACATGAGCAGGCCATACGTTAGCTAACGTTACACTATTACGTTGGCTGATGTTACCTAGCTGCTTAACTGGCTATCATTGTAGCCAAGGACGTGTATTATTTATTTTTGCAGGTATTAGTATTAGGAACTCTGAGATTCATCTGAAAAAATGTTAGCATTGTCAGAAATGCTACAAAAAGGTAGCACATTGTTGGTTCTTATTGGACAAAAATGAGCATGTGAAGGGATAAATTATCAATGTAATCAAAACTGTTGCCTCAACAAACGTATTTATGGACTCTGTAGTCTCGGTTTTATCCTACGCCTAGATATTGAGCTAGTTCTGTGCAAAAACTATTCTGACAACCCTAATGTATTTTTTTCATTTAACTAGGCAAGTCAGTTAAGAACAAATTCTTATTTACAATGACGGACTACACCGGCCAAACTCGGACGACGCTGGGCCAAATGTGCGCCGCCTATGGGACTCCCAATCACGGACGGTTGTGATACAATCTGGCTTCAAACCAGGTTGTCTGTAGTAACGCCTCTAGCACCGAGAAGCAGCGTCGTTGTGTTCCTCCAATTCAGATGATTTGTGAATTTTCATCAAGACTGGTGTTATTTTGCCTTAAATACGACGGTAGGGATATTTTCTATTTAACAATGAGCTTCAACCAAAGCCTATATATAGACGTCTATAACATAATGATCATGGGATAACCTGCGGCCCCTCCTCCATCAAGACGTCACAGCATTCGGTATAAAACTAAGGTGAGCCGGTGCTGAACGCGCGTAGCTGGGCAAGGGGACTGCAGCCAGGCAGAGTCGCGTCAAGGTGCGTGCGGGTCAGAGGCAAGCACGAAGTTGTTCATGGGAAAGACAAAAAAAAAAAAAAGGAGGATGCATAGTTGTGGAGCGAGTCGGGCGACATAAGTGAAATAAAGTAGTTAGATACAAGAATGAAAAAGAAAAGTAAGGTGCCTATGATGATGGAGCCCTTTACTGCGCTGGGTAGATTTTAGGTTTGGAGAGGCTGGGCGAATCATGTCTGATGGACAAATACACACCTGGATATCTCTGGATCACAAACCAACAGAAAGGGGTTTCCTCGGGAGAGGAAGTATGTGTGTGAGGCAGACAAATATAAGTAAAGAGAAAAGCTATTTAGGAGACTGCTATTAGTTTGATTTGAAAAGTTTTGAACATATTTATTTTTACACGTAGGAGCCTTGGGAAATAGTCACATGTGAATCCGTCGTTAATCTGTTATTATTCGAAGTGCTTCCTAAACCAAATGCATCAGAGAGGAACAGAAACATGTATCCGGGTAGAGTTCTTCTGTTTGTCCTATTATTAAACTGCGCGACCACGAGTCTATCTTTCTCAACGTGCGCTACGGTAGATATTGACCATGTGAAGCGGAAAAGGGTCGAGGCGATACGGGGACAGATACTGAGTAAACTCCGGATGACTAGCCCGCCACACTCCCTGGGACCCAGTCAGGTCCCCTACCAGATCCAGGCCTTGTATAACAGTACCCGGGAGTTGCTTGAGGAGTTGGGGAGAGACCGGCAGCAAAGTTGTGGCCAAGATAACACAGAGACTGAATATTATGCCAAGGAGATATACAAGTTCAACATGGTCCAAGGGCCGCCTGAAAACAGTAAGTCCTAGTGTTTGCTATATTGGTGGGAAAATGTTTTTTTGATGGCAGTTAAGGCACTCCGTTATGCGTAATTTTGGAAACTGAGGTGTGATTACAAGGGAGGGCTTTTCCCCCGTTGCCAGAGTGACATTCCTATTCGTCATGACTATGATGGGTCTTTTGTGGGCTTTTACAACGTTTATAATATACCATGGATAGGCATATTGCATCCTACTGAGATGTGTCTGTGTTAAGTCTAATAGACTGGGTAGACATCATGGAATATCTCTGAAATTAAATCTGTTGACATTGCCATAGATAAGCTCTCCTTAGATGTTGTTTCTTCAGTTCAGTTAAGTTATCTTTATTGGCCCTATTCAGGAAAGTATCTGCCATTCGTGATATCTTCCGCATTCCATGGACTTCAATGTGTGTGTGTGTGTGTGTGTATGTAAAATACAATAAAATAACATTTTATTTTATTGTATTTTATTTAACCTGGCAAGTCAGTTAAGAACTAATTCTTATTTACAACGACGGCCTGCCGGTGAACAGTGGGTTAACTGCCTTGTTCAGGGGCAGAACGACAGATTATTACCTTGTCAGCTCAGGTCAGGGATTCGATCCAGCAACCTTTCGGTTACTGGCCCAACGCCCTAACCACTTGGCTCCCTGCCGCCCCATCATGCTGTGTGTGTGTGTGTGTCCGTGTGTGTGTCCGTGTGTGTGTGTGTGTGTGTGTGTGTGTGTGTGTGTGTGTGTGTGTGTGTGTGTGTGTGTGTGTGTGTGTGTGCGTGTGCGTGCGTGCGTGCGTGCGTGCGTGCGTGCGTGCGTGCGTGCGTGTGCGAGTAATAGAAGTTATCTCAGATTGTGGATGAACGTGGAAGCTGCAGTTCCCCTCCCCACCCAGTTGAAATACAGAAATATAGTTTGCTGTCTCTCCTCCCACTAGTCCTCTTCTCTCCTTTCCACCATGGACCCAGTCCCTCTCCCCAGATGTGTCCGTTTCAATTTCAACCAGGCCCAAATGAGAGGGACATCTGTCCAGGCGGATAGGAACAAGGCTGGGGAAGGTATACGAAAGGGGAAGCCTTGCCGAGGGGGATAGCATGGAGGGACTGCAACAGTTAACATGGAGGACTGGAACAGTTAACATGGAGTGACTGAAACAGTTAACATGGAGGGACTGGAACAGTTAACATTTAGTGACTGGAACAGTTAATATGGAGGGACCGCAACAGTTAACATGGAGGGACTGGAACAGTTAACATGGAGTGACTGGAACAGTTAACATGGAGACAGGAACAGTTAACATGGAGGGACTACAACAGTTAACATGGAGGGACTGGAACAGTTAACATGGAGGGACTACAACAGTTAACATGGAGGGACTGGAACAGTTAATATGGAGGGACTGCAACAGTTAACATGGAGGGACTGGAACAGTTAATATGGAGGGACTGGAACAGTTAACATGGAGGGACTGGAACAGTTAATATGGAGGGACTGCAACAGTTAACATGGAGGGACTGGAACAGTTAACATGGAGACAGGAACAGTTAACATGGAGACAGGAACAGTTAACATGGAGGGACTGCAACAGTTAACATGGAGACAGGAACAGTTAACATGGAGACAGGAACAGTTAACATGGAGGGACTGCAACAGTTAACATGGAGACAGGAACAGTTAACATGGAGGGACTGGAACAGTTAACATGGAGGGACTGGAACAGTTAATATGGAGGGACTGGAACAGTTAACATGGAGGGACTGGAACAGTTAATATGGAGGGACTGCAACAGTTAACATGGAGGGACTGGAACAGTTAATATGGAGGGACTGGAACAGTTAACATGGAGGGACTGGAACAGTTAATATGGAGGGACTGCAACAGTTAACATGGAGGGACTGCAACAGTTAACATGGAGACAGGAACAGTTAACATGGAGACAGGAACAGTTAACATGGAGACAGGAACAGTTAACATGGAGACAGGAACAGTTAACATGGAGGGACTGCAACAGTTAACATGGAGACAGGAACAGTTAACATGGAGGGACTGGAACAGTTAACATGGAGACAGGAACAGTTAACATGGAGGGACTGCAACAGTTAACATGGAGACAGGAACAGTTAACATGGAGGGACTACAACAGTTAACATGGAGACAGGAACAGTTAACATGGAGACAGGAACAGTTAACATGGAGACAGGAACAGTTAACATGGAGACAGGAACAGTTAACATGGAGACAGGAACAGTTAACATGGAGGGACTGCAACAGTTAACATGGAGACAGGAACAGTTAACATGGAGGGACTGGAACAGTTAACATGGAGACAGGAACAGTTAACATGGAGACAGGAACAGTTAACATGGAGACAGGAACAGTTAACATGGAGACAGGAACAGTTAACATGGAGACAGGAACAGTTAACATGGAGACAGGAACAGTTAACATGGAGACAGGAACAGTTAACATGGAGACAGGAACAGTTAACATGGAGACAGGAACAGTTAACATGGAGACAGGAACAGTTAACATGGAGACAGGAACAGTCAGCTGATGGAAGGACCTCCTCATCCCCGTATCCTGGCTTAGATGGAATAAAGGACAGAGGTTCCTCTCCATCACACACTGGTTGCATCCCAAACAGCACCCTATTGCTTATATAATGCACTGCTTTTGACCAGACTCTATTGGCCCTCGTCTAAAGCAGTGTAGTTTGTAGAGGCTGGGTGTTGAGTTTCTCCATTCTGGCATGGACATCCCTCCTCTTTAGCCAGGCTTAGGGTGTGCCATTTTGGACGCAGGCAAAGGGATCCCTGAGCCCCTTCCCTCCACACGCTGGACGCCCCAGAGGAGATCTGGCTGTTGGCTGGGGTGTACAGTTCCTTCACTGGACTGGGGTTAAATGGCACACTCTCTGATCTGGCCTGGCCCCCCTGGCCCCCCTGGCCTGGCCTGGCCCCCCTGGCCCCCCTGGCCTGGCCTGGCCCCCCTGGCCCCCCTGGCCTGGCCTGGCCCCCCTGGCCTGGCCTGGCCCCCCTGGCCCCCCTGGCCTGGCCCCCCTGGCCCATGCATTCCACCTCAGTAGAGTGACGCAAACATATGCTCCTCAGTTGAGAGAGTACCATTACATCACACACACACACACACACACACACACACACACACACACACACACACACACACACATATCTTTAGTAGCCAAGGTGTTTCTCAGAGCCTTCGTAGCTTTAATATCATTGTTAGAACCGTTTTATGATGTCTATCTTTTGTAGCCGAGCCTTCATTAGTAACGTGGCTCTTAAAAACCTTTGATCCAGTCAAGATGTTTAGGCTGTCTGACTGACTGTGAATGCTGATAACTTCAGAACCAAGTTGACTACAAATACAGAATTACCAAAGTATTTGCACAAAAAAGTGAAGGATAAAATTATGCTTTAATGTATAAAATGGAGAACACAGCCATGCAATCTCCATAGACAAACATTGGCAGTAGAATGGCCTTACTGAAGAGCTCAGTGACTTTCAACGTGGCACTGACATAGCATGCCAACTTTCCAACAAGTCAGTTCGTCCAATTTCTGCCCTGCTAGAGCTGCCCCCGTCAACTGTAGCTGCTGTTATTGTGAAGTGGAAACGTCTAGGAGCAACAACGGCTTAGTCTCAAAGTGGTAGGCCACACAAGCTCACAGAACGGGACCGCCAAGTGCGTGTAGTGCGTAAAAATCATCAGTCCTCGGTTGCAACACTCCCTACCAATTTTCAAACTGCCTCTGGAAGCAATGTCAGCACAATAACTGTTTGTCTGGAGCCTCCTGAAATGGGTTTCCGTGGCCAAGCAGCCGCACACAATTCTAAGTGTCGACTGGAGTGGTGTAAAGCTTGCCGCCATTGGACTCAGTGGGAGCAGTGGAAACGCGTTCTCTGGAGTGATTAATCACGCTTCACCACCTGACAGTCCGACGGACAAATCTGGGTTTGGCAGATGCCAGGAGAACGCTACCTGCCCCAATGCATAGTGCCAACTGTAAAGTTTGGTAGAGGAGGAATAATGGTCTGTTTTTCATGGTTCAGGCTCGGCCTCTTAGTTCCAATGAAGGGAAATCTTAACGCTACAGCATACAATTACATTCTAGACTATTCTGTGCTTCCAACTATGTGGCAACGGTTTGGGGAAGGCCCTTTCCTGTTTTAGCATGACAATGCCCCCGTGCACAAAGCGCTCTCCATACAGAAATGGTTTGTCTAGATTGGTGTGGAAGAACTTGACTGGCCTGCACAGAGCCCTGACCTTAACCCAATCAAACACCTTTGGGATGAATTGGATCTCCGACTGCGAGCCAGGCCTAATCGCCCAACATCAGTGTCCGACCTCACTAATGCTCTTGTGGCTGAATGGAAGCAAGTCCCTGCAGCAATGTTCCAACATCTAGTGGAAACCCTTCCCAGAAGAGTGGAGGCTGTTATAGCAGCAAAGAGGGGACCAATTCCATATTAATGCCCATGATTTTTGGAATGAGATGTTCAACAAGCAGGTTTTCACATACTTTTGGTAATCTAGTGTATATGGGCCTACAGTATATAGGCTATTTCAATCATATTGAAATCAATTTCATATTTAATCAATTGAGTTCTGCTTTGCGACTAGGCTACTGTCTGTAATGTTTGCCTCAATATGCGACAGCTTGTGCGCAATGGTGTCCCCAATCTGTGTGGTATACCTGGGGGAGGGCCGAGGGGAAGAGTCATTGACTACCGCTATGTACCAAGCGGCTGGCTCCCCCTGTTTGAGATGCCGGGAAGCAGTTAGGGCTGATTGACTTAAGGAGCAGTCAGGATGGACAGGAGTAGAGCTGGTTGTACGTGTCGACAGCTCCCGTCGCTCAAGATCCTCTGTTGGAAGCACACTGCATGGCGAGTCACTTATTGTCCATTCATTGTTAAAGTACCGCAGTGTTGCTGAAAGAGCCATTAGTGAGAAGTTGGAGTAGGATTGTTTTATTTGTGTATAAACCCGGCACCTTTTATTTGGTGATTATTCGCGCCCTGTGTCATCTCTGGGTTCGCTTGCCTCACACCCCACGGGTTGCCACATCTGGGATTTAATCCATTATTATTGGGTAAGCATAATATCAATCATGGTGTGGTAATATCTCTCTAGGAGCTGATCCGTCGTCAGTATTGTCAAATAATTCTAATGTTAAGGTAAGATTTTAATATAGAAAGCTGATCCGAGAGCAGCGCTGCTTTTCTTCTGATCCTATCAGTATCCACACACCTAGTGACCGTTCTCTCTAAGTGATTGTTTGGGAAACATTTAAAAGTTGGCTCAGATAAAACAATGCATCTGGTGTAATCATCGCAATGCTTAACTTCCATGGCAACCGGGAAACGAGGCCCTGGTCCACCTCCCCATGGTCTTCTTCTTCTTCTTCTTCTTCTTCTTCTTCTTCTTCTTCTTCTTCTTCTTCTTCTTCTTCTTCTTCTTCTTCTTCTTCTTCTTCTTCTTCTTCTTCTTCTTCAGATTGTTCCAGAAGGTTGAATCTGTAGCCTCCTCCCATTAGTATGGGCCCAGGCTAAAAAGTTGCCTCAGAAATATGAGCAAACACCTTAAAAGTTGGACGAAAAAAATACTAAGTGCCCTTATGTTGATGACTTTTTGCAAATCCAAATAGTTTTCCACGTTGATTCAACGTCATCACATGGATTGTTTGGCGTTGAAATGACGTGGACACAATGTTGATTCAACCAGTTTTAGCGTGAACAGAGAGAGCGGGAGATCAATTAGTACACCCCTGGTAAAATATCTCTAATTAAAGACCCCTGGTAAAATATCTCTAATTAAAGACCCCTGGTAAAATATCTCTAATTAAAGACCCCTGGTAAAATATCTCAAATTAAAGACCCCTGGTAAAATATCTCTAATTAAAGACCCCTGGTAAAATATCTCAAATTAAAGACCCCTGGTAAAATATCTCTAATTAAAGACCCCTGGTAAAATATCTCTAATTAGTACACCCCTGGTAAAATATCTCTAATTAAAGACCCCTGGTAAAATATCTCTAATTAAAGACCCCTGGTAAAATATCTCTAATTAGTACACCCCTGGTAAAATATCTCTAATTAGTACACCCCTGGTAAAATATCTCTAATTAAAGACCCCTGGTAAAATATCTCTAATTAGTACACCCCTGGTAAAATATCTCTAATTAAAGACCCCTGGTAAAATATCTCTAATTAAAGACCCCTGGTAAAATATCTCTAATTAAAGACCCCTGGTAAAATATCTCTAATTAAAGACCCCTGGTAAAATATCTCTAATTAAAGACCCCTGGTAAAATATCTCAAATTAAAGACCCCTGGTAAAATATCTCTAATTAAAGACCCCTGGTAAAATATCTCTAATTAAAGACCCCTGGTAAAATATCTCTAATTAGTACACCCCTGGTAAAATATCTCTAATTAGTACACCTCTGGTAAAATATCTCTAATTAAAGACCCCTGGTAAAATATCTCTAATTAAAGACCCCTGGTAAAATATCTCTAATTAAAGACCCCTGGTAAAATATCTCTAATTAAAGACCCCTGGTAAAATATCTAAAATTAAAGACCCCTGGTAAAATATCTCTAATTAAAGACCCCTGGTAAAATATCTCTAATTAAAGACCCCTGGTAAAAGACTGGTGCATGTTTAGGAGACACTCTCTCTTGTTTACAAAGCCTCCTCCAGAATATCCATTAGATGACAGTTTCAGTGTTCAAAGGTCCAATAATCTAAACAATGTTCCTTTGCAGCCACCTTGTTCATCCTAAAAAACTATTATCACCTGTAGTGTGTAAAAATGTACCTTTAAAAAACTGCTGTATGGGGACTCTGCTGTATGGGGACTCTGCTGTATGGGGACTCTGCTGTATGGGGACTCTGCTGTATGCAGTGGTCTAAGGCACTGTGATCTGTAGTAATGTTAACATAGATCCTGGTTGGCGACCGGGAGACCGATGAGGTGGCACACAATTGGCCCAGAGTCGTTAGGGGAGGGTTTGGCTGGCCGGGATGTCCTTGTCCCATCGCGCTCTAGAGACTCCTGTGGCGGGCCGGGCGCATGCACGCTGACATGGTCGCCTCTGACACATTGGTGCAGCTGGCTTCCGGGTTAAGTGTGCATTGTGTCAAGAAGCAGTGCGGCTTGGCCGGATTGTGTTTCGGAGGACGCACAGCTCTGAACCTTCACCTCTCCCAAGTCCGTAGGGGAGTTGCAGCCATGGGACCAGACAGGAATTACCAGCTGGATATCACGAAATTGGGGAGAAAAAAGGGGTAATTTATTTAATTAAAAACCTCCTGTATGTCAAATAGTGTGTGATACAGCTTGTAAAATAAATACATGTGACTCTGGATGAAACATAGTGGTGTTTGTTTCCAACGTTAGTGTTGTTTTCATAAAGAAGTTAAATCCGCTAAATGTTCTGTTTCCTTGCCGCGATACTGAGGAGTGTTGCGATACCATCATCCCGGCACTATAAGGTGACAATAGTCCTCTGTGTGGTGCAGTATTTACTGAATATTCATTCTGAATACTTTGACAGTGGTCAAAAATAAACTTGAGTTAAGGTGCAAGATTCACATAATGTCATGGCTGAGTTGAGAAGTAATGTCGTGGTTGAGAAGTATTCTAGTTGTTAATAGCTTCATCATGCATACAGTACATTCATCCCAATAGGACTAATGGCTTTTGCATACGGTGCTCTCTGGAAGGAGCCAGCAGCAGGCATGGTATGTATGGGGGATACTTTTCTCATCGCTGCAGATTGCCCTTTCCCTTAGCTGGCCAGGCTACATACTTTTAGACTTCCACTTAACAAAGCTTCTTAAATGGCTTCCAAGTCCAGGAGGGCTGTCATGGCACTGCTGGAGGAGTTATGAGGAGCAATGGCTGATGTGCTAGCATTGATTGAACAAGAGTACACACCATGATGAAGTCAGTGTTATGATGAACCTCCCTTTACCAGGGGCCTTTACTACTCCAGATCTTTACTACTCCAGACCTTTACTACTCCAGACCAGACCTTTACTACTCCAGGCCTTTACTACTCCAGATCTTTACTACTCCAGACCTTTACTACTCCAGACCTTTACTACTCCAGACCAGACCTTTACTACTCCAGATCAGACCTTTACTACTCCAGATCAGACCTTTACTACTCCAGACCTTTACTACTCCAGACCTTTACTACTCCAGACCAGACCTTTACTACTCCAGACCTTTACTACTCCAGACCAGACCTTTACTACTCCAGACCAGACCTTTACTACTCCAGACCAGACCTTTACTACTCCAGACCTTTACTACTCCAGACCAGACCTTTACTACTCCAGATCAGACCTTTACTACTCCAGACCTTTACTACTCCAGACCTTTACTACTCCAGATCAGACCTTTACTACTCCAGACCTTTACTACTCCAGACCTTTACTACTCCAGATCAGACCTTTACTACTCCAGACCTTTACTACTCCAGACCAGACCTTTACTACTCCAGACCTTTACTACTCCAGACCAGACCTTTACTACTCCAGACCTTTACTACTCCAGACCTTTACTACTCCAGACCAGACCTTTACTACTCCAGACCTTTACTACTCCAGACCTTTACTACTCCAGACCAGACCTTTACTACTCCAGACCTTTACTACTCCAAATCAGACCTTTACTACTCCAGACCAGACCTTTACTACTCCAGACCAGACCTTTACTACTCCAGACCAGACTTTTACTACTCCAGACCTTTACTACTCCAGACCTTTACTACTCCAGACCAGACCTTTACTACTCCAGACCTTTACTACACCAGACCAGACCTTTACTACTCCAGACCTTTACTACTCCAGACCTTTACTACTCCAGACCAGACCTTTACTACTCCAGACCTTTACTACTCCAGACCTTTACTACTCCAGACCAGACCTTTACTACTCCAGACCTTTACTACTTCAGACCTTTACTACTCCAGACCTTTACTACTCCAGACCAGACCTTTACTACTCCAGACCTTTACTACTCCAGACCAGACCTTTACTACTCCAGACCTTTACTACTCCAGACCTTTACTACTCCAGACCAGACCTTTGCTACTCCAGACCTTTACTACTCCAGACCTTTACTACTCCAGACCAGACCTTTACTACTCCAGACCTTTACTACACCAGACCAGACCTTTACTACTCCAGACCTTTACTACTCCAGACCTTTACTACTCCAGACCAGACCTTTACTACTCCAGACCTTTACTACTCCAGACCAGACCTTTACTACTCCAGACCTTTACTACTTCAGACCTTTACTACTCCAGACCTTTACTACTCCAGACCAGACCTTTACTACTCCAGACCTTTACTACTCCAGACCAGACCTTTACTACTCCAGACCTTTACTACTCCAGACCTTTACTACTCCAGACCAGACCTTTGCTACTCCAGACCTTTACTACTCCAGACCAGACCTTTGCTACTCCAGACCTTTACTACTCCAGACCTTTACTACTCCAGATCAGACCTTTACTACTCCAGACCTTTACTACTCCAGACCTTTACTACTCCAGACCAGACCTTTACTACTCCAGACCTTTACTACTCCAGATCAGACCTTTACTACAATTGCTACTTCCCAGACCAGAGTAACTGTGAGTCACACCAGGAGAAGTGTTTTAGAGGGAGGTGAGAGACTGAGAGGACTGGCTTCCTGTTTCTGCTGAGAGAGGTATTGCACATAGCCGTAGCCTGGTGAGAGAGGAACTACTGAGGTCAGGCCCTGGCTAGTGGACAGACACAGCACTCTGAAGGGTGCCAGTGGTTACAAGGTTACAGCCACCACCACTTTGTATGTGTGCCTCAAATGGCACCCTATTCCCTATATTGTGCACAACTGGGCTCTGTTCAAAAGTACTGCACTATAGATATGGTGCCATTTAGAACATAGTCTAGGTGTGCCTCTCTCTCTGGTAACAGGTTCTGAAGAAGTCTCTCTTTCAGAGGAACCACTGTTGACTCCGAGCCAGTACCATCACACCCTTTCTTCCTCACCTCTTTAATGTGGTGTGGGCAAACACGTTAGCTCCTGACAGCTTCTTCCTTACCTCTTTAATGTGGTGTGGGCAAATACATTAGCTCCTGACAGCGCTGCTGAAAGGCCTTAGGTAAACTGTTGACCTTTGGCGGATCTAAGGCGAGTCTCTTCACTGGCTCAAATCCCTGACAGGTGCAAATGAAGCAGGAAGAGGGGAGGCGGAAAGGCAAAGAAAGGAAAATCGCTGTGTTGGGAGACAGAAGACAGAAGACAGAGGGTTATGTGTTGGGAGACAAAAGACAGACAGGGTTATGTGTTGGGAGACAAAAGACAGACAGGGTTATGTGTTGGGAGACAGAAGACAGAGGGTTATGTGTTGGCAGACAGAAGACAGACAGGGTTATGTGTTGGGAGACAGAAGACAGACAGGGTTATGTGTTGGGAGACAGAAGACAGACAGGGTTATGTGTTGGGAGACAGAAGACAGACAAGGTTATGTGTTGGGAGACAGAAGACAGAGGGTTATGTGTTGGCAGACAGAAGACAGACAGGGTTATGTGTTGGGAGACAGAAGACAGACAGGGTTATGTGTTGGGAGACAGAAGACAGACAGGGTTATGTGTTGGGAGACAGAAGACAGACAGGGTTATGTGTTGGGAGACAAAAGACAGACAGGGTTATGTGTTGGGAGACAAAAGACAGACAGGGTTATGTGTTGGGAGACAAAAGACAGACAGGGTTATGTGTTGGGAGACAAAAGACAGACAGGGTTATGTGTTGGGAGACAAAAGACAGACAGGGTTATGTGTTGGGAGACAGAAGACAGACAGGGTTATGTGTTGGGAGACAGAAGACAGACAGGGTTATGTGTTGGGAGACAGAAGACAGACAGGGTTATGTGTTGGGAGGCAGAAGACAGACAGGGTTATGTGTTGGGAGACAGAAGACAGACAGGGTTATGTGTTGGGAGACAGAAGACAGACAGGGTTATGTGTTGGGAGACAGAAGACAGACAGAGTTATGTGTTGGCAGACAGAAGACAGACAGGGTTATGTGTTGGGAGACAGAAGACAGACAGGGTTATGTGTTGGGAGACAGAAGACAGACAGGGTTATGTGTTGGGAGACAGAAGACAGACAGGGTTAATGAAAAGTCTCCTTCTATAGAATGGAACGTTTATCTGGCATATAGCGAGACAGGGATGGAGAAGTCATTGTGTAGTTGGGGCAGAGTGGCTGTGAGCGCGGGATCTGGGTCGTGTCTGGGATGGTCTGGTCTGGGGATGGTCTCGGTTGGGCTGGGTCTGAGCTGGTGTGGGCTGGGTCTGGGAAGGGCTTGTGTGGTCCAGTCTGGTGTGGTGTGGTGTGGTCAGGGCTGGGCTGGAGCTGATCTGGACTGGTGTTGTCTGGACTGGGGCCTTGGTTGGGGCTGGGGCTGGGGCTGGGGCTGGAGCTGGGGCTGGGGCTGGGGCTGGAGCTGGTCTGGCCCCGTATTTACAAATTCCCAGTAGGAGTGCTGATATAGGATTTGTTTTTCCTTTTAGATCATAATGAACAAGATTATATGGACAGAAAGGACCTGATCCTAAATCAGCACTCCTATTCATTAATATGAGTGAAAGTCTGGTCTAGGGGTCACTCCAGCACACTGAGGACAGCAGAGTTTTTGATACACCAAATGCCAGCGAGGTGAAGTTATTCCAAGCCAAACAGGGACGCTAGTTCCCTTTTTCCCCTCCGGCCGCTAACTCAGTCAAGAGGCAGAAAATAGCCCAGTGACATCAGCTGATAACGGAAGCACGTTATCACATTCCATGCCAGTTGCCATGGAAAGACAGGCGCTCCACATTGACTGCGGTACGTCGTTAATGACTACTGTCTGTGTCCCAAATGGCATCCTATTCCTTATACAGTGCACTACTTTTGACCAGGGCCCTAATGGGCTCCAGAAAGCAACTGTTGTCCATTCATAGAACGAAAGCTACTGGCCCCAGTAGCCGGTCCATTACTGAAGAGGAATCTTAGCAGGGTTCTTGGTGCCAAGTCAGCCTGAAAAGAGATGAGCTACGTTGAGGAGGACATTTGGTGTCTACTGGTCTAAAGGGATGAGCTACGTTGAGGAGGACATTTGGTGTCTACTGGTCTAAAGGGATGAGCTACGTTGAGGAGGACATTTGGTGTCTACTGGTCTAAAGAGATGAGCTACGTTGAGGAGGACATTTGGTGTCTACTGGTCTAAAGGGATGAGCTACGTTGAGGAGGACATTTGGTGTCTACTGGTCTAAAGAGATGAGCTACGTTGAGGAGGACATTTGGTGTCTACTGGTCTAAAGAGATGAGCTACGTTGAGGAGGACATTTGGTGTCTACTGGTCTAAAGAGATGAGCTACGTTGAGGAGGAAATTTGGTGTCTACTGGTCTAAAGAGATTGGCTACGTTGAGGAGGAAATGTGGTGTCTAAGCATCTATCAAGTCAACTATTTCTGTTGATTTATCAGGGTGGTTCAACGTAAAAATGACATCCACATTCTGGCTCTTATCCTATGAGCACAAGACATTGAAAAGACGTAGAAAATACATATTTTTGGTTGAAAAGACGTTACTTTAATGAGGGTATCACTTGCTTGTCTGAGAAAGGTATTAGTTATACATGGGACATTCATTCATTCTGACCAAAGCTAACATTTCTTTGCAATGGCAACTTCTGTGGAAAAACCCATCTGGAGTCCACTGGTTAAGCTTTGTGCTATCTTACATCAGCCTTTTTCAAACCTCTCCTTTGGGACCCCCAGCCATTCCATGTATTCCAGAACTATAACTTTTCAACTAATCATTAAGCCCTTGACTACTTGAATCAGCTGGGCTAAGTGTTCAAGCATTACTCTCTTTCTTCTGTCTCCTTTGTTTCTTTTCTGTCTCTTACAGATTACCTTTTTGACTGTCCTAAGGGTATAACAATGTCCCATGCATTACTGAGCTGTCTCCGCTTTCTCATCTGTCCTCTGTCCCTTACAGACTATCTGCCTTACTGTCCCAAGCCTCCAAAGTGTTCAAGCATTACTGAGCTGTGTCACCTCTTTCTCCTCTGTCCCTTACAGACAATCTGCCCTACTTTCCCAAAGGCATTACCTCCAAAGTATTCAAGCATTACTGAGCTCTGACTTCCTCTGCTTGTCCTTTGCAGAGAACCTTCCCTACCAACTCCTCTCTGTCTCCATCAACCTTCCCCACTGTCTCCTCTCTGTCTCCAAAAACCTGCCCCACTGTCTCCTCTCTGTCTCCAACAACCTGCCCCACTGTCTCCTCTGTCTCCAACAACCTGCCCCACTGTCTCCTCTCTGTCTCCAACAACCTTCCCCACTGTCTCCTCTCTGTCTCCAACAACCTGCCCTACTGCCTCCTCTCTGTCTCCAACAACCTGCCCCACTGTCTCCTCTCTGTCTCCAACAACCTTCCCCACTGTCTCCTCTCTGTCTCCATCAACCTTCCCCACTGTCTCCTCTCTGTCTCCAAAAACCTGCCCCACTGTCTCCTCTCTGTCTCCAACAACCTGCCCCACTGTCTCCTCTGTCTCCAACAACCTGCCCCACTGTCTCCTCTCTGTCTCCAACAACCTGCCCTACTGCCTCCTCTCTGTCTCCAACAACCTGCCCCACTGTCTCCTCTCTGTCTCCAACAACCTGCCCTACTGCCTCCTCTATGTCTCCAACAACCTGCCCCACAGTCTCCGCTGTCTCCAACAACCTGCCCACTGTCTCCTCTCTGTCTCCAACAACCTGCCCTACTGTCTCCTCTCTGTCTCCAACAACCTGCCCTACTGTCTCCTCTCTGTCTCCAACAACCTGCCCCACTGTCTCCTCTCTGTCTCCAACAACCTGCCCAACTGTCTCCTCTCAGTCTCCAACAACCTGCCCTACTCTCCCAATAGCATCACCTCCAACCAGTCCACTGGTTAAGCTTTGTACTAACTTAATCTAAAGTTAATTGTTACTGACTGTGGTTTCCTCTCTCTGTGCTACAGATGACCTTCCATACTGCCCTAAAGGAATCACCTCCAAAGTGTTCCGTTTCAACATCTCAGTGATGGAGAAGAACTCCACCAACCTGTTCCGAGCCGAGTTCCGAGCTCTGAGGGTTCCAAACTCTGCCGCCAATAGGAATGAACAGAGGGTCGAGCTCTACCAGGTGTGTAAAGGTACCGTCCATCTCTCCATGTCCTTCAGAGATCTTCAACTCAATCTGACAACGTTAACAGTCTTTCCCCCTGGTTTCATTTGGAGGCGGGGCACCCGTAGACCCCAAAGCAACTTCCAGCTCCTTAGGCCTCAGCATTGGGCACCCTATTCCTTATATAGTGCCTGACTCTTAACCAGATCCCCATGGGCCTTGATCAGAGGTAGTACACTGTAAAGGGAGTAGGGTGTAATTTTGGACACAGCCATTGTCAATTACTACTGATAGAATTCAAACACTTTAGGTAGGGGGCAAAAGAGTATGGCAGGGGGTGTCTGGAGGAGGAAACACAGTACGTACCTCCATCACTGACACTGAAAATAAATCTAGTCACTTATATACGTTTACCATACTGACACTGAAAATAAATCTAGTCGCTTATTATTCCACAAGACCCATTTCTCAAACTTCCCAGTTCCAACTGAGGAAGGGCAAGGGAGCCTCAGCCAGTGAAATCCAGCTGTGGTTTGGTGGTGGGCAGCCAGCCGCCAGACCCTAAGTCCAGCTCTCGTCAGGCCTGGAGAATGTGTGCAGGGTCTGGCTCGGGGCAGGGTAACGCTAGTGTGGCCTGGAGAATGTGTGCAGGGTCTGGCTCGGGGCAGGGTAACACTAGTGTGTCCTGGAGAATGTATTCATAGCTCTGGGCAGGGTACTGTCAGCAGACGAGCACCACACATGGTTTCAATTAGTAGTCGTTCCCTTTCAAATACTGTGAGTTTCATTGAGCCTGTATGGCTGCCAAATCACTTTTTTAATTGAAAACTGAATTGCCCTCAAACCTTCAGCCTCAAAAGCCTCTTCTCTAGAATCTATGACATTTGGTGCCATGCAGTAATGGTATAAAGCAGGGGTATTAAAATCTTACCCTGGAGGTCTGGACTACTGCTCATTAACTGCACCCACCTGGTCCCTGATTAGAGGGGAACAATGGGAAAAAAGCAGTGGAACTGGTTTCGAGTTCCAGGTTGGAATTTGAGGGTTATAAAATGTATCCTTATTGTGTGACGTTTCAATAGTGAATGCTTCTCACGTCTCCAGGCTTCTGAGAAATGGAGACTGATGTCTCCTCAAGTTGCAATAGCACCTGTTGTGTTTCTGTATCAGTGTAGTGGATCATTGTATTGTTCATATGCAGTAACACCCCCACCCTTGGTTTTCAGATCCTGAGGCCAGACGAGCACATAGCTAAGCAGCGCAACATTGGAGCCAAGAACGTGCTGACCAAGGGAACGCCAGAATGGGTCTCTTTCGACGTGACGGAGACGGTACGGGAGTGGCTGATGTACAGAGGTGAGCCCGCCCCACTTGATTCATTGGTTAATTGTTCTTATTGTCTTTCAAGAGAAAATAATTTCCACTGTTACGAGTTTTGTATAGACTCAAGTTACATACTAACACAAGAACAACAACAACAACATCAAACAAAAGTAAACAATCACAAAACACCACAAGCAGTAGTTTTCCGTTTTGAGTTGGTGTGTGAAGATGACCTTATCTTTCCCATGGTGTCTCTCCTCTCAGAGACCAACCTGGGTCTGGAGATCAGCGTGCACTGCCCCTGCCACACCTTCAACCCCAACGGTGACATCATCGACAATGTGAACGAGGTGCTGGAGGTCAAGTTCAAAGGTCAGTAGGCATAACATTCTCTTCTTTGTGTTGTCTTCAGAGTCTTTTGTTGTTACCACCCAGCATTGCTAGCATCGTTCAACATCCCCTTAGACAACTGAACTATGAACTGACATTGAAAAGTGTAATTGCGTTTATAAAGCCATTACAAGTCACAATATAATTTACAAGCAAAGGAACCAAAATTACGGACAAAGGACCTGGGTTAGGGTTAGAGTTAAGGCACGTAACATAATACTGCCTGACCTCTGACCTCTCTCTGTCTGCTGTAGGGGTAGAAGAGGATCATGAGGAGCAAGGCCGTTGGGACCTAGGCAGGTTGAAGAAACAGAAGGAGCAGTACCTGCCTCACATCATCCTCATGATGATCCCTCCTCACCGCCTGGAGGCACAGCCACGCAGACGCAAACGGGCCCTGGACACCAACTACTGCTTCTCGTAAGGACCCTTCCTGAAACTGTTGTCACTTCTGTTTCCACCTATCGGCATGGAGTTGTCCAGTTGTTGTGGAGTTCCAGGGATGATTTCTTGTCAAATCTGCTGTAATAGAAACAGTAATAGCAGAAGGAGGATCAATGAGCCAGCTAACTTCCTCATATGCTACATCTGTTGGTTGATCAAGATGAGATAAACATAAATAACTAACTGCAGCTTAATCCGTCTCTAACTAAAGTATTTTGAGTTGTAACTGAACAATGATCAAAGCTGACTACCTAACTCATTGTTGTATAAGTGAGGTATGAGTGATTCACCATTTTGTTGGGCCCCCATCCCAGCACTGTTGAGGAGAACTGCTGTGTCCGCCGTCTCTACATTGACTTCCGTCGGGACCTGGACTGGAAGTGGATCCACGAGCCTAAAGGATACTTTGCTAACTACTGCTCTGGACCCTGCCCCTACCTGAGGAGCTCCGACACCACACACACACAGGTGAGGGTAATCTAAAAAGTCCAGGCTAGCAGGGTAGGAAGCACAAGTCTCTCTGCTACACAACAATAGCTACTGTTAAATTAGATTCAGCAATATGATCAATATCATCATACACAGAAATCTGTAGTAACCAAGACCCCTGATTAGAGCTCATGTGTTTACTTGTGTTTGTTTTTATAGTTGTACATTAATCAACATTTCAGCTTCCACAACAGAAACGCTTAAATGTCTCGCTCCTGTCCCTCCATAGCTGCTGAGCCTGTATAACACTCTGAACCCAGAGGCATCAGCCTCTCCCTGCTGCGTTCCCCAGGACCTGGAGCCTCTTACCATCCTCTACTACTCTGGACGCACCCCCAAAGTTGAGCAGCTATCCAACATGATCGTCAAGTCCTGCAAGTGCAGCTGAGGAGCTTGGGAGTAAGACAAAGCCAAGGAGTAGGGTAGGGGGGCTGGCCCACGGAGGTGACCTGGATTGGGGCACTAGAGCCAGCCTGCCTAGCTGTGAAAGACTAGGCTACCACCATCCATGTTATTTGTATTCGGACTATGTTGCCTGCCACGTGACCTAGCTCTTGACACCAGTTGAACTGAAGGACCCCATCCCTGTGTGAGGAGGACATAGTATGTTATCCCTGTGTGAGGAGGACATAGTATGTTATCCCTGTGTGAGGAGGACATAGTATGTTATCCCTGTGTGAGGAGGACATAGTATGTTATCCCTGTGTGAGGAGGACATAGTATGTTATCCCTGTGTGAGGAGGACATAGTATGTTATCCCTGTGTGAGGAGGACATAGTATGTTATCCCTGTGTGAGGAGGACATAGTATGTTATCCCTGTGTGAGGAGGACATAGTATGTTATCCCTGTGTGAGGAGGACATAGTATGTTATCTTCTTCATCATTTTGGATTTGTTCAGTTTAGAGACACCAAGTAGTTTAATTTTCCATTTTTCAAACTGGGTTTAATTCCCTTTCCCTTCCTACAAACAGTGGGCATTATTCAAAACACAAAGGAGAACGGACAGACCAGCTGCCGTATCCAAAGACATAGCTGCAGTCAGGCAGAGGGGAAGGAGAACGGACAGACTATGAGACGGAGAGAGGGAGAGAGAGAGGAGAGAATTCCTGCAGGATTTGCAATGGAAAGTAAAGTGAGATAGAAGAGATAGAAGCCAAGCTTTTTTTTCATTTTTTGTCCGACAGCAGTGAATTTTTTTTTTTGCTTCTAATGCAAATGGGGTGGAGGGAAGAAGGACCTTTACGGATGGAGGAGGGTTTTTATTATATTGTGTGGCTACTAGCCACCTAGCACTCCACAAAAACCCACCACTGCTCTCTTTAAAAACTTTCTTGACATGTTTGAATTTTCAAAAATAATATGCTGGAAAATAATATTGATCTGAAAAAACTCTTAAGTTTGATTTGTTTTCTTAAAATTGTCAGATATTCTCTGTTATGCAGCGTGTTGTTCTATGGTGATTGATGTAATGTTGATGTATCTGTCTATTACCCCGAGAAACTTTTATATTAAACTACGGTCCTACTGATGATTTAGAAGACACACTATGTAGTCATTCTGGATGTTTTTCAAACAGTTGTTTTGCTATTTGAGAAGATGAAGGTTAAATCAGTCATGCTAGCTGTATGCCAGAGAGCTATCCTCCTCTTCCATTCTGTTGCTGTTGACATTGCAAAGCCAAAAGCAGTGCATTAGAGTCTCCCTTGTACCGAAGCCTCAACACCAAACCAAATCAGGCGTATTTGGGTTTGTAAAAGTGCCTAGAGGTCACCACCCACAATGCAACAGTCACATTACTACATAGAGATAGATAGAGAACTCTAGTGGCCAAAATCCCATTTTTAGCATGGGAAGAACAGTTGAGGACTTTCACCATTGTGAAGTAATCAACTGGGTGGGACTTCCTATGGGTTAAGGGGCGGTTTAAATAATTCCATCCAGGTCGTCAGGAGGTGTCCGTAGTAGTTGAAGAACATGGATTACTTAAAGATGAAGGTGGCCTCGATGGTGCTGCCGGTGCTCTCACATAATGGGACAGATGCAACGTTGTGCCCTCTAGCTATCTCTATGCATTATGAGAAGAGAGTCTCAGCCGCTTCCTGGTAACCTCGCCCCGCCCTCCTATAGTCTAACCCATCATCCTTTGCTCCTACCAGCTGACAAGGGCCTTTCATCAATTAGATTTGCTCACCTCCTGCGTCCTCTCTCTCCTGTCCTCTCTCGCCTCTTTTTGAAAAAGGTCAAAGTTCATTGAGGAGAGTCAACAAGGAGAGTGAACGTGGATGGAAATGCACTTGCTTGAAATGAGATGGTCCTTCTCCACTCGGGCGTCATTAGGATAATGACGTTTACAGGGGTGGATCCCAAAATAAATGTGTAAAGTGATCAAAACAGATTTCAGTGCCTTCAGAGTATTCATACCCCTACAGCCTGAATTGAAAATTTATAAAATTACAAAATTTTTTGTCACTGGCCTACACACAATGCCTGATAATGTCAGTGTAATTATATTTTACAAATTAATAAAAAGGAAAAGCTGAAATGTCTTGAGTAAATAAGTATTCAACCCCTTTGTTATGGTAAGCCTAAATAAGTTCAGGAGTAAAAATGTGCTTAACAAGTCACATAATAAGTTGCAGGGACTCACTGTGTGCAATAATAGTGTTTAACATGATTTTTGAATGACTACCTCATCTCTGTACCCCACACATACAACTATCTGTATCCCTCAGTCAAGCAGTGAATTTCAAACACAGATTCAAATGCCTCGCAAAGAAGGGCACCTATTGGTAGACAGGTACACTTAAAAGAAGCAGACATTGAATATCTCTTTGAGCATGGTGAAGTTATTAACTACACTTTGGATGGTCCATCAAAACACCCAGTCACTACAAAGATACAGGCGTCCTTCCTAACTCAGTTGCTGGAGAGGAAGGAAACCGCGATTTCACCATGAGGCCAATGTTGACTTCAAAACAGTTACAGAGTTTAATTGGCTGTGATAGGAGAAAACTGAGGATGGATCAACAACATTGTTGTAATTCCACAATACTGTCCTACCAAGTGAAAAGGCAGTAACTGCTCATTTGGTCTAAAATGAGTTAATGTCATTTTTGCTATATTAAATACCTGCTTGATCATGTGGACAAGTATCCTGCCTCTATTGTATTGTGTTTTTGGAGAAAATGGGGTCATATTAGCAGAAACTGCAAAAAGTTACTGTGAAACCAAGGTGAACAGGAAGGGGGACAGGACCGTTCCCTGGGGGCCCCCTGTGTTGCTCACTGCCCGTTCTGACACACAGCTCTGTAGTCGCACAAATTGTGGCCTACCGGTCAGGTAGTCTGTGACCCAGGAGACTAAGGGTGCTTCCACTTTCATCGTCTTCCAGACAGCAGGACAATAACCTAAAACACATGGCCAAATCTACACTGGAGTCGCTTACCTAGAAGACAGGGAATGTTCCTGAGTGGAGTAACAGTTTTGACTTAAATCTACTTGAAAATATATGGCAAGATCAACTACCAATTTGACAGAGCTTGAAAAATTCAAAAAATAATAATGTGCAAATGTTGCACAATCCAGGTGTGGAAGACTTTCAGCTGTAATCACTGCCAAAGGTGCTTCTGAAAAGTGTTGATTTAGGGGTGTGAAAACATGTGTAAATTAGATATTTCTGTATTTAATTTTAAATTATTAGCTAAGAATATTGTTTTTAAACATGTGCATGTTTTTCTCTGAGGGGCAGATTTCAAAACTCTTTTGCGGTGAGTATCCTTGATGGCCATTGAAGAGGGGAGGACACTTTTCTGTTTGCCTAACGAATTGACACACCTCAACCACAACTCGACCACACCTCAACCACTGACACACACCTCGACCACACCTCGACCACTGACACACACCTCGACCACTGACACACACCTCGACCACTGACACACACCTCGACCACACCTCGACCACTGACACACACCTCGACCTCACCTCGACCACACCTCAACCACACCTCGACCACTGACACACACCTCGACCACACCTCGAATACTGACACACACCTCGACCACACCTCGACCACTGACACACACCTCGACCACACCTCAACCACTGACACACACCTCGACCACTGACACACACCTCGACCACACCTCAAACCCTGACACACACCTCGACCACTGACACACACCTCGACCACTGACACACACCTTGACCACTGACACACACCTCAACCGCTGACACACACCTCGACCACTGACACACACCTTGACCACTGACACACACCTCAACCCCTGACACACACCTCAACCGCTGACACACACCTCGACCACTGACACACACCTTGACCACTGACACACACCTCAACCCCTGACACACACCTCAACCCCTGACACACACCTCGACCACTGACACACACCTCAACCCCTGACACACACCTCGACCACTGACACACACCTCGACCGGACTGAGGAGAAAGGACGGAAGACCATATTTTGCCCAAATGAGAGAACCCCAAGAAATTCCAAGAGCAGTCTGGAGGTTCATCATTGATTACTAATGCCTCAACTTTGTCAATAAATTCCTGTCTATCACGTGAACGTTTTACATAACTCCTTCTAGAGACTAGACATGTTTTACATAGCTCCTTCTAGAGACTAGACATGTTTTACACAGGTCCTTCTAGAGACTAGACATGTTTTACACAGCTCCTTCTAGAGACTAGACATGTTTTACACAGCTCCTTCTAGAGACTAGACATGTTTTACAGTACATAGCTCCTTCTAGAGAATAGACATGTGTTACAGTACATAGCTCCTTCTAGAGAATAGACATGTGTTACAGTACATAGCTCCTTCTAGAGAATAGACATGTGTTACAGTACATAGCTCCTTCTAGAGAATAGACATGTGTTACAGTACATAGCTCCTTCTAGAGAATAGACATGTGTTACAGTACATAGCTCCTTCTAGAGACTATACATGTGTTACAGTACATAGCTCCTTCTAGAGACTAGACATGTGTTACAGTACATAGCTCCTTCTAGAGAATAGACATGTGTTACAGTACATAGCTCCTTCTAGAGAATAGACATGTGTTACAGTACATAGCTCCTTCTAGAGAATAGACATGTGTTACAGTACATAGCTCCTTCTAGAGAATAGACATGTGTTACAGTACATAGCTCCTTCTAGAGACTAGACATGTGTTACAGTACATAGCTCCTTCTAGAGAATAGACATGTGTTACAGTACATAGCTCCTTCTAGAGAATAGACATGTGTTACAGTACATAGCTCCTTCTAGAGACTAGACATGTGTTACAGTACATAGCTCCTTCTAGAGACTAGACATGTGTTACAGTACATAGCTCCTGTGTGGTGCCGCTGTCTAGTCCTTCCACTCTCCGAAACCTCCAAACAACACGTTACATTTGTGGTCCCACACACTGCACTCTTTCATTACTCCCCCTATCTCTTCTCTCTCTCCCCCCTCTCTCTCTCATACAGCACAAGGCTCGGTGGAACTACTGGAAAAAGAGGAAAGGGAGAGAGAGAATCAGAAATAAAAAGGAGAGAGAGAGAGAGAGAGAGCGAGAGAGAAAAAGAGCGAGAGAGAGAGAGAGAGAGTTGTAACATGACAGCAGATAGAAGTATAGATAGTTATTCCTCAAGTCAACAGTAAAGGCATCCGTATGCTACCCAGCCGAAACAGTTGGGAGTTTGTGCATAGTCTACGCCCCTTGGTTTGTGATTGAGGAAGAGTACACTGACTACGGCATCTCAAAATGGACAAAAAGTACTATTGACGCTTTTTTCTTGTTTTTCTATTTTTCTTGTCTTTCAAGCGGAGGTATCTTAAGGGAGTATGCGAGCACACTCGTTTGGTTCGGCTAGCCGATTTCAGCTAGGCACCAGCAGAACCGAAGCATGCTGATGCCTTAAGACTTGTCTTGTGGAGGCCAACCATCCCTCCCTCATTCTCCTCTTTCTTATAGGCTCCCATGTCATCTCTCTCCACTCTGGCTGCTACTCAGCCGTGGTGAGGAGGAATGTTATCTAGCCTTGAGAAAGTGATGACTATACAGGTGGTTGTGGTCAAGAAGGAGAAACTGTACAACAACACTTCCAATGGTAAATGACACAGGCAAGGGGCTAGCTATGAAGCAATTGAACATTGTAATAATGAAGAATAAAACCAAGAAAGTAGTAGCCACACTTCTCCTTCTCCATCTGACTCTCCTCTCAGCACATAATACAAACCGGCAGCCATTTTCAATTTTTTCTCTCACTGCAATAAATTCCTCTTGGATCCATCTCAGGGGTTTTCTCCCTAACAGCTTTACCAGAGCAGACCATTCCTAGTCTTACGACCTTTACTACACAAGGTGTGGAAATCGTTTGTGTTTTCGTTTTGTATCTCATTGTTCAGGGAACCGTTCAGTGAACTGTTTAGGGAACCGTTCAGTGTACTGTTTAGGGAACCGTTCAGTGAACTGTTTAGGGAACCGTTCAGTGAACTGTTTAGGGAACCGTTCAGTGAACTGTTTAGGGAACCGTTCAGTGAACTGTTTAGGGAACCGTTCAGTGAACTGTTTAGGGAACCGTTCAGTGAACTGTTTAGGGAACCGTTCAGTGAACTGTTTAGGGAACCGTTCAGTGAACTGTTTAGGGAACCGTTTAGCCAGGTTGTGATGACATCAACAGGGCCAGCTTGGACAAACAGGAGGGTTAACGATGATGGATTAAGGTTACATTCCAAATGACACCCTATTACCTATTTAGTGCACGACTTTTGGCCAGAGCACTTTGGAGACTATATAGGGAACAGGGTGCCATTTGGGACACAAGCGTTTTAGCTAATGGGAAGAGCCCATAGCATTAGCGGTGAATGGGGCTAATTTGTACTGACAAGTGATCACAGAGAATGTGGTCTCTATGGGGCTATGCTATCACTCCCTGTCAGAGCATATCAGAGAGAGGAGGCATGATGACTCAAAGACACAAAGGCCAGTCGGCTGGGTCTCATGAGGTGAGGGCATGATGGTGTTCAATGGCTTTGCAGACAGCTGAGAATGTGAGGGTGTTAAATGGCTTTCCAGACATCTCCAGTGTTGTTGGGTCCCAAAAGATGAAAATAAGCTACCCCTGTTGAAGAGTAGCCATGCTCAATGCATGCATGGTTGGTCCTGAACTTTACCAAAAGACAGAACCCCAGATTGAATCCAAAATAGAACACCATAGAATGCCAAATGGAACCCCATAGAATGCCAAATAGACCCCCATAGAATGCCAAATAGACCACATAGAATGCCAAATAGACCCCCATAGAATGCCAAATAGACCACATAGAATGCCAAATAGACCCCCATAGAATGCCAAATAGACCACATAGAATGCCAAATAGACCCCATAGAATGCCAAATAGACCCCCATAGAATGCCAAATGGACCCCCATAGAATGCCAAATAGAACCCCATAGAATGCCAAATAGAACCCCATAGAATGCCAAATAGACCACATAGAATGCCAAATAGAACACTATAGAATGCCAAATAGACCCCATAGAATGCCAAATGGACCCCCATAGAATGCCAAATAGACCCCATAGAATGCCAAATAGACCCCCATAGAATGCCAAATAGACCCCATAGAATGCCAAATAGACCCCCATAGAATGCCAAATAGAACTCTTTTATCAAAAGAGTCCCTGAAACCTTCTCTCCTCTCCCACAACACTCCTGTTACTTTTTTCCATTTTTATACTAAACCAAAATAATCCATCCCTCCTCCCTCCTGCCCTCCTGCCCTCCTGCCCTCCTGCCCTCCCCTCCTCTCCTCCATCCCTCTTCCCCTCCACCCCTTCTCCCCTCCTTCAATCCTCTCCTCCATCCCTCTTCCTCTCTTCTCCTCCTCTCCTCCATCCCTCCTGCTTTCCATCCTTCTTCCCCTCCTCCCCTCCTCTCCTCCATCCCTCCACCCCTCTTCTCCTCCTCTCCTCCATCCCTCCTCCTCTCCATCCTTCTTCCCCTCCTCCCCTCCTCCCCTCCATCCCTCCATCCCTCCATCCCTCCACCCCTCCACCCCTCCTCCCCTCCATCCCTCTTCCCCTCTTCTCCTCCTCCTCTCCATCCCTCCTCCCCTCCTCCCCCACCTCCTCCGATGTCGACACCCCCTTTTATTCCCCCTGAATCTGGAAAACACATGTATGTAATTCAGAAGCTGCCTGGAGGATTGCAGCTTGATGAGTGTATGGCTCCTTTGTTCCCACACACACTTCCAAATAGAGAGAGAAAAAAAATAAGGAAAAATAAAATAATACCTCCCTTATTTTCCAGCAGTCGGTAGCAGTTCAATACAGAGTTCAGTACAGAGTTCAGTACAGAGTTCAGTACAGAGTTCAGTACAGGGTTCAGTACAGAGTTCAGTACAGAGTTCAGTACAGAGTTCAGTACAGAGTTCAGTACAGGGTTCAGTACAGAGTTCAGTACAGAGTTCAGTACAGGGTTCAGTACAGAGTTCAGTACAGAGTTCAGTACAGGGTTCAGTACAGAGTTAAGTACAGAGTTCAGTATAGAGTTCAGTATAGAGTTCAGTACAGAGTTTAGTACAGAGTTCAGTACAGAGTTCTGCTACTCAGTTCTGTGAGATTATGATAACTCTTTAGCAATCTAATTCAACATCTCACACACATGCCACACACACACCCCAACCCTCCAGCTACTGAACCAGGAACCCATAGCTTTAGTGTGAGTTTAGGTCCAGATCTAAGTTTGGGTTTCCAAGACTCACCGATGATGAATTAGGTGACACGTAAAATGCAGCAAGGTTTGAAAAAGCCTGTCTGCAGGAATCTCTGAGCACATTAACAGATGGTGAGAGACAGAACAATGAAAAGAGAGAGAGATAGAGGGAGAGAGAGAGAGAGAGAGAGAGAGAGAGAGAGAGAGAGAGAGAGAGAGAGAGAGAGAGAGAGAGAGAGAGACATTCACCCTGCCACCATACAGAGGGGGAATGCAAGCGTTTTGAGAGACTGTGCCTCAAAACCGAATGTCTACCTGGCCAACCACTCCACCCTGGACTTGAACAGCCTTTACGACCAGGTCCACCTCTACAAGGCAGCAATCCCAACTTTTGCCAGGACCCTGAAGGAAATCACTCTCAACCGTAGGCCCAGCACCTCACATTGGAGGGACAGAGCAACGGACACCCCACCTAGACCAGCGAGACACCCTCCCAGACCTGCAAGACCCCCTCCTGAAAGACCTGTACCGAGAGAACCCACTCCAAGAGGACCTACACCCAGACCACAGCATCACCAGCCACACCCCAACCAGCTAAGACCACCTTAAGCAAACCCTAAGCAAGCTGGTCCTGGAGCTCTGTTCACAAACACAAACAGACCCCACAGAGCCCCAGGACAAACTTAAGGAAATCTTTGACTATGTACAGACTCAGTGAGAATAGCCTTGCTATTCAGAAAGGCCGCCGTAGGCAGACCTGGCTCTCAAGAGAAGATAGGCTATGTTCACACTGCCCCCAAAATGAGGTGGAATCTGAGCTGCACTTCCTAACCTCCTGCCAAATGTATGACAATATTAGAGACACATATTTCCCTCAGATTACACAGATCCACAAAGAATTAGAAAACAAACCCAATTTTGATAACCTCCCATATCTACTGGGTGAAATACCACAGTGTTCCATCACAGCAGCAAGATGTGTGACCTGTTGTCACAAGAAAAGGGCAACCAGTGAAGAACAAACACCATGTAAATACAACCCATATTTATGTTTATTTATTTTCACATTTGTACTTTAACTATTTGCACATTGTTACAACACTGTATATATACATAATATGACATTTGAAATGTCTTTATTATTTTAGAACTGTGATGGCGTGAATAGATTATAGAGAGCCAGGCGCAGGAGGTAGCGTGAACTCAAGGATGACTTTAATATCCAACTCACGCATACAAAGTCCGAACAGGAAATAAGTACAACTGTTCAATACACCAACAACGGTGGTAACACGTTCACAAATAGACAATATCCGACAAGGACATGAGGGAACAGAGGGAACATATATACATGAAGTAATGAGGGGAAATGAGAACCAGGTGTGCGTAATGACAAGACATGACAAATGGAATAATGAGTGAGAGAGCGGCAGTGGCTAGAAAGCCGGTGACGACGATCGCCGAAGCATGCCCGAACAAGGGGTAGAGGCAACTTCGGCAGGAGTCGTGACAGTACCCCCCCCCTTGACGCGCAGCTCCAGCTGCGTTCCGACACCGGCTTTGGGGACGGCCCGGACGGCGAGGCGCCGGGCGCTCTGGGCGGCGACGGTGGAAGTCCCGTAATAGGGAATGGTCGAGAACATCCCCCCTCGGCACCCAGCACCTCTCCTCCGGGCCATACCCCTCCCACTCCACGAGGTACTGAAGGCCCCCCGCCCGACGTCTCGAATCCAAGATGGAACGAACGGAGTACGCCGGGACCCCTTCGATGTCCAACGGGGGTGGGGGGACCTCCCGCACCTCAGACTCCTGGAGCGGACCAGCCACCACCGGCCTGAGGAGAGACACATGAAACGATGGGTTAATACGGTAATCGGGAGGGAGTTTTAACCTGTAAGTAACTTCGTTTACTCTCCTCAGGACTTTGAATGGCCCTGCAAACCGCGGGCTCAGCTTCCGGCATGGCAGGCGGAGAGGTAGGTTCCGGGTCGAGAGCCAGACCCGATCACCCGGTGTGTATACTGGGGCCTCACTGCGGTGACGGTCCGCGCCTATTTTGTGTCGACATACTGCCCGCTGGAGATGAACATGGGCAGCTTCCCATGTCGCCTCCGCATGACGGAACCACTCATCCACCGCAGGGGCTTCGGTCTGGCTCCGATGCCACGGTGCCAGAACCGGCTGGTAACCTAACACACACTGAAATGGGGTTAGGTTGGTAGAGGAGTGACGGAGGGAATTCTGTGCCATTTCAGCCCATGGCAGGTACGTCGACCACTCCCCCGGCCGGTCCTGGCAGTAGGACCTTAAGAACCTACCTATATCCTGATTTACCCTCTCCACCTGCCCGTTAGATTCGGGGTGAAACCCAGAGGTAAGGCTGACGGAGACCCCCAGGTGTTCCATAAATGCTTTCCACACCCTAGATGTGAATTGGGGGCCCCGATCAGACACTATATCCTCTGGTACCCCGTAGTGCCGGAAGACATGAGTGAATAGGGCCTCCGCAGTCTGCAGGGCCGTGGGGAGACCGGGCAGAGGCAAGAGGCGGCAGGACTTGGAGAATCGATCCACAACGACCAGGATTGTGGTGTTCTCCTGAGAAGGTGGAAGGTCTGTAATGAAGTCTATAGACAAATGTGACCATGGCCGTTGTGGAATAGGTAAAGGAAGTAATTTACCTCTGGGAAGGTGTCTAGGTGCCTTACACTGGGCGCACACCGAGCAGGAGGAGACATACACCCTGACATCCTTAGCCAAGGTGGGCCACCAATATTTCTCAGAAAGGCAGCGCACTGTCCGACCGATACCGGGATGACCAGAGGAGGGTGACGTGTGGGCCCAATAGATGAGCCGGTCACGGACAGCAGACGGCACGTACAGACGTCCAGCGGGACAGGACGGTGGAGCTGGCTCTGTGTGCAATGCCTGTTCAATGTCCGCGTCCAGCGCCCATACCACCGGCGCTATAATGCAGGAGGCCGGTAGTATGGGGGTGTCATCCATGGGCCTCTCCTCTTTGTCGTACAGCCGAGACAGTGCGTCTGCCTTAATGTTCTTAGTCCCTGGAATGTAGGAGATGGTGAAGTGAAAACGTGTGAAAAACATGGCCCACCTGGCCTGACGAGGATTCAGCCTTCTTGCTGCCCGGATGTACTCCAGGTTACGGTGGTCAGTCCAGATGAGGAAAGGGTGTTTAGCCCCCTCAAGCCAATGTCTCCACACAGTCAAAGCCTTGACTACAGCCAACAACTCCCGATCACCTACATCATAGTTTTGCTCCGCCGGGCTGAGCTTCTTTGAGAAGAAGGCACAGGGACGGAGCTTAGGTGGCGTGCCCGATCGTTGGGATAAGACTGCTCCTACCCCTGATTCGGACGCGTCCACCTCTACTATGAACTGCAAAGAGGGATCCGGATGGGCCAGCACCGGGGCCGCGGTGAAAAGAGCCTTCAGCTGCCTGAATGCCCTGTCCGCCGCAGCGCACCAGCGCAGACGGGACGGACCCCCCTTTAACAGTGAAGTAATGGGAGTCGCCACCTTGCCAAAGCCTCGGATAAACCTCCGGTAGAAATTGGCAAACCCTAAAAACCGCTGTACCTCTTTAACCGTGGTGGGAGTCGGCCAATTACGCACGGCTAAAATGCGGTCACTCTCCATCTCCACCCCGGAGGTGGTAATGTGGTATCCAAGGAAGGAAACGGACTGTTGGAAAAACAGACATTTTTCTGCCTTGGCATACAGGTCATGCTCCAGCAGTCTTCCAAGTACTTTACGGACTAGGGAAACATGCTCGGCGCGTGTAGCGGAATACACCAGAATGTCATCGATGTATACTACCACCCCGCAACCGAACATGTCCCTGAAAACATTGTCAACAAAAGATTGGAAGACCGATGGTGCATTCATCAACCCGTATGGCATGACTAGATATTCATAGTGACCTGAAGTGGTACTAAATGCCGTTTTCCACTCATCTCCCTCCCGGATACGAACCAAATTGTATGCACTCCTGAGATCTAGTTTAGTGAAGAAGCGCGCCCCATGCATTGATTCAATCACCGATGAGATGAGAGGTAGAGGGTAACTATACCTTTCTGTGATCTGGTTGAGGGCGCGGTAATCAATGCATGGGCGCAAACCACCATCCTTCTTCTTCACAAAAAAGAAGCTCGAGGAGGCAGGTGAAGTAGAGGACCGTATGAACCCCTGTCGTAGGGACTCAGAGACATATGTTTCCATTGCCTCCGTCTCTACCTGCGACAGGGGATACACATGACTCCTGGGAAGTACAGCGTCTACCTTGAGGTTTATCGCACAATCCCCTGGGCGATGAGGTGGTAATTTATTAGCCTTTTTCTTAGAGAAGGCTTGAGCCAAATCTAGGTATTCGGGGGGAATGCGCACGGTGGGGACATTCTCTGGACTCTCCACCGTGGTTGCACCAACGGAAACACCTACACACCTCCCCGGACACTCTGATGACCACCCCGTTAGAGCCCTCTGTTTCCACAAAAAGGTGGGATTGTGAGTACTTAACCAGGGCAGTCCTAGTACCACCGGGAATGCAGGAGAATCAATAATGAAGAATTTTATTTTTTCCTTATGATTCTCCTGGGTGATCATTACTATGTCTCCTGTGGTCTCCTTAACATACCCAGACCCTAACGGTCGACTATCTAACGCTTGAATGGGAATGGGGATGGACACGGGCGTAAGCGGGATCCCTAATCTACTAGCTAGAGTACTATCCATAAAATTCCCAGCTGCGCCTGAATCGACTAGCGCCTTACACTGGGGAATAGCACAAAATTCAGGAAATGACACTGGAATGTAGAGGTGTGTAACAGAGGACTCTGGGTAAGTGTGGTGCGCTGTTACCTGGGGTGATGCCAGAGTGTCCTGCCTGCCGCCTCTATACCCAGTACTCTGGAAACAACGCGTCGCCGAATGTCCATGGCGACCACAGGATGAACACTGGACCCGACTCCCGCGACGATTCCGAACGGCCGTTCCACCCATTTCCATTGGGACTGGATCTGGTGTGGATACGGGTGGTGAGAGCGGACCCCCCACTGGACGTCCGCGAGCTGCCAGCAGATTGTCCAGGCTTATTGCCATACCATCCTGAAAACGCCTGATCTCGTCCGATCTCAGAAGCTAAGCAGGGTCGGATATTCTGTGATGGCGTGAATAGATTATAGAGAGCCAGGCGCAGGAGGTAGCGTGAACTCAAGGATGACTTTAATATCCAACTCACGCATACAAAGTCCGAACAGGAAATAAGTACAACTGTTCAATACACCAACAACGGTGGTAACACGTTCACAAATAGACAATATCCGACAAGGACATGAGGGAACAGAGGGAACATATATACATGAAGTAATGAGGGGAAATGAGAACCAGGTGTGCGTAATGACAAGACATGACAAATGGAATAATGAGTGAGAGAGCGGCAGTGGCTAGAAAGCCGGTGACGACGATCGCCGAAGCATGCCCGAACAAGGGGTAGAGGCAACTTCGGCAGGAGTCGTGACAAGAACTTCTGAGTGTAATGTTTACTGTTAATTTGTATTGTTTATTATCTACTTCACTTGCTTTGGCAACGTTAACATATGCTTCCCATGCCAAATTGAATTGATTTGAATTGAGAGAGAAACTTCTCAAACAGCCCAGTTCTCAAACCCCACAGTGGAAGAGTTGCGTAACACAATTATGGGAAGAGCCAGGCCAGTGCCATATTCACTGGAAAAGAGAATGTTTGAAAAATGTAATTGTTATTGTTTAATTCTTTTAAATAAAAAACGGCAACGCAAATATTGAATGTAGTCACACAGCACCTGCATCTCAGAGCATGCTCTGTACAGAATGTAACGTAGCGACCAGGCCAGCTGGCTCGGAGCATCACCAAGGGAACATCCAGGCCAGCTGGCTCGGAGCATCACCAAGGGAACATCCAGGCCAGCTGGCTCGGAGCATCACCAAGGGAACATCCAGGCCAGCTGGCTCGGAGCATCACCAAGGGAACAACAGCAGAACAGAACAGTCCCTAACCCATAAAAATCTTAGCCCTGTTTATGCTGAGGGGGGGGGGATACTCTCCATATACTGTCGACTGGTACCAGGGGACCTTCATACTGTTTCGACTGGTACCAGGGGACCTTCATACTGTTTCGACTGGTACCACAACATAGAGCATATGCAAAGCCCTCACTCTGTCACTCAGAAACTAATTCCAGTGTCTGTCTGCCAGCTGGACATCTTTACCAGTGTATTCCAGTGTCTGTCTGCCAGCTGGACATCTTTACCAGTGTATTCCAGTATCTGTCTGCCAGCTGGACATCTTTACCAGTGTATTCCAGTGTCTGTCTGCCAGCTGGACATCTTTACCAGTGTATTCCAGTATCTGTCTGCCAGCTGGACATCTTTACCAGTGTATTCCAGTATCTGTCTGCCAGCTGGACATCTTTACCAGTGTATTCCAGTGTCTGTCTGCCAGCTGGACATCTTTACCAGTGTATTCCAGTGTCTGTCTGCCAGCTGGACATCTTTACCAGTGTATTCCAGTATCTGTCTGCCAGCTGGACATCTTTACCAGTGTATTCCAGTGTCTGTCTGCCAGCTGGACATCTTTACCAGTGTATTCCAGTGTCTGTCTGCCAGCTGGACATCTTTACCAGTGTGTGTGTGTAGGCTACCTGCCCCTTCCCCTTTGAAGCATAGCTGGAGCCCCTCCCACTATGAAGCATAGCTGCAGCCCCTCCCCCTCTGTAGCATAGCTGTAGCCCCTCCCCCTCTGAAGCATAGCTGTAGCCCTTCCCCACTCCGAAGCATAGCTGTAGCCCCTCCCCCTCTGAAGTATAGCTGTTGCCCCTCCCCCTCTGAAGCATGGCTGTTGCCCCTCCCCCTCTGAAACATAGCTGTAGCCCCTCCCCTTCTGAAGCATAGCTGTAGCCCCTCCCCCTCTGAAACATAGCTGCAGCCCCTCCCCGCTCCGAAGCACAGGCTACTGTAGCCTACTGACGTTACAAGCATGATTCAGAAGTTAGGGAGAGAGATTTTTAATTAGAGAAGAATGGATGAACCTTTTCAATGCTAGTTAGGTATACTATAGTTATCACAACTCTGAAGTTCAGAGACATTCAAAGTTCCTCCGTAGGTATAATTCTGTGGGTCTAATTCAGATAATGCATGTCATCACAAGATGCCCAGCGCTTCAGGGCAAGCACTCTCTCACTCTCACTGCATCAGGTTTCCTGAACTTGTCTTTCCATCACACATATAAACAACTCCTTAGCAAGCTGCTCTATCCGCACTGAATGTAATTTAATGTGGAACTAAAAGTTTTTAAAATATATGATTCCAGAGGTTTAAAAATGAACAGAAAGGAACGATATGGTTCGAACTTTGTTTTGTTGGGCGGAACAGTGGAACAGAACAAAACAAGTAATAGTTATGTTCAGAATGAAACGATTAGAAAATAATTTTGGTTCCAACCCCTGGAGGGAAATGAAATAGATAACGTCTCTTGCTCTGCTCTCTCTCTCTCTCTCTCTCTCTCTCACTCTCTCTCTCTCTCTCTCTCTCTCTCTGTTGTGTAAACAGTACTGTCCAGCTGAACTGGTTGTGTAAACAGTACTGTCCAGCTGAACTGGTTGTGTAAACAGTACTGTCCAGCTGAACTGGTTGTGTAAACAGTACTGTCCAGCTGAACTGGTTGTGTAAACAGTACTGGACTATTTGTGTAAACACAAATGGGAAAACTGTGGTCCAGTTGTGTTCTGGTTATAGTTGGCCCTTGCCAAGTAACTTCTCATTGGTCCTTTGAGCCAGATTCTGGTGGAAACAGTTCCACATTCTCAAACCAGACCATTACTTCCTGTGATTGTGTTGGGTCTCATCCACACTCTGATCAGATATCAGTTTACCCTTGCCCACATCACAACATTTATTATTAAGAGGGAAAGCTCATATATATCACTGCATGAGCACATTGACTGCATCATTAATTATAAACTTGTGGGCTTGTTATAACCCTCGGCACAGGTCTCTCCCTCTCTCTCTTTCCCTCCCTCCCTCCCTCCCTCCCTCCCTCCCTCCCTCCCTCCCTCCCTCCCTCCCTCACACTCTGCTCTATGGAAGAACCAGCTAGTGGGCATGGTGAAATGGCTATGTGATAAACATGATAAATGTTATGGAGTCAGAGGCAAACAGCAAGGAGATGAATTTCGCACCAGTGAGTTGAGGGTGGTGCGTGTTTCTGTGTGTGTGTGTGCACAGCACAGCAGCTGAGTCAGAAAGAGAGAGAGAGTGTGTGTGTCCCTGCTCTCTCATTAGCATATAGCCTCTCACAGTGAGGGGTAGTAGAGCAGAGTGGGCCAAGGATGTGTCCTAAATGGCACCCTATCCCCTAGATAGTGCACCATAGAGCTTTGGTCAAAAGTAGTCCACTATTTAGAGAAAAGGGTGACATTTGGGACAGACTCCTACAGTTATACCTCTGGGATTGGCCTGGTTCTGAGGTACCTGGTTCTGAGGATCCTGGTTCTGAGGTACCTGGTTCAGCTTTAGGTGAAGAAAAACATTTTTAATAAAGGAGCTGGGCAGAAAAAGGAGAGGAAGGCCTCTTTTCATTTCTGCATTCCTCCTCCTGGCTCCCTCTCTCTCTCTCTATCTCCTCCCCACTCCCCAAGTCCTCTATCCCTCCTTCTCTCTCTCTCTCTCCCCCCCTCTCTCCCCCTCTCTCCTGTCTCTCACTCTCCTTTCAGCTTTCAATGGGTCATCTCTGATTGTCTCTTTGTAGTTTTATGAATGGATGCCGTGTTAGTATAAAAGGGTTACATGAGCTCAACTATTCAATAGGCAGTTCAATTAGAACTCAATTTGACAAGAATTTACAACAAAGTAAACGGAACGGAGTTCAATTCAACGCTGAAGCTTTCATCTCAAATAAAGGATGTACATAGAAGTGTGTCAATGTCGTTCCATAGTTATCTATCACACATCATTACACTAAGTAGGACTATGTTTCAGGAAAATGTCTAAAAGATAAAGCTTGATAGAAGTTAATCATCTCTACAGAGAAAGTAGCTTATGGTACCCTCCAACAATACTTTCATACATGAATACATTTGTTGTATTATTGTCAAACAACACATTGGTTTGTCATTCAGCTTACACGTTACTTCCTGTGAGTGAAAGTCCATGAAGGGCCACCATAGTTCTGTTAATAAAAGGGATTGAGAATGTTTGGACTCTGCATCAACAAAAAACAAAATTATTTGATGCCTTGGCCAAAACTAACCAGGGACAGATACACTACCATTCAAAAGTTTGGGGTCACTTAGAAATGTCCTTGTTTTTGAAAGAAAATCACATTCTTTGTCAGAAATACAGTGTAGACGTTGTTAATGTTGTAAATGACTATTGTAGCTGGAAACGGCTGATTTTTTATGGCATATCTACATAGGTGTACAGAGGCCCATTATCAGCAACCATCACTCCTGTGTTCCAATGGCACGTTGTGTTAGCTAATCCAAGTTGATCATTTTAAAAGACTAATTGATCATTAGAAAACCGTTTTGCAATTATGTTAGCACAGCTGAAAACTGTTGTGCTGATTAAAGAAGCAATAAAACTGGCCTTCTTTAGACTAGTTGAGTATCTGGAGCATCAGCATTTGTGGGTTCGATTACAGGCTCAGAATGGCCAGAAACAAAGAACTTTCTTCTGAAAATCGTCAGTCTATTATTGTTCTGAGAAATTAAGGCTATTCCAAGCGAGAAATTGCCAAAAAACTGAAGATCTCGTACAACGCTGTGTACTACTCCCTTCACAGAACAGAGCAAACTGTCTCTAACCAGAATAGAAAGAGGAGTGGGAGGCCCCGGTGCACAACTGGGCAAGAGGACAAGTACATTAGAGTGTCTAGTTTGAGAAACAGACGCCTCACAAGTCCTCAACTGGCAGCTTCATTAAATAGTACCCACAAAACACCAGTCTCAACGTCAACAGTGAAGAGGCGACTCCGGGATGCTGACCTTCTAGGCAGAGTTGCAAAGAAAAAGCCGTATCTCAGACTGGCCAATAAAAATAAAATAATAAGATGGGCAGAAGAACAGACACTGGACAGAGGAAGACATGGCCATTTCTTTGCAACTCTGCCTTATTTGCACATCATCATTTGCACATCCTTCATTCCTGTGTTAATGATAATCTGTAATTTATATCACCACTATGGTCTATTTATTGTCCTACCTCCTAACCTTACTGCATTTTGCACTACATTTTGCACTCTGTATATAGATTTTCTATTGTGTTTTTGACTGTTTGTTTACTGTGTAACTCTGTGTTGTTTTTGTCGCACTGCTTTGCTTTGTCTTGGCCAGGTCGCAGTTGCAAATGAGAACTTGTTCTCAACTGACCTACCTGGTTAAATAAAGGTAAAATAAAAAATAAAAATAAGTGACCCCAAACCTTTGATCGGTAGTGTATTTCCTAGTCCCGACTTCAAAAAAAGGTTCTTATAATTCCCAATCCAAATCTGATCCTGGAGAATACCATAATAGGGAAAATAAAGAGGATAGAGACATCCCTCCATCCCTCCATCCCTCCATCCCTCCATCCCTCCATCCCACTATCCCTCCATCCCTCCATTCCTCCATCCCTCCATCCCACTATCACTCCATCCCTCCATCCCTCCATCCCTCCATCCCTCCATCCCTCTATCCCTCCATCCCTCCATCCCACTATCCCTCCATCCCTCCATCCCTCCATCCCTCCATCCCTCCATCCCTCCATCCCACTATCCCTCCATCCCTCCATCCCTCCATCCCTCCATCCCTCCATCCCTCCATCCCACTATCCCTCTATTACACTATCCCTCCATCCCTCTATCCCTCCATCCCTCCATCCCACTATCCCTCTATTTATTAACCCATAGCTACCTCTACTGAGTATGGTTATTAACCCATAGCTACCTCTACTGAGTATGGTTATTAACCCATAGCTACCTCTACTGAGTATGGTTATTAACCCATAGCTACCTCTACTGAGTATGGTTATTAACCCATAGCTACCTCTACTGAGTATGGTTATTAACCCATAGCTACCTCTACTGAGTATGGTTTATTAACCCATAGCTACCTCTACTGAGTATGGTTTATTAACCCATAGCTACCTCTACTGAGTATGGTTATTAACCCATAGCTACCTCTACTGAGTGCCACTGAGTATGGTTTATTAACCCCTAGCTACCTCTACTGAGTATGGTTATTAACCCATAGCTACCTCTACTGAGTGCCACTGAGTATGGTTTATTAAGCCCTAGCTACCTCTACTGAGTATGGTTATTAACCCCTAGCTACCTCTACTGAGTATGGTTTATTAACCCCTAGCTACATGTCTCCTGAGTGCCACTGAGTATGGTGGGTTGCAGTATAATTCCCCATGCTCTTTCTCCCGGCTTGTCCTTATTCAATTCTTTACGTCTAGTTCTTACTTGCTGTGCAGCATAATTGCTCTTTCTATGACAGTTCAAGTCCTCTCCCCAAATGCATCTCAATAAACAATCTTTTTCCCCCTATTAGATAATGTAGTTGGTGCATTCTCAGGGTGACTCTTTAGGAATGCAAGCAATCCTAATATCACCCCCTTAATGCCCCTAACTGTCACTTACCTTCTCCATGACAAACTGCCATCCAACCCTGTTAAGAGCCTTGTCCGTCTACATTAAGAAAAAAGTAATTTTAAACGAAAAGCAATGAAAATTACTCCAGCTGTCCAATGATTTAAACCCTTTTCCTTTTCCAAAGAATACATTAACGTTTCGTTTTTTCCGCTCTAAAAGAGCCTTCTGAGAGCATTACACTCACACTTAAGTTTAACTGACCGCGACCCAATAGCCCAAACTAAGCACCCATAAAAACGCCAGCAAAATTGATTACAGTGAAAACCTATCTTCCCATTGTTAATATCACCCCGATTAAATATTATCCTAAACACTGACGGTACAACTGACTCTAAAGTTACCCTGAAATGAGATCACTGGGAAGGTTTCTCTTTAGTGGCCTGGCAGAGTGGCCTAAGAGGGTTTGAGTGAGTCCCCAATGGCATCTTGTTCCTATAAAGTGCACTTTGGTGCACTACAAACGGAAGAGGGTTTCATTTAGGATGCAAACTTTGTCTAGATATGGTTCTACGCCAAAAAGCTACTAGCTTTTCATCATACTGAGTCCTGGTCCAAGTTCATCATACTGAGGCCTGGTCCAAGTTCATCCCACTGAGGCCTGGTCCAAGTTCATCACACTGAGGCCTGGTCCAAGTTCATCACACTGAGGCCTGGTCCAAGTTCATCACACTGAGGCCTGGTCCAAGTTCATCACACTGAGGCCTGGTCCTAGTTCATCATACTGAGGCCTGGTCCAAGTTCATCATACTGAGGCCTGGTCCAAGTTCATCACACTGAGGCCTGGTCCAAGTTCATCATACTGAGGCCTGGTCCAAGTTCATCACACTGAGGCCTGGTCCAAGTTCATCACACTGAGGCCTGGTCCAAGTTCATCACACTGAGGCCTGGTCCAAGTTCATCACACTGAGGCCTGGTCCAAGTTCATCACAGTGAGGCCTGGTCCAAGTTCATCACAGTGAGGCCTGGTCCAAGTTCATCACACTGAGGCCTGGTCCAAGTTCATCACACTGAGGCCTGGTCCAAGTTCATCATACTGAGGCCTGGTCCAAGTTCATCACACTGAGGCCTGGTCCAAGTTCATCACAGTGAGGCCTGGTCCAAGTTCATCACAGTGAGGCCTGGTCCAAGTTCATCACAGTGAGGCCTGGTCCAAGTTCATCACAGTGAGGCCTGGTCCAAGTTCATCACAGTGAGGGAAAAGATACTAGAGAAGTTCAAGGACTGGCACTGATGCTAATTCTGTATGTGTGTGTGCGCGTGTGTGTCTGTTGGTGTGGTAATTAAAACTCTCGCCTAGCAACACGCTGGCATGGGTCAGCGTTTCATTGGCCTCTCTCTTGAAAAGCAAAGAGAACATTAGCCAAGGGGAAAATCTGGCCCACGCAGCCGAGGGGGATATATTTACAGTTACATTACATCAATGCCCATATATACAGTACCAGTCAAACGTTTAGACACACCTACTCATCCAGAGTTTTTCTTTATTTTTACTATTTTCTACATTGTAGAATAATAATGAAGACATCAAAACTATGAAATAACACATATGGAATCATGTAGTGACCAAAAAAGTGTTAAACAAAAATATATTTTATATTTGAGATTCTTGAAAGTAGCTCCCTTTGCCTTGATGACAGCCTTGCATAGTCTTGGCCTTCTCTCAACCAGCTTCACGAGGTAGTCACCTGGAATGCATTTCAATTAACAGGTGTGCCTTTGAAAGTTTTTTCAAGTGCAGTCGCAAAAACCATCAAGCGCTATCATGAAACTGGGTCACATGAGGACCGCCACAGGACAGGAAGACCCAGAGTAACCGGTGCTGCAGAGGATAAGTTCATTAGAGTTACCAGCCTCAGAATTTGCAGCCCAAATAATTGCTTCACAGAGTTCAAGTAACACACATCTCAACATCTACTGTTCAGAGGAGACTGAATGAATCAAGCCTTCATGGTCGAATTGCTGCAAAGAAACCACTACTAAAGGACACCAATAAGAAGAAGAGACTTGCTTGGGGGAGGAGGTGTGATGGTTTAGGGGTGCTTTGCTGGTGACACTGTCAGTAATATTTTTTTAATTCAAGTGTCACGACTTCGGCCGAAGTTGGTCCCTCCCCTGGGTCGGGCGGCCAAAGGCGGTCGACGTCACCGGAATTCTAGCCACCACCGATCCATTTCACAGTTTACGTTTTGTCCTGTTCCTCACACACCTGGTTCCCATTTCCACAAATTGTATGTTGGCTATTTATTCCCTCTGTTCCCCCCTGGTTCTTGTCCGTGATTGTTTCATGTCAGTTGGTGTTTGTTCGTCACATTAAAACTAAATATATACATATCGCATTACGCCTGTCTCCCTGCGCCTGTTTACACCATTCCACTCGCTTACGCAAGCCATTGACATCAAGGCACACTTAACCAGCATGTTTACCACAGCATTCTGCATTTATACCATCCTGTCTGGTTTGCGCTTAGTGGGACTATCATTTGTTTTTCCACAAGACAATACCCAAAACAAACTTCCAGGCTGTGTAAGGACTATTTGACTGAGAAGGAGAGTGATGGAGTGCTGCATCAGATGACCTGGCCTCCACAATCACCTGACCTCAACCCAATTGAGATGGTTTGGGGTGAGTTGGACCGCAAAGTGAAGGAAAAGCAGCGAACAAGTGCTCAGCATATGTCAGAACTCCTTCAAGACTGTTGGAAAAGCCTTCCAGGTGAAGCTGGTTGAGAGAATACCAAGAGTGTGCAAATCTGTCATCAAGGCAAAGGGTGGCTTTGTGAAGAATCTTACTACATGATTCCATGTGTTATTTCATAGTTTTCATAGTTTTCTTCACTGTTATTCAACAATGAAGGCAATGAAAATTGTCAAAATAAAGAAAAACCCTTGAATGAGTAGTTGTGTCCAAACGTTTGACTGGTACTGTATATATTTGTATAAGTATATACTGTATTCTAGTCATCACTCATCCTATATAACTATATAACTACTGCTGTTCACACCTTTTCTATTGATACACTGTTCATACTGCACAAACCAATAGATATGTACAGTATATATATATTTATATCTATTCCCCTGTCAACCACGGAGATCAAGAGCCCACGGTCCTTGTAAGCAGAGGGGGCCCATGTCAGCGGCTCGGTGTTACTCTCCTGAAAGCGGGTGAAGAAGGTGTTCAGTTTATCTGGAAGTGAGACGCCGTGTCAGCGATGTAGCTGGTTTTCCCTTTATAACCCGTGATGGTCTTCAGGCCACATGCTTCTTTGGTCCGAGACGTTGAATTGTGACTCCACTTTGTCCCTGTACTGGCGTTTCGCCTCTTTGACCGCCTTACGGAGGTCATAGCTGGTCTATTTCAATGTGTCCATGTTCCTGGTCGACTTGCAGTGACTAAATGCAGTGGGTGTCGGAGGGCATAGGCCCACCCACTGGGGAGCCAGGCCCAGCCAATCAGAATGGTTTTATTACAGACAGAAAGGCTCCTCAGCACCCTACACCCATTTGTATGCATGTGTCTGTGTCTATGTTCGTGTTGCTTCACAGATCCCGCTGTTCCATAAGCTGTATTTTTATGTTTTTTAAAACTAATTTTACTGCTTGCATGATGTGGGTCTCCAGGTCCCTGGGTTAGGGTTAGGGTTAGTTGAATGATGTGGGTCTCCAGGTCCCTGGGTTAGGGTTAGGGTTAATTGAATGATTGGGGTCTCCAGGTCCCTGGGTTAGGGTTAGGGTTAGTTGAATGATGGGGGTCTCCAGGTCCCTGGGTTAGGGTTAGGGTTAGTTGAATGATGTGGGTCTCCAGGTCCCTGGGTTAGGGTTAGGGTTAGTTGAATGATGGGGGTCTCCAGATCCCTGGGTTAGGGTTAGGGTTAGTTGAATGATGGGGGTCTCCAGGTCCCTGGGTTAGGGTTAGGGTTAGTTGAATGATGGGGGTCTCCAGATCCCTGGGTTAGGGTTAGGGTTAGTTGAATGATGGGGGTCTCCAGGTCCCTGGGTTAGGGTTAGGGTTAGTTGAATGGTGGGGGTCTCCAGGTCCCTGGGTTAGGGTTAGGGTTAGTTGAATGATGGGGGTCTCCAGGTCCCTGGGTTAGGGTTAGGGTTAGTTGAATGATGGGGGTCTCCAGGTCCCTGGGTTAGGGTTAGGGTTAGTTGAATGATGGGGGTCTCCAGGTCCCTGGGTTAGGGTTAGGGTTAGTTGAATGATGGGGGTCTCCAGATCCCTGGGTTAGGGTTAGGGTTAGTTGAATGATGGGGGTCTCCAGGTCCCTGGGTTAGGGTTAGGGTTAGTTGAATGGTGGGGGTCTCCAGGTCCCTGGGTTAGGGTTAGGGTTAGTTGAATGATGGGGGTCTCCAGGTCCCTGGGTTAGGGTTAGGGTTAGTTGAATGATGGGCGTCTCCAGGTCCCTGGGTTAGGGTTAGGGTTAGTTGAATGATGGGGGTCTCCAGGTCCCTGGGTTAGGGTTAGGGTTAGTTGAATGATGTGGGTCTCCAGGTCCCTGGGTTAGGGTTAGGGTTAGTTGAATGGTGGGGGTCTCCAGGTCCCTGGGTTAGGGTTAGGGTTAGTTGAATGATTGGGGTCTCCAGGTCCCTGAGTTAGGGTTAGGGTTAGTTGAATGATTGGGGTCTCCAGGTCCCTGGGTTAGGGTTAGGGTTAGTTGATCAGGAAGGGAAAGGGCTGCTGGCTTACTGCTGGCTTACTGCTGGCTTACTGCTGTCTTACTGCTGGCTTACTGCTGTCTTACTGCTGTCTTACTGCTGTCTTACTGCTGTCTTACTGCTGGCTTACTGCTGGCTTACTGCTGGCTTACTGCTGGCTTACTGCTGGCTTAATGCTGGCTTACTGCTGGCTTAATGCTGGCTTACTGCTGGCTTACTGCAGCTGGACCATTCCATCTCTGTCTGATATCTCACAGTTCACTGCATGCACCTGGGAGTGGAGATACTTACACACTCAGTCCAAAATGGCACCCTATTCCCTACATAGTGCACTACTTTCAACCAGGGCCCGCATAGGGCTCTGTTCCAAAGTAGTGTATTATCTAGGGCAGGGATGGGCAACTTTGATGGGGGTGGGGGCCACAAAAAAGCGGAGCTCATCAGAAGGGCCTGGAGTGGCTCGTGGGTCTGGGTATCCATACCCAATGTTTTTGTATGGGCTAATAGCAGTAAGGCCAAAACATTAGACATTCGACTGAGACGTCACCGCCACAGAGGGCGCGCGATCGGCTCCAGGTTATCTAGAGTCACCAAAGCGTCCGGGGCACCCGAGAGCACCCCGCAGACAGGGCCTAGACTGTAAATAGTTGAAAAGTTACTCATTATCTAAAATGCTAAAGTTGTCCATGATGAGATCGAACATGCAACCTTTGGGTTGCTAGGCAGTCGCATTATACCCTTGCTTAGTTTTTGCCTTAAATAACATATCGTACTAATTTCAGTGTCCTGGATTTAAATATCTTAGCCAGTTTGCGCTGTTCTGTGAAGGGAGTAGTACAGTGTTGTACGAGATCTTCAGTTTCTTGGCAATTTCTCGCATGGAAGAAAGTTATTTGTTTCTGGCCATGTTGAGCCTGTAATCAAACCCACAAATGCTGATGCTCCAGATACTCAACTAGTCTAAAGAAGGCCAGTTTTATTGTTTCTATAATCAGCACAACAGTTTTCAGCTGTTCTAACATAATTGCAAAAGGGTTTTCTAATGATCAATTATCCTTTTAAAATGATCAACTTGGATTAGCTAACACAACGTGTCATTGGAACACAGGAGTGATGGTTGCTGATAATGGGCCTCTGTACGCCTATGTAGATATTCCATTAAAAACCAGCTGTTTCCAGCTACAATAGTAATTTACAACATTAACAATGTCTACACTGTATTTCTGATCAATTCGATGTTATTTTAATGGACAAAAAAATAGCTTTTATTTAAAAAACAAGGACATTTCTAAGTGACCCCAAACTTTTGAACGGTAGTGTACATCAATCCAAAATATATCAATCCACTTGATAAGTAAATAGCCTTGTGCAAGCCTGAATGGCTCATAGGAGCAGGAGCATATCTCCTGTTTCTGTAGCGTGACGCAGCTTGATGTACAAGTACAGTCCTTACCCCCAATCTCCTTAATGCTGAGTGCCAAGCAGAGACTAATCAGGTCCCATTTTTACAGTCTTTGGTGTGACTTCCAACCTTCGGACACTACCCACAAGGCCACTGAGTTGGTGGATAGTAGACTATAGTATAAATCCAGTACTGACCTAGTAGTGCCCTCTCACAGAGGGTTAGGACCCCACTTCTGACACCATTATCAGCTATAGGGATGAGTCAGAGAGACGGGAGTTAACATCTTAATGTTATTCATTTATCAAAAGCACACTAAATTAACCACAACACATTGGAGTCTGAATGCTCTTTTAACCTGACAATGTGAGTTGAACTTCAACACCGTTAGTTCACCCCAGCAGTCAGACACACAGCTGTTCTGTTCAGTGGGCTGGGGGAGAAATGTGCTGACATGCGAGACGAAACAACAAGCCAGGAGAAGACTTTCATGAATGGATTAGGGCACTTAGTACTGACGCAAGAATGAGAACGGCAGAGAGACGAGAGGGAGAGAAAGGATGAAATGATCCAATTCATCTTCCAGCTCTATTTCTCGCCTGAGAGGAGATGCTGGCGGGTGTAAATGGCAACCATCAAAAGAAGATGCAAAGATCTGTCCTGCAGGCGAACACAGACCGATAGAATAGAGGTGCAGGGGGTATCATTCACCCATTCTTTTAAAGGTGCAGGGGTTGTCATTCACCCATTAAGGAGCAGGAAGTACATAATGATGTTACAAACATTTGAAACAGTTTTTTCCCGCAATCTAGAGACATAATCATTATGCCTAATTCTTTTCAGCGTTTCTAAGCACACCTCTTGAACTCTGTATCCTCCTGACTGGTGGTTCTTTATTAAAGAAACTAAATACGCTTCTCTTCATTTCTGCTAAAATCTGTGAGTCTTTTTCAGTACATTTAGTTATTGCTTGTTTTTCTAAAGTCTACCAACCTTGCCATGGATACTGGTACTGTAAGGGGTAAATATTGATTACCCATGGATACTGGTACTGTAAGGGGTAAATAATGATTACCCATGGATACTGGTACTGTAAGTGGTAAATAATGATTACCCATGGATACTGGTACTGTAAGGGGTAAATAATGATTACCCATGGATACTGGTACTGTAAGTGGTAAATAATGATTACCCATGGATACTGGTACTGTAAGGGGTAAATAATGATTACCCATGGATACTAGTACTGTAAGGGGTAAATAATGATTACCCATGGATACTAGTACTGTAAGGGGTAAATAATGATTACCCATGGATACTGGTACTGTAAGTGGTAAATAATGATTACCCATGGATACTGGTACTGTAAGGGGTAAATAATGATTACCCATGGATACTGGTACTGTAAGTGGTAAATAATGATTACCCATGGATACTGGTACTGTAAGTGGTAAATAATGATTACCCATGGATACTGGTACTGTAAGGGGTAAATAATGATTACCCATGGATACTGGTACTGTAAGTGGTAAATAATGATTACCCATGGATACTGGTACTGTAAGTGGTAAATAATGATTACCCATGGATACTGGTACTGTAAGTGGTAAATAATGATTACCCATGGATACTGGTACTGTAAGTGGTAAATAATGATTACCCATGGATACTGGTACTCTAAGTGGTAAATAATGATTACCCATGGATACTGGTACTGTAAGTGGTAAATAATGATTACCCATGGATACTGGTACTGTAAGTGGTAAATAATGATTACCCATGGATACTGGTACTGTAAGTGGTAAATAATGATTACCCATGGATACTGGTACTGTAAGGGGTAAATAATGATTACCCATGGATACTGGTACTGTAAGGGGTAAATAATGATTACCCATGGATACTGGTACTGTAAGTGGTAAATAATGATTACCCATGGATACTGGTACTGTAAGGGGTAAATAATGATTACCCATGGATACTGGTACTGTAAGGGGTAAATAATGATTACCCATGGATACTGGTACTGTAAGGGGTAAATAATGATTATCCATGGATACTGGTACTGTAAGGGGTAAATAATGATTACCCATGGATACTGGTACTGTAAGGGGTAAATATTGATTACCCATGGATACTGGTACTGTAAGGGGTAAATAATGACTACCCATGGATACTGGTACTGTAAGGGGTAAATAATGATTACCCATGGATACTGCTACTGTAAGGGGTAAATAATGATTACCCATGGACACTGGTACTGTAAGGGGTAAATAATGATTATCCATGGACACTGGTACTGTAAGGGGTAAATAATGATTATCTATGGACACTGGTACTATAATGTTGGGGTAAATAATGATTCTCCATGGACACTGGTACTGTAAGGGGTAAAGAATGATTACCCATGGACACTGGTACTGTAAGGGGTAAATAATGATTCTTCATGGACACTGGTACTGTAAGGGGTAAATAATGATTCTCCATGGACACTGGTACTGTAAGGGGTAAGAATGATTCTGCATGGACACTGCAGATTTAATTCAGGTTTAATTGGAGCAAGCTACACAACTTCAGGGACAAATGAAACATAAAGAGAACTCCTATGAGCCGTTCTCTCCAAACATAGAACTCTTCAAACCCCATTGTTCCATCCAGTGTCTTGACTTTGTGTTTGAAGATATTTGAGATCCCCATGTCACAATATCAGGTGTCAGACAACTTCAGCTTGGGGTTTGTAGATATTGTGTACGACTCCACATCCACAACAAATCTGCCTTCTTTTGTTTGTCAGGAAGTTATTTGAGACAGCAGCGTTGAAGGAGAAACGGAGGAGGCAGGAAGTGCTTTCAGCGAGAGTAGTAAAGAGATGAAGGGTTTTCATATCAAACTACTGAAACTCATCTGGAGGGAGCGAGGAGAGCGAGGCTTCAGCGCCAGCTAGCTGGGTTTGATGTTTGATGTGGAGGCTTTGGTCAAAGGATGTGGCAACAGAATAGTGTTTATACTACGCTGTTGCAACAACGGACACTGAGGCTGAGACTGCCAGTAGCTGCCATACCACTATGCATTGTGGGAAAAACAGAACAGTAAACTTTACATCAAGAATAGAATTAGCAACCAATGCACCACATCTCATGACTGTAGTCACAATGGTCTCTAGAGTAACCTATCATCACTCTCTTCCTCTGTCTCTGTTAAACCTCTCTGACAAGGTCGTTTGGGTGCTCTGTCTGTCAGTGAGCCAATAGGCTACGTCAGTACTGGCCCACGACAGAGAAAGAGACAGAGAAAGAGACAGAGACAGACAGTATGAGTATGAGAGAGAGAGAGAGAGAGAGAGAGAGATTCTGGCCAGAGATACAGCCCTCACTGCAACAATAATACCAAATAGGAATGACCTGTGAAGAGTCATTCCTGCATGTGTCTCATATGGAAGACTTTCACCAAACCAGGCATAATTCATATTCAGATTGTGGTTTATATTGTAATGCCAATAGGATTGTGATTTGGGGAGGAATAGCTTCTGGGCTTAACTGCGTGCAAAGCCTTTGGATATGTCCCAAATTGGGGCCTTGGTAAAAAAGTAGTACACTATATAAGAAATACAGCGTAGTGTGGTTTTCTCCAGGCCTTTCCTTTCCCAAGGTAAAGTGATCTGAAGGTCCTGACATTCTTCACAAGCAAGATAATCAACTGGGGCTGCAGTTTGATACTTACAGGTCATTTCCGCTTGAGCCAGTGTTTACCGGGAATATATAGGTAGGTACTTTATTGATCCCCGAGGGGAAATTTATTCGCCAAGCAGCTACGAAAAAACACAGTGCAGGTGCAAAATACCAGAACGAAAATACACAAAAGACAGATACACGATACATGATACATAGTGACGCAGTATGAAAAAGTATAAAAATAGTCTGGGGTGCAAAAAGCTATAAAAAGACATTGCATAGTATAGGTGGATGGCTGAATATGTACACTATACATTGTTACAGAGTGTTAGGTGAAAATAAAATGATAAAAATATTGCAAGTTGATATAGATAAATGAGGAATATTTGCATGGTTAACTATACTATACAGGTCGATGGCAGAGAAATACTTAAATAGCTAAATGTGCGTATGATATAAGTGAGGGTAATAATAGTTTACTTAATATACAGTCTGGTTAAATGAACAGGTAAGTGAATATTTTGCATGGTTACATTAACTGTACAGGTAAATGTACAGTTAAATGAACAGGTAAGTGAATATTTTGCATGGTTAAATTAAATGTACAGGTAAATATACAGTTAAATGTACAGGTAAGTGAATATTTGCATGGTTACATTAACTGTACAGGTACATGACAAGAAGAGATACTTAAATAGCTAAATGTGCATATGATATAATTTAGGGTAATAATAATAACAATTCCCTTAAAATACAGTCCTTAGTGCGCAGGGTTTAATAACAGATAACTACACGTATTGCACATTCGATATACTAAAAGCAATGAAAAAAAGATACAACTGACAGGATACTGATATGCATTCCTGAGTGAATGACTACGTAAGTTCAGTCCAAGAATTACTCACAATATTGCACGTGATATGATATAACAACTGTACATGAATATGTATATACAGTCCTGAATGAATCCTGAGTGACTTACCATGGTTCCGGATGTCTCTGCGTTCGTCGCAGCCTGCACGGGCTGTGCGCAGAACAAGACTCCTCGGCAAGCTCCGGCTGGCCCCGTCTGATGGCAACAACACCATCCTGACAGTTTTCGACCGGTTATCCAGTTTATTCCTCTCCCCAAGCGACCCTCTGCCAAAGACACAGCCCAGCTTATGGTGCAGCATGTCTTCCGGATCCATGGACTCCCGGTGGACATGGTCTCAGACCGGGGTCTTCAGTTCTCGTCCCGGTTCTGGAAGGCATTCTGCACGCTCATTGGGTCGTCGGCCAGCCTGTCCTCCGGGTTCCACCCCCAGTCCAACGGCCAGTTGGAGCGAGCCAACCAAGACTTGTAGACGACTCTTCGCTGCCTGGTCTCCGCCAACCCCACCACCTGGAGCCATCAACTGGTGTGGGTCGAATACACTTGCAACACCCTTCCTTGCTCTGCCACGGGTCTCTCGCCTTTTGAGTGTTCCCTGGGCTATCAGCCCCCGCTCTTCCCTGAGCAAGACGAAGAGGTCGGCATACCATCGGCCCAGATGTTTGTCTGCCGCTGTCGTCGTACCTGGAAGAGAGCCCGGTTGGCCCTTCTCAAGACCACCTCCAGGTATCGACAACAAGCGGACCGCCACCGGACCACGGCTCCCCTGTGTCGTCTCGGGCAGAAGGTATGGCTGTCCACCCGGGATCTGCCCCTCCGGGTAGAGTCCCGTAAACTTTCCCCCTGTTTATCGGCCCTTTCCCCATCTCCAAGGTCATTAGCCCCTCTGCTGTTCGTCTTCTGTTGCCCCGTACCCTCCGTATACATCCCACTTTTCATGTGTCTACAATTAAACATGTCTCACAGGCCCACCCCTCTTCCCCGGCTCATCAACGGCCAACCGGCGTACACGGTCAGCATCTCCTGAAGGTTCGATTCCAGTACCTGGTTGACTGGGAGGGTTATGGCCCGGAAGAGAGGTGCTGGGTCCCTGCTAAGGACATTCTGGACCCAGGTCTTATCTCTGAGTTCCAACACTGGCACCACGGTCAGCCAGGTATGCGCCCAGGTCGGTTCAAGTCAAGGACATTCAGAAACTTGTTTCTCATGGTCTGAGAGTTGCCTTTTGGCAACCTCAAAGCTGGCTGTCATTTGCTTCTTACTGAGGAGTGGCTTCCGTCTGGCTACTCTACCATAAAGGTCTGATTGGTGGAGTGCTGCAGAGATCGTTGTCCTTCGGGAAAGTTCTCCAATCTCCACAGAGGAACTCTGGAGCTCTGTCAGAGTGACCATCGGGTTCTTGGTCACCTCCCTGACCAAGGCCCTTCTCCCCTGCTACAGGACCTTCAATGCTGCAGAAATGTTTTGGTACCCTTCCCCAGATCTGTGCCTCGACAAAATCCTGTCTCATAGCTCTATGGACAACTCCTTTGACCTCATGCCTTGGTTTTTGCACTGGCATGCAGGGTCAACTGTGGGACCTTATATACACAGGTGTGTGAAATTCCAAATAATTTAGAAACATCTCAAGGATGATTAATGGAAACAGGACTCACCTGAGGTCAATTTCGAGTCTCATAGCAAAGGGTCTGAATACTTACAGTACCAGTCAAAAGTTTGACACAGCTACTCATTCAAGGGTTTTTTCTTTATTTTTACTATTTTCTACATTGTGATGGAATAACACATATGGAATCATGTAGTAACCATATTTGAGATTATTCAAAGTAACCACCCTTTGCCTTGATGACAGCTTTTCACACTCTTGGCATTCTCTCAACCAGCTTCATGAGGTAGTCACCTGGGGTGCATTTCAATTAACAGGTGTGCCTTGTTAAAAGTTAATTTGTGGAATTTATTGTCTTCTTAATGTTTGAACCAATCAGTTGTGTTGTGACAAGGTAGGGGTGATATACAGAAGATAACCCTATTTGGTAAAAGACCAAGTCCATATTATGGCAAGAACAGCTCAAATAAGCAAAGAGAAACGACAGTCCATCATTACTTTAAGACATGAAGGTCAGTCAATACGGAAAATGTCAAGAACTTTGATAGTTTCTTCAAGTGCAGTCGCAAAAACCATCAAGTGCTATGATGAAACTGTCTCTCATGAGGACCGCCACAGGAAAGGAAGACCCAGAGTTACCTCTGCTGCAGAGGATAAGTTCATTAGAGTTACCAGCCTCAGATTGCAGCCCAAATAAATGCTTCACAGAGTTCAAGTAACAGACATCTCAACATCAACTGTTCAGAGGAGACTGTGTGAATCAGGCCTTCATGGTCGAATTGCTGCAAAGAAACCACTACTAAAGGACACCAATAAGAAGAAGACACACATATCATTTTCACAGCTTTTTCATTTCCTTAAAACCGGTCAAAAAAGTAATCTTCCCGTTAGCTCCGCTAGAGAAGCAGAAATTAATTAATTAATACTTTACCAGTGTTAACAAGATTGTTGATGATCCATTCATTCTATTAATTGATGACATAATTCTGGTGAGCAGGGCTTTATTTAGTGTTCTAGAGCATCAAGTAATGACAGAAGAGTAATGACAAGAATAGTAATGACAGAGTAATGACAGAAGAGTAATGACTGAAGAGTAATGACAGAAGAGTAATGACAGAAGAGTAATGACAGAAGAGTAATGACTGAAGAGTAATGACTGAAGAGTAATGACAGAAGAGTAATGACAGAAGAGTAATGACAGAGTAATGACAGAAGAGTAATGACAGAAGAGTAATGACAAGAAGAGTAATGACAGAAGAGTAATGACAAGAAGAGTAATGACAAGAAGAGTAATGACAAGAAGAGTAATGACTGAAGAGTAATGACTGAAGAGTAATGACAGAACAGAAGAGTAATGACAAGAATAGTAATGACAGAGTAATGACAGAAGAGTAATGACAGAAGAGTAATGACAGAAGAGTAATGACAGAAGAGTAATGACAAGAATAGTAATGACAGAGTAATGACAGAAGAGTAATGACAGAGTAATGACAGAAGAGTAATGACTGAAGAGTAATGACTGAAGGGTAATGACAGAAGAGTAATGGCAGAAGAGTAATGACAGAGTAATGACAGAAGAGTAATGACAGAAGAGTAATAACAGAAGGGTAATGACAGAAGTGTAATGACAGAAGAGTAATGACAGAGTAATGACAGAAGAGTAATGACAGAGTAATGACAGAAGTGTAATGACAGAAGAGTAATGACAGAAGAGTAATGACAGAGTAATGACAGAAGAGTAATGACAGAAGAGTGATGACAGAAGAGTAATGACAGAATAGTAATGACAGAAGAGTAATGACAGAAGAGTAATGACAGAAGAGTGATGACAGAAGAGTAATGACAGAAGAGTAATGACAAGAAGAGTAATGACAAGAAGAGTAATAACAGAAGGGTAATGACAGAAGTGTAATGACAGAAGAGTAATGACAGAAGAGTAATAACAGAAGGGTAATGACAGAAGTGTAATGACAGAAGAGTAATGACAGAAGAATAATGACAGAGTAACGACAGAAGAGTAATGACAGAAGAGTAATGACAGAGTAATGACAGAGTAATGACAGAGTAATGACAGAAGAGTAATGACAGAAGAGTAATGACAGAGTAATGACAGAGTAACGACAGAAGAGTAATGACAGAGTAATGACAGAAGAGTAATAACAGAAGAGTAATGACAGAGTAATGACAGAGTAATGACAGAGTAACGACAGAAGAGTAATGACAGAGTAATGACAGAAGAGTAATAACAGAAGAGTAATAACAGAAGAGTAATGACAGAGTAATGACAGAAGAGTAATGACAGAGTAATGACTGAAGCATAATGACAGAAGAGTAATGACTGAAGAGTAATGACTGAAGCGTAATGACAGAAGAGTAATGACAGAGTAATGACTGAAGCGTAATGACAGAAGAGTAATGACAGAGTAATGACAGAGTAATGACAGAGTAATGACAGAAGAGTAATGACAGAAGAGTAATGACTGAAGCGTAATAACAGAAGAGTAATGACAGAGTAATAACAGAAGAGTAATGACAGAGTAATGACAGAATAGTAATGACTGAAGAGTAATGACTGAAGAGTAATGACAGAGTAATGACTGAAGCGTAATGACAGAAGAGTTATGACAGAGTAATGACAGAGTAATGACAGAGTAATGACAGAAGAGTAATGACAGAAGAGTAATGACAGAGGAGAAGCTGCATATATATAATTATAGACAAGTTGACAAAAAAAACAAAATTATAAGCAGAAAAATATCTAAATGAGGCTTAAAAGCCTTCCTTTTTTTGTACCCCTCTAAGAAAAATAATTCCACCTTCCCTGGGCATGTTACCATGGTCACTAGTAACATTATCTGACCCCATAAACAAACAAAAGGAGAACATTTATCTATCTATCTATCTATCTATCTATCTATCTATCTATCTATCTATCTATCTATCTATCTATCTATATATCTATCTATCTATCTATGTATCTATCTATCTATCTATCTATCTATCTATATATCTATCTATCTATCTATCTATCTATCTATCTATCTATCTATCTATCTATCTATCTATCTATCTATCTATCTATCTATCTATCTATCTATCTATATATCTATCTATCTATCTATCTATCTATCTATCTATCTATCTATCTATCTATCTATCTATCTATCTATCTATCTATCTATCTATCTATCTATCTATCTATCTATCTATCTATCTATCTATCTATCTATATATCTATCTATCTATGTATCTATCTATCTATCTATCTATCTATCTATCTATCTATCTATCTATCTATCTATCTATCTATCTATCTATCTATCTATCTATCTATCTATCTATCTATCTATCTATCTATCTATCTATCTATCTATTTATTTATCTATAAAGTTGCTGACAGACACACGCACTCACACACACTCACTCACACGCACACACACACACTCACTCACACGCACACACACACACACACACACAGACACATGCACACACACAGACACATGCACAGACACACAGACACACACACAAACACACGCACAGACACACATCCAAGCACAATGGGCTTAGTGAAAGCATTAGACCCATGATTGATCATAACTCACAGAGCTGGCAGCCATCTTGCTTAAGGATGATATCACTTCCTGTCTCGCTTGGTGATTTCATTCACAGTTGTTCCTTTCCTCGCCAAAGTACCTATTCAGAGGGGTATACTACAAAGACGGATCAATAACTTAGCCAGCTAAATTTAATAAATAGCCCGAAATAATTGTTGATTTTATGGGTCATTAAAAAAGTTAAACGTAGATATACGTTTTTGGTTGTTAAGTCAATAAGGGAATTCCCATTTCAAGTTTATCTTTCTGAAACATAAAAAGTTATTTCAGATTATTTAGGGTAGTTTGCTGACTATCCTACTTCGTAGTATACCCCTCTGGTCTACATCCATTTTGACTCACTAATAGGGAGTTTACAGTGGATCAAAGCCAATATCAAGACAGAGAGAGTTGGTGTAGCCTATCAAGGATCTCTGTCAAGATTTAGTCCAATAGCAAGCTTTGGAAAGGTCTGTTTTGCTTTGGAAAGGTCTGTTTTGAGGAAACTGGACCAAGTTAAGGTCACAGGTTCCAGGAAATGACTCAACTACAGATTTGTTTCAACACTAAAAAGATCTGTATTCATAAAGCATCTCAGAGTTGGACTGCTGATCTAGGATCAGGAAGCCCCATGCCCATAATCTTACTCATTATAATCTCTAACGTCACACCCTGGCTGAGAGGACTGTGACTAAACTCAGTATCGTAGATATGACTACACCACCCTAGGTTTACACCAAGAGCTCTGAATAACATAGGCCACAGGTTATTTGATGATGGGCTTGATTGGAAATACATGAGAGGAAGTCCGAGAGGTAACGGTTCACAAGTTCATTTATTTCTCTCCAATTTCAGCGTCCATAAACCAAGTTAGCTTTGCAAACAAAATGGAGGGAGAATATAAGACAAAACAATCAAACAACAACAAGTTTCAGTGCAGGCGGAGGGAACACATTTCAACTTTAGTCATCATTCCATCAAAGTAATACTTCTCTTAGCAAAACCCAAGGCGTCCAAAGGAGCTCTGCCAGCACCTTCCTCTGGACGGCAGCGCCTCAAACAAATGCACCTTCATCTGGGCGGCCGTAACAAGATCTTTCTTGCTTTGCACTTAGGAACAGGGCACCATTGAAAGGAGTGATTTCTGGGGTAGTGTTAAATTGTGGAGGTGGAGCTATTGAATTCCTGGTGTTTGTGACACCTGTGGTGAAACAGAGGAGTCACTGTCAGTCCTTTAGAGTTTTGAGTCAGAGTCTCCTAAACAAAGTCATGTTGAAAGTAGAGGATGGGTCATCCTATTCACCCCAGTGAATAGTAGATCTGTTCCAGCATAGAGGGAAAGACCAACAGGTGATTTATGCTTCAGTAAGGTTGGCTTCTTAGCATTCATAGCAATGGTTTCAACTGTACTTACTGCAGAAATAGAGATTAAATCACAGAGAATAGATGTTGTGGTGGAGCTGCAGAGAAGTATTTGGGTTTTACAAGATTTGACTTCAGTAGAGTTACAGGATGTGTTGAGTGATGGTGTCCCCTCCTCCCAGGCCGACGGCATGGTGCCGGAGAAGATTGGGTCAAAGTAGTGGAATGGGGTAGTGGGTTTTTAATGAGTGTAGGTGGCAGCTGCAGAGAATTACATGGGTGTAAGAGATTTTACTGCAGAAGAGTTGATGGGGTGGTGAGTTTTATTTGTATGAAATAGTGGTATATAGGTGTAGGGTTAGTTGATGGTGCAGTAGGTGGGCCGTGACTGGCCTCCCACTCCAGTAAAGTATGTGGGCCGTGACTGGCCTCCCACTCCAGTAAAGTAGGTGGGCCGTGACTGGCCTCCCACTCCAGTAAAGTAGGTGGGCCGTGACTGGCCTCCCACTCCAGTAAAGTAGGTGGGCCGTGACTGGCCTCCCACTCCAGTAAAGTAGGTGGGCCGTGACTGGCCTCCCACTCCAGTAAAGTATGTGGGCCGTGACTGGCCTCCCACTCCAGTAAAGTAGGTGGGCCGAGACTGGCCTCCCACTCCAGTAAAGTAGGTGGGCCGTGACTGGCCTCCCACTCCAGTAAAGTAGGTGGGCCGTGACTGGCCTCCCACTCCAGTAAAGTAAGTGGGCCGTGACTGGCCTCCCACTCCAGTAAAGTAGTTGGGCCGTGACTGGCCACCCACTCCAGTAAAGTAGGTGGGCCGTGACTGGCCTCCCACTCCAGTAAAGTAGGTGGGCCGTGACTGGCCTCCCACTCCAGTAAAGTAGGTGGGCCGTGACTGGCCTCCCACTCCAGTAAAGTAGGTAGGCCGTGACTGGCCTCCCACTCCAGTACAGTAGGTGGCGGTGTAGGAAGAGAAGAAGGAGAAAGCACTCACAGGAATCAAGGGGCATTCGTCAAACCTGTGACAAATACAGGCCCTGGTGTTAAGACAACACAGCAGACAAACATTATTTGACATATCAATCAAACAAGTGTCCTTTGTGTAATAGCTGCAGCTGATAGAGATATTACAATGGCAACAAGCCTTCTTGTAAAAGAGAATAATATTTGTGGCTTCTCAAATGCCATTGTCCTATTTGGACTGCTCCATAACTAACCTCAGACTACATTGGTTGCGTCCCAAATGTTACCCTATTTCCCACATAGAGCACTACTTTTGACTAAGATCCGTAGGGCACTACTTAGGGAATAGGATGCTATTTGGTATGTAGACGTTAACTAGATACAGAGCCACTTGAAAATGATAAAATTATGCCTTATTTTCTCCCAGCAATAAACCAATAATGAAAATGTTAGTCCGCCCTGCCCACCCCAGAGACCACAACAACGGGCTCCTGAGTGGCGCAGCGGTCTAAGGCACTGTATCTCAGTGCAAGAGGTGTCACTACAGTCACTGGTTTGAATCCAGACTGTATCACATCTGGCTGTGATTGAGAGTCCCATAGGGCGGCGCACAATTGGCCCAGCCGGGGTAGGTCATCATTGTAAATTCAAAGCTCTGTTTGTCACTGAGCACTACTCTGGCTGTGGGTCCTGACTCTCTGTTTGTCACTGAGCACTACTCTGGCTGTGGGTCCTGACTCTCTGTTTGTCACTGAGCACTACTCTGGCTGTGGGTCCTGACTCTCTGTTTGTCACTGAAACCAAAACAACAACGTCACTACACTCTGGGCCGGTTCCACCGTATCACTGTCTTCTGGTTCACTGAGTTCAGTTCAAATTGAGGTAAGACTCTGTATAGAATACAGCGTCCATATTAGGACAATCATTTTTTTTTTTTTTACTTTATTTAACTAGGCAAGTCAGTTAAGAACAAATTCTTACTTACAATGATGGACTACACCGGCCAAACTCAGACGACGCTGGGCCAATTGTGCTCCGCCCTATGGGACTCCCAATCACGGCCAATTGTGATAGAGTCTGTATTTGAACCAGGTTGTCTGTAGTGATGCCTCTAGCACTGAGATGCAGCGTCTTAGACCTCTGTGCCACTCGGGGCCCCTAACCATGGAGAGACTGAGAGACTGAGGCTGTCCTAATATGGACACAGTAATTAGAGGTAAAAGTTTGTAGAAGAAACAAAGCCAAGGAAGCAATCAAATTATAAATATGTTTTGCTGTCAAGACTGTTCAAGGTACAATAATCTTGCCAAGGCACCTACTAGTGAGACAGTAACTGTTATGATCAATCATCTCTATATTGAAGCTCCTAACTCAAGCAAGTTACATTACTTTTCAAGTTAATCAAATGACGGTGACAAATGTTTATTTTAATAATATGGCTTTTAAAGGGTTTTGGAAGGTCACATCGCTCCAGTCTAGTTTGGTCGTATATTTATCCCAAGATGGAGGACAGAATAAAGCCTGGGAGGGAGGGTGATTGAATACAGGCCTCCGCTTGGACGCTTCTGGGGAAGATTTTCCAAGCACGAGGGACTTGGCGCCTGGAATCCTGTGTATTTTTCACCTTGAGCTCCGCTTGGCAGAAAGCTAAATAATAAAGTCATTTTACTGAGCGAGCTGCCTGCCTGGAGTTCCCTAGATGTGTACAAACACAACCTTTGTCTCCTGACTTCTGCCGTGTTACAACTCCTCGTCACCCTGCTGGTTTAACAGGACCCCCTCATCACCCTGCTGGTTTAACAGGACCTCCTCATCACCCTGCTGGTTTAACAGGACCTCCTCATCACCCTGCTGGTTTAACAGGACCTCCTCATCACCCTGCTGGTTTAACAGGACCTCCTCATCACCCTGCTGGTTTAACAGGACCTCCTCGTCACCCTGCTGGTTTAACAGGACCTCCTCATCACCCTGCTGGTTTAACAGGACCTCCTCATCACCCTGCTGGTTTAACAGGACCTCCTCATCACCCTGCTGGTTTAACAGGACCTCCTCCACACCCTGCTGGTTTAACAGGACCTCCTCATCACCCTGCTGGTTTAACAGGACCTCCTCATCACCCTGCTGGTTTAACAGGACCTCCTCATCACCCTGCAGGTTTAACAGGGGGGGGGGGGGGTTGGGTGCGGTGGTTGGGGGGGGGGGGCACGGTGTGTGGGCCGCGAGCTCACAGAAAAGCAGCAGAAGCAGCCGGATGAAACGTCCATTCATGGGTCTGAGAGGGCAGGCAGTGCATGGAGCAGGTTAATCTGCCTCAAAGGGTCTTCAGTCTGGGGCTGTAGGACCACTCCACCTACTGCTCTCTGCCAAGCCACACAGACGTCCTGATCCACGGTCAGCTTTGAAACCTGAGGGACCTGGAGGAACCAACTCTGAAGGTATAGCATGTGTCCCAAATGGCACTGTATTCCATACATGGTGAACTACCTGTTAGCAGAGCCCTGGTTGAAAGTAGTGCACTATGTAGGGGAAAGGGTGTCATTTAGGATGCACTTCATAGGCGAGGCCAGGCATTCCCTTGCTTTCAGTAGGTAGTTAAATCAAAGGGTGTTTTCTGGCAAACTTCTTTCAGAAATACCTTTCAGAAGTCAAGTGTGTACCGTAGGAAAAGTTACACAGTGTGTTATTGAGAGTATACACAGTAATATTAACTGGCTGTGTCAGTCTGTTATTAAGAGTATACACAGTAATATTAACTGGCTGTGTCAGTCTGTTATTAAGAGTATACACAGTAATATTAACTGGCTGTGTCAGTGTGTTATTAAGAGTATACACAGTAATATTAACTGGCTGTGTCAGTCTGTTATTAAGAGTTTACACAGTAATATTAACTGGCCGTGTCAGTGTGTTATTGAGAGTATACACAGTAATATTAACTGGCTGTGTCAGTGTGTTATTAAGAGTATACACAGTAATATTAACTGGCTGTGTCAGTGTGTTATTGAGAGTATACACAGTAATATTAACTGGCTGTGTCAGTGTGTTATTAAGAGTATACACAGTAATATTAACTGGCTGTGTCAGTGTGTTATTGAGAGTATACACAGTAATATTAACTGGCCGTGTCAGTGTGTTATTGAGAGTATACACAGTAATATTAACTGGCTGTGTCAGTGTGTTATTAAGAGTATACACAGTAATATTAACTGGCTGTGTCAGTGTGTTATTGAGAGTATACACAGTAATATTAACTGGACGTGTCAGTGTGTTATTGAGAGTATACACAGTAATATTAACTGGCTGTGTCAGTGTGTTATTAAGAGTATACACAGTAATATTAACTGGCTGTGTCAGTGTGTTATTGAGAGTATACACAGTAATATTAACTGGCCGTGTCAGTGTGTTATTGAGAGTATACACAGTAATATTAACTGGCTGTGTCAGTGTGTTATTAAGAGTATACACAGTAATATTAACTGGCTGTGTCAGTGTGTTATTGAGAGTATACACAGTAATATTAACTGGACGTGTCAGTGTGTTATTGAGAGTATACACAGTAATATTAACTGGCTGTGTCAGTGTGTCATTAAGAGTATACACAGTAATATTAACTGGCTGTGTCAGTGTGTTATTGAGAGTATACACAGTAATATTAACTGGCTGTGTCAGTGTGTTATTGAGAGTATACACAGTAATATTAACTGGCCGTGTCAGTGTGTTATTGAGAGTATACACAGTATGGTGGTATCTGTGTCCATGTTCAGTATGGGCTGATATCTGTGTCCCTGTTCAGTATGGTGATATCTGTGTCCCTGTTCAGTATGGTGGTATCTGTGTCCCTGTTCAGTATGGTGGTATCTGTGTCCCTGTTCAGTATGGGCTGATATCTGTGTCCCTGTTCTGTATGGTGATATCTGTGTCCCTGTTCAGTATGGTGATATCTGTGTCCCTGTTCAGTATGGGCTGATATCTGTGTCCCTGTTCAGTATGGGCTGACATGTGTCCCTGTTCAGTATGGTGGTATCTGTGTCCGTGTTCAGTATGGTAGTATCTGTGTCCGTGTTCAGTATGGTAGTATCTGTGTCTGTGTTCAGTATGGTAGTATCTGTGTCCATGTTCAGTATGGTGGTATCTGTGTCCATGTTCAGTATGGTGGTATCTGTGTCCATGTTCAGTATGGTGGTATCTGTGTCCGTGTTCAGTATGGTGGTATCTGTGTCCATGTTCAGTATGGGCTGATATCTGTGTCCCTGTTCAGTATGGTGATATCTGTGTCCCTGTTCAGTATGGTGGTATCTGTGTCCGTGTTCAGTATGGTGGTATCTGTGTCCCTGTTCAGTATGGGCTGATATCTGTGTCTCTGTTCTGTATGGTGATATCTGTGTCCCTGTTCAGTATGGTGATATCTGTGTCCCTGTTCAGTATGGGCTGATATCTGTGTCCCTGTTCAGTATGGGCTGACATCTGTGTCCGTGTTCAGTATGGTGGTATCTGTGTCCGTGTTCAGTATGGTAGTATCTGTGTCCGTGTTCAGTATGGTAGTATCTGTGTCTGTGTTCAGTATGGTAGTATCTGTGTCCATGTTCAGTATGGTGGTATCTGTGTCCGTGTTCAGTATGGTGGTATCTGTGTCTGTGTTCAGTATGGTGGTATCTGTGTCCGTGTTCAGTATGGTGGTATCTGTGTCCGTGTTCAGTATGGTGGTATCTGTGTCTGTGTTCAGTATAGTGGTATCTGTGTCCGTGTTCAGTATGGTGGTATCTGTGTCCGTGTTCAGTATGGTGGTATCTGTGTCCGTGTTCAGTATGGAGGTATCTGTGTCCGTGTTCAGTATGGTGGTATCTGTGTCCGTGTTCAGTATGGTGGTATCTGTGTCCGTGTTCAGTATGGTGGTATCTGTATGGTTAGGTGGAGGTCATGGGGGATATTAGACAGTAAGTAGCACACATCTTATATAAGCCAGCCTATAACCCCTGTTTCCATCACGCCTGTACAGGGTACAGAGTACAGAGTACAGAGTACACACTGAACGGATCATTTAATGGAGGGGTCGACCAACCAACCTATCTCTAGTGTGTGTGTGTGTGTGTGTGTGTGTGTGTGTGTGTGTGTGTGTGTGTGTGTGTGTGTGTGTGTGTGTGTGTGTGTGTGTGTGTGTGTGTGTGTGTGTGTGTGTGTGTGTGTGTGTGTGTGTGTGTGTGTGTGTGTGTGTGTGTGTGTGTGTGTGTGTTTGTGTGTGTGTGTGTGTGTGTTTGTGTGTGTGTGTGTTTGTGTGTGACCCAACATCACAGCCCTTGTTTCCACAACGCCTGTACAGGATGCAGCCTCCATAAATCATTTAATGGAGGGACGGAGCAACAGACGAGTCTCTAGATGGGTGGGAGTTAGCTCCACACTAAAAGCCAAAATAGTAGCTAGCCTCAGAACATTAAAAGTGATTTCCAGTGGTGGAAAAAGTACTCAATTGTCATACTTGAGTAAAAGTAAAGATACTAGAAAGTGAAAGTCACCCAGTAAAATACTACTTGAGTAAAAGTCTAAAAGTATTTGGTTTTAAATATACAAAAGTAAAAGTATAAATAATTTCTAATTCCTTATATTAATCAAACCAGACGGCATCATGTTCTTGTTTTTATTTATTTACAGATAGCCAGGTCACACTCAAACACTCAGACATCATTTACAAAGTAAACATGTGTTTAGTGAATCCACCAGATCAGAGGCAGATCAGAGGCAGATCAGAGGCAGATCAGAGGCAGTAGTGATGACCAGGGATGTTGTCTTGATAAGTGTGTGAATGTGTCCATTTTCCTGTCCTGCTGAGCATTCAAAATGTAACCAGTACTTTTGAGTGTCAGGGAAAATGTATGGAGTAAAAAGTACATTATTTTCTTTAGGAATGTAGTGAAGTAAAAGTAGTCAAAAATATAAATAGTAAAGTAAAGTACAGATAACAAACAAGACTACTTAAATAGTACTTTAAAGTATTTTTACTTGAGTACTTTACACCACTGGTGATTCCCCGTCCAGAGACGAAGCGTAGCTGCCACGGGAGGTTGTTAGATCCACTTTAAAAGCCAAAACAGTAGCTAGCCTTTTCCTTTTCCTCTCACCAGAACAGAATAAAAAAGAAAGCAATGTGGTAATTGAAGCCTTGCCACAACGCTGGAACTAATTCTGCCCCAACTGCAGTAGCTAATCAACCGGCCACAACTTACAGGAGAGAAGAACACTTAAAGCCACAAGCTGGAGTTTGTGTTTCAACCCAATGGCTCTCAATCTCAACACATAAGATGACTGGTGGCTTTAAAGGACAATATGGGATGTTTCATTTGAGAGTGGAATACATTTCTCCAGCCCTGTCTCACCTGTCTTACCTGTCTTACCTGTCTTACCTGTCTCACCTGTCTTACCTGTCTTACCTGTCTTACCTGTCTTACCTGTCTCACCTGTCTTACCTGTCTTACCTGTCTTACCTCTCTTACCTGTCTTACCTGTCTCACCTGTCTTACCTGTCTTACCTGTCTCACCTCTCTTACCTGTCTTACCTGTCTCACCTGTCTTACCTGTCTCACCTGTCTCACCTGTATTACCTGTCTTACCTGTCTCACCTGTCTTACCTGTCTCATCTGTCTCACCTGTCTTACCTGTCTCAACTGTCTTACCTGTCTCACCTGTCTCACATGTCTCACCTGTCTCACCTGTCTCACCCGTCTCACCTGTCTCACCCGTCTGCGGCTGTGGCTGGAGAAATGTAACCACACTTGAATAAATATCCCAGATTGTGCCATTAAAGCCACCCATCTCGTCTCGTGTGTTGAGTGTTTCCTTCCAACTTCGAATAAACATATTGGTATTATTACACCCACAGCTTGGTTGGTAGACATATTGGTATTATTACACCCACAGCTTGGTTGGTAGACATATTGTTATTATTACACCCACAGCTTGGTTGGTAGACATATTGTTATTATTACACCCACAGCTTGGTTGGGAGACATATTGTTATTATTACACCCACAGCTTGGTTGGGAGACATATTGTTATTATTACACCCACAGCTTGGTTGGGAGACATATTGTTATTATTACACCCACAGCTTGGTTGGTAGACATATTGGTGTTATTACACCCACAGCTTGGTTGGGAGACATATTGTTATTATTACACCCACAGCTTGGTTGGGAGACATATTGGTGTTATTACACCCACAGCTTGGTTGGGAGACATATTGTTATTATTACACCCACAGCTTGGTTGGGAGACATATTGTTATTATTACACCCACAGCTTGGTTGGGAGACATATTGTTATTATTACACCCACAGCTTGGTTGGGAGACATATTGTTATTATTACACCCACAGCTTGGTTGGGAGACATATTGTTATTATTACACCCACAGCTTGGTTGGGAGACATATTGTTATTATTACACCCACAGCTTGGTTGGGAGACATATTGTTATTATTACACCCACAGCTTGGTTGGGAGACATATTGTTATTATTACACCCACAGCTTGGTTGGGAGACATATTGTTATTATTACACCCACAGCTTGGTTGGGAGACATATTGTTATTATTACACCCACAGCTTGGTTGGTAGACATATTGTTATTATTACACCCACAGCTTGGTTGGTAGACATATTGTTATTATTACACCCACAGCTTGGTTGGGAGACAGAGACAGGCAGATACCATGTGGCTTCCCAACTTAACAATGTCATACCGGAAAACACACCACATGAGAAGCAGCGTCTGTCAGTTCCAAATGGCACCCTCTCTACCCCAATAGATGGAAGGGGATTATAAAAGTTAAGAACTAGAATATGTAAAAGGGAGGGAGATGTTCTGCTAGGTCCAATACGACACAGAGAGTCTAGATTTCAATCAGCTCTAGTAACAAAATTGTTTACATCGTAGTTTATTCAAACGCTTTTGGCACCAGATGCTTGAGGTCCAGACTACCATTGTAGAGAAAACAGTTTTGTTGGTGGGTTATTTTTTCAATACTGTATTGATAGAACAACTGTACATCGTTGAGATAACAAGGAAGCTGTGAACAAAACATATTTGATGAGACCAGCTGCCATAGCTTTGTTTCTCAAATAAGGGCACCTGCATTTACAAGCGCTGTCAATGAGAAACCACTCTCTCTCTCTCACACGTATCATCAGCAGCACCGCCCCCTGGCTCCTAACATTGTGTCTACATGACCAATGGTGTGTTGATGAGAGTTTACATTTATAACCATTCATGAATTACGAGTGGCAGGTACCGGTTAAGAGTGTTCGGGCAGTAACCGAAAGGCAACTAGGTGAAAAAACTGCTGATGTGCCCTTGAGCAAGGCACTTAGCCCTAAATACTCCAGAGTCGCTGCCAATAATGTCAGACCCTGGGATACACAAAAAATGTGTTCAATTCAACTTGTACAATAAGTGAAATAAAACACATGTACAATACAACAAACAAACAGAGCTCCCTCTGGCTCCATGATATGCAGGTTCAGGCCAGCTCCTCCACCGTTCTTCCCCCACAACAGAGCTCCTCTCCCAGGGTATATCCTCTCACAATCTCCTCCTAACCTGGGTCCTGATGTCAACTGCATCAATGCTACCAGGCTTTGATGAGACCAGCTGGCATGGCTTTGTTTCTTAAATAAGGGCACCTGCATCTAACAGCACACACACAGCTTTTCCTTTCTCCAATAGACATAGTAGGTCTGTGACCTACCTGGGGAGGGGGTGTGTGAGAGAGATGAGTTTTTTGCCAAAAATAGAGATGGAATCAGTCCTGAGGCGGCTGGACTTCATCACGCAACAACTACACAATCAAGAGATGAGACGCGAGCAACACCATTGAAATCACGCTGCCAGTTTACGTCACCTTCATCCACACCCGTGTCCTGTTTGTGTTCCCGTCACTGCACTGCACTGTGGGTAACGTTGTCAAACACTCACAACTACCCTTACCTGACTTACTGCATGATGTTAGTGATGTGGTTTCATTCAGTCCAGGCTGCCTGGAAAAAAACTAAATATTTGCTCACAGAACTCTTGACAATGTCGCCACCTAGTGTCTATGAGGTACATGCGTTCTGTAAAGCGACATTCTGGCAGTAGGCTTGTGAAGGGGTTAACTAGGGCTGTGTTAATTAGTGATTAATAAATGGTGTTATGAAATGATACAACATGAGTGTGTTATGAAATATTAGACTAAAAGGTCTCCTCTAAGGAGGCCTTTGTGTGATTCAAACTTGTTTTGAGCATAGTGCCCTGCAGATACTATCAGACAGAGGAAGCCGCCCACACACCTGCTCCCCCAGTCGGCCTAATGCTTGATCTGCCTGGTTTCTGAGAAAATGGAGAAGCTCCAGTCCTGAGCGAAACCACATCATGCCAAGAAGATGCTTAGATCTTCCTGTTTTGAAATGTCACCTTATCATGGCCTGATGTCATGACCTGGTGTTGTTTTATATGAAATGTACGAGAAGCTATACAAGGTAGAGGATTGTCTCAGACACCTGGCAGAACCTGGGAGAGAGCTATCATATACCGTACTCTGTACTAACTTCTGCCTGCAATACTGAAACAAAGAGTCTGTGTTTCCTTTCTACTAATAATATATACAGTAATGTGAAAAGTAAGTACACCCCCTGGAAAGTCCTTTTTTTTTTTTTTGATAGATATTTGGACAGATGGATATGTAATCTTCACTTCAACACTGGGAGGTCAGGAAGGAAGAAGCCTGTGCTTCTTTTTTTTTTATGTGTGATTTGTTAAATTGGGTAACCATTAACTGTCAATAGTGTTGAAGTGAAGATTACATATCCATCTGTCCAAATATGTAAACAAAAAAATAAAAACTTTCCAGGGGGTGTACTTACTTTTTCACATGACTGTATAAGTTTGAGAATTGATGAACCTGATGATCTGTTGAAGAAATTGACCAACACTTGCTCTGCTAGCAGGATGAGATAATGAGAAAGACAGATGTTACAGATTCAACATTAAAAGACGCTCAAATACCTTAGGAAACCATTCTTTATTTCAACAAACAGACATGTCACATCTATTCAACAAACAGGAAAACACTGTATGTTTACAGAACATGGACTGTTATACAAAACTATAAATCAGTTGTTCTCTGCGTTTCAGATAGAAAAACACTTCATAGATAAAATGATAGAAAAATACTCTACCCTTCATTAATGTGACCTGACAACAACGATAATGCACCTCCATCTTTTTTTACGTCATCAATTAAAAATGTTACATTAAATCAGTATTTGTAAAAAGATTTCTCCAAGATATTTGTGCTTTATTTCAAGGATTAATAAAAACAGTTTCTGTTTTAATGACAAAGAATAGCAAAAACAAAACAATAAAGGTCAATGGATAGATGGTTACATACTGAAAACTGATGTTACATTTCTGTGTTGTAGTTTGTATGTTGTAGTTCTAATCTGTGTTGTAGTTTCAGTCTGTGTTGTAGTTTCAGTCTGTGTTGTAGTTTCAGTCTGTGTTGTAGTTTTAGTCTGTGTTGTAGTTTCAGTCTGTGTTGTAGTTCTAATCTGTGGTGTAGTTCTAATCTGTGGTGTAGTTCTAATCTGTGTTGTAGTTTCAGTCTGTGTTGTAGTTTCAGTCTGTGTTGTAGTTTCAGTCTGTGTTGAAGTTCTAATCTGTGTTGTAGTTCTAATCTGTGTTGTAGTTCTAATCCGTGTTGTAGTTTCAGTCTGTGTTGTAGTTTCAGTCTGTGTTGTAGTTTCAGTCTGTGTTGTAGTTTCAGTCTGTGTTGTGGTTTCAGTCTGTTGTTGTGGTTTCAGTCTGTTGTTGTGGTTTCAGTCTATGTTGTAGTTTCAGTCTATGTTGTAGTTTTAGTCTGTGTTGTAGTTTTAGTCTGTGTTGTAGTTTTAGTCTGTGTTGTAGTTCACATTCTACAGGGCGGGAGATACTGGTGATTTACTGTGTGTGTGTGTGTGTGTGGGTGTCCAGCAGATCCATCTCTAAAACCTGGTTCCTTCGAGGACTGCAGAGGCAGGGAGGTTCCCATCCTCAGGATCTGAAGGGACCTGTCAATCAAAGCAAAGATTCCAGGAATCTTACAAACAGGATTTCTGGAAACTGGATGTTTTTTGCAACCCTAAACCTGATGCAAACAATATCACAAGAACAAGCAGACCAAATGTTTGAGTATCCATCACAAATAACTAAAGCACAAATAAACATAACACGGTACATAAATACAAGGATATACAGAGAGTACAAAACATTAGTAACACCTGCTCTTTCCATGACATAAACCAGGAGTGCTCAACTGTTACTCTACGAGGTGCTGGTTTTCTGTCCTACCTAATAATTATTTGCACCCACCTTTTGTCTCAGGTATAAAATCAGTCATTTAGAAGGGGAACAATGAAAAAATGCAATGGAACTGGCTTCGAGGTCCAGAGTTTAGTTTGAGGGACAGACTGAGCAGGTGAATCCAGGTGAAAGCAATGTTAAAAGGTTAAAGAAGGATTTTTAAGCCTTGAGACAATTGGAGACATGGATTGTGTCTGTGTGCCATTCAGATAATTAATGGGCAAGACAAAAGATTGTACTCAGGCGGAACAGTTTTAGTCTATCAAGACCTGCAACTTGAAAACTGTGGGAAGCATTGGAGTCAACATGGCCCAGCATGCCTGTGGAATGCTTTCGACAACTTGTAGAGTCCATGCCCTGATGAACTGAGGCTGTTCTGAGGGTAAATGGGGGTTCAACTCAATATTAGGAAGGTGTTCTTAATATTTGGTACGCTCCGTGTAATATAGACACACTACACAAACATGGGGTATCACATACATCTTATTGTACTCAGAAATACTACATATACAGTACCGATCAAAGGTTTTAGAACAACTACTCATTCAAGGGTTTTTTCTTTATTTGTACTATTTTCTACATTGTAGAATAATAGTGAAGACATAAAAACTATGAAATAACACATATGGAATCATGTAGTAAGCAAAGAAGTGTTAAAAAAATATATTTTATTTTTGAGATTCTTCAAAGTAGCCAGCCTTTGCCTTGATGACAGCTTTGCACTCTTGGCATTCTCTCAACCAGCTTAAAGGAGTTCCCTGAGCACTTGTTGGCTGCTTTCCTTCACTTTGCGATCCAACTCATCCCAAACCATCTCAACTGGGTTGAGGTCGGGTGATTGTGGAGGCCAGGTCTCCTCTGAACAGTTGATGTTGAGATGTGTCTGTTACTTGAACTCTGTGAAGCATTTATTTGGGCTGCAATTTCTGAGGCTGGTAACTCTAATGAACTTATCCTCTGCAGCAGAGGTAACTCTGGGTCTTCCTTTCCTGTGGCGGTCCTCATGAGAGCCAGTTTCATCATAGCGCTTGATGGTTTTTGCGACTACACTTGAAGAAAGAAACTAACCCTAACTTTCAAAGTTCTTGACGTTTTCCAGATTGACTGACCTTCATGTCTTAAAGTAATGATGGACTGTCGTTTCTCTTTGCCTGTTCTTGCCATAATATGGACTTGGTATTTTACCAAATAGGACTATCTTCTGTATACCACCCCTACCTTGTCACAACACAACTAATTGGCTCAAAAGCATTACGGAAAGAAATTCCACAAATTAACTTTTAACAAGGCACACATGTTAATTGAAATGCATTCCAGGTGACTACCTCGCAAAGCTGGTTGAGAGAATGCCAACAGTGTGCAAAGCTGTCATCAAGGCAAAGGGTGGTATGTGATTTTCTATAGGATCCACTGTGGAATGTGTGTTCATAAATATGTCACATCGGCACCAGCTAGTCTGAGATGGGCCTCTATTGAAGTATGCCAGATGTATGGACATCCTGTTTACCCCAGAATATATAAACGCCAGGCTTCCTTTGTTCAATGTTCTCATAGCAACTCTGCAACTCAATGGCAGCTTGCTAGATTAATCCAGATCTGAATAATAAATATATCAACTCTCCACCGAGTATTTCATATTTCTCCTCACATTCTGAGTTTCTTCAACACCAGAGATAATCATCGTAACAGGTGGCTATTTTGAAGAATCTCAAATATAAAATATATTTCAATTGGTTGAACACTTTTTTTGGTTACTACATGATTCCATATGTGTTATTTCATCGTATTTATGTCTTCACTATTATTCTACAACGTAGAAAATAGTAAAAATAAAGAAAAACCCTGGAATGAGTAGGTGTGTCCAAACGTTTGACTGGTACTGTGAGCGAGAAGATGAAAAGCTATCCAGAAGCTGTGCCTAACCATAGAATCTGGAATGTGTGGTGGAAAGGTAAGAAGGAAGTGAAGATAGAAGGAGAAAAGGATGGAGATGCGAGGGGTGGAGGGTCAGGGGTACGTTTCTCCAGAAAGCTGCCTATCACTTAAGATCATCTGAAGTCGATTTTAGCCAATAGACAAAACGAAAGAGGTGAAAGAGGCAAATTGTAACTTCCACTTGGCACTAATTAATGTCAATGGGATAAATTCTAAAAGAATTTAAAATAATTCTAAATCAGACTTGAGCAGAAGTTAGGATTTCACCCCTAAGAGAATAATGGACAGAGAAGCGTGTGGTGATTGTTGGTTTGGTTGGCTGTGCCCCTACCTTGGCCCGTCTGAGGTTCGAGCTAAGAGTGTAGGGGTTAGGGGGTAGGGGTTAGTGATCCAGCCTGAGAAGAATCAGAAGGGCTGATTAGAGCCGTGGCCCCGTAGCCCTGCAGCTGACCAGAGACCTGTCGGTCCGCCTGAAACATACAGCCTTTTTTTATTGACCTTTATTTACCGTCAGGGGTTACTAAAGTACTATGTTGTCATCGCTGTTGGGAAGAAAACATTGTATTTCTAAAACTATATTTTCAGGAAAATAAATACATGTTTGAACATTAATTAAAGTTATTTGAATAGTTTCTCGGTCCTAGACTAGTCATGAACTGTTCAGATTACATTGAGGGGAGTTACTACTTCCAATACATTAAACTATTTCAAATAGAGTTACAAGGTTTTCTGCCGAGAGCGACGTTATCTTAACTTAGTTAACCAGGTTGTACTATTGAGATCTGGCTGTCAACCATCTGACCAAGTTCTAAAGCAATGGGACTCCCTAAATCTCTCAGATTATTACCAATCCCACAAGGTATGACTCCAAACACCCAGAAAAGGCTACTCTCCTTGATGTTATCCTCACAAATAATCCGGATCGGTATGAGTCTGGTGTTTTCTGTAATGACCTTAGTGATCACTGTTTTACAGCCTGTGTTCGTAATGGCTGCTCAGTGAAACGACCTGTCCTGATTTGTCATAGACGTTTGCTAAAACACTTGAATGAGCAAGCCTTCCTTCATGACCGGGCCTCTGTAAATTGGTATAGAATCAGCTTGATCTCCTCTGTCGAAGACGCTTGGACCTTATTTTTTTTATATTTTTAGTGTTATTGTTAACAAGCACGCCCCCATAAAGAAAGTGAGAATTAAAAACAGGTTCAGCCCCTGGTTCGACTGTGATCTTGCAGAGTTTCTCCACCTCAAGAATTGCATTTGGCGAAAGGCCCGGCACACGCTTACTCAGGCTGACTGGCTCTCGTTCAGGCAAATGAGAAATAAGTGCACTCAGGCTATACGGAGTTAGTTACTCCGGCCAAAGTTAGTTACTTTAAGGAGCAGTTCTCTCTCTGTGGGTCTAACCCCAAGAAGTTCATGTCCCTTAAATTTGATGTGGTTGTTACTGACAAAAAGAAGCACATAGCGGAGCTCTTTAATCAACACTTCATTAAGTCAGGATTCCTATTTGACTCAGCCATGCCTCCATTTCCTCATCTACCACCCCTTCTAATGCAACTTTCCCCGATGCTCCTCCCTCTTTTTCCCCTGCCTCGCTACAAAGTTTCTCCCTGCAGGCAGTTACTGAGTCCAAGGTACTATAGGAGCTCCTGAAACTTGACCCCAAAAAAACATCTTGGTCAGATGGTTTAGACCCTTTCTTCTTTAAGGTTGCTGCCCCTATCATCGCCAAGCCCATCTCTGACCTTTTTAACCTGTCTCTCCATTCTGGGGAGGTTCCCATTGCTTGGAAGGCAGCCACGGTTAGTCCTTTATCAAGCTGATCCTAACTGTTATAGGCCAATTTCTATTTCGCCCTGTTTATCAAAAACTTGTCAATAATCAACTGACATGCTTTCTTGATGTCTATAGTATTCTCTCTGGTATGCAATCTGGTTTCCACTCAGGTTATGGATGTGCCACTGCAACCTTAAATGTCCTCAGTGATGTCACCACTGCCCTTGATTCTAAGCAATGTTGTGCTGCTATTTTTATTGACTTGGCCAAAGCTTTTGATACGGTAGACCATTCCATTCTTATGGGCCGGCTAAGGAGTATTGGTGTCTCTGAGGGGTCTTTGGCCTGGTTTGATAACTACCTCTCTCAAAGAGTGCAGTGTATAAAAGTCAGAACATCTGCTGTCTCAGCCACTGCCCGTCACCAAGGGAGTAGCCCAAGGCTCAATCCTAGGCCCCACGCTCTTCTCAATTTACCTCAACATAGATCAGGCAGTAAGAAGCTCTCTCATCTATTTATATGCAGATGATACAGTCTTATACTCAGCTGGCCCCTCCCCAGATTTTGTGTTAAATGCTCTACAACAAAGCTTTCTTAGTGTCCAACAAGCTTTCTCTACCCTTAACCTTGTTCTGAACACCTTCAAAACAAAGGTCCTGTGGTTTGGCAAGACGAATGCCTCTCTCCCCACCGGTGTGATTACTACCTCTGAGGGTTTAGAGCTTGAGGTAGTCACCTCATACAAGTACTTGGGAGTATGGCTAGACGGTACAACTGTCCTTCTCTCAGACCATATCAAAGCTGCAGGCTAAGGTTAAATATAGACTTGGTTTCCTCTATCGTAAATCGCTCCTCTTTCACCCCAGCTGCCAAACTAACCCTGATTCAGATGACCATCATACCCATGCTAGATTACTGAGACATAATTTATAGATCGGCAGGTAAGGGTGTTCTCCAGCGGCTAGATGTTCTTTACCATTCGGCCATCAGATTGCACTCTATACTCCTCTGTAAACTGGTCATCTCTGTATACCCGTCGCAAGACCCACTGGTTGATGCTTATTTATAAAACCCTCTTAGGCCTCACTCCCCCCTATCTGAGATATCTACTGCAGCCCTCATCCTCCTTATACAACACCCGTTCTGCCAGTCACATTCTGTTAAAGGTCCCCAAAGCACACACATCCCTGGGTCGCTCGTCTTTTCAGTTCGCTGCAGCTAGCGACTGGAACGAGCTGCAACAAACCCTCAAACTGGACAGTTTTATCTCTTCATTCAAAGACTCAATCATGGACACTCTTACTGACAGTTGTGGCTGCTTTGTGTGATGTATTGTCGTCTCTACCTTCTTGCCCTTTGTGCTGTTGTCTGTGCCAAATAATGTTTGTACCCTGTTTTGTGCTGCTACCATGTTGTGCTACCATGTTGTTATCATGTGGTGTTGTTACCATGCTGTGTTGTCATGTGTTGCTGCCATGCTATGTTGTTGTCTTAGGTCTCTCTTTATGTAGTGTTGTGGTGTCTCTCTTTATGTAGTGTTGTGGTGTCTCTCTCTATGTAGTGTTGTGGTGTCTCTCTTTATGTAGTGTTGTGGTGTCTCTCTTTATGTAGTGTAGTGGCGTCTCTCTTTATGTAGTGTTGTGGTGTCTCTCTTTATGTAGTGTTGTGGTGTCTCTCTTTATGTAGTGTTGTGGTGTCTCTCTCTATGTAGTGTAGTGGTGTCTCTCTTTATGTAGTGTAGTGGTGTCTCTCTTTATGTAGTGTTGTGGTGTCTCTCTTTATGTAGTGTTGTGGTGTCTCTCTTTATGTAGTGTTGTGGTGTCTCTCTTTATGTAGTGTTGTGGTGTCTCTCTTTATGTAGTGGTGTCTCTCTTTATGTAGTGTTGTGGTGTCTCTCTTTATGTAGTGTTGTGGTGTCTCTCTTTATGTAGTGTTGTGGTGTCTCTATGTAGTGTTGTGGTGTCTCTCTTTATGTAGTGTTGTGGTGTCTCTCTCTATGTAGTGTTGTGGTGTCTCTCTTTATGTAGTGTTGTGGTGTCTCTCTTTATGTAGTGTTGTGGTGTCTCTCTTTATGTAGTGTTGTGGTGTCTCTCTTTATGTAGTGTTGTGGTGTCTCTCTTTATGTAGTGTTGTGGTGTCTCTCTCTATGTAGTGTTGTGGTGTCTCTCTTTATGTAGTGTTGTGGTGTCTCTCTTTATGTAGTGTTGTGGTGTCTCTCTCTATGTAGTGTTGTGGTGTCTCTCTTTATGTAGTGTTGTGGTGTCTCTCTATGTAGTGTTGTGGTGTCTCTCTTTATGTAGTGTTGTGGTGTCTCTCTTTATGTAGTGTTGTGGTGTCTCTCTTTATGTAGTGTAGTGGTGTCTCTCTTTATGTAGTGTAGTGGTGTCTCTCTTTATGTAGTGTAGTGGTGTCTCTCTTTATGTAGTGTTGTGGTGTCTCTCTTTATGTAGTGTTGTGGTGTCTCTCTCTATGTAGTGTTGTGGTGTCTCTCTTTATGTAGTGTTGTGGTGTCTCTCTTTATGTAGTGTTGTGGTGTCTCTCTTTATGTAGTGTTGTGGTGTCTCTCTTGTCGTGATGACATGTTTGGTCCTATATTTATATTTTTAATCCCAGCCCCCGTCCCTGCAGGAGGCCTTTTGCCTTTTGGTAGGCCGTCATTGTAAATAAGAATTTGTTCTTAACTGGCTTGCCTAGTTAAATAAATAAAATATTTTAAAAATGTCACCAGAAATCCCCAAATGGCTAGTCTGAGGTCTGGGTCAAAGGTTGAGAATGATGCTCTCTTCAACCTCTCGATCAGCCCAAGGTCTTGTCAATAGCATCTGGTAGCACTGCTGTAGCTCATGGCTAACAGTCTCAAATATATCTGTCTATACAGTGGGGAGAACAAGTATTTGATACACTGCCGATTTTGCAGGTTTTCCTACTTACAAAGCATGTAGAGGTCTGTAGTTTTTATCATAGGTACACTTCAACTGTGAGAGACGGAATTCATTTGCATTTTATTGCATGACATAAGTATTTGATCACCTACCAACCAGTAAGAATTCCGGCTCTCACAGACCTGTTAGTTTTTCCTTTAAGAAGCCCTCCTGTTCTCCACTCATTACCTGTATTAACTGCACCTGTTTGAACTCGTTACCTGTATAAAAGACACCTGTCCACACACTCAATCAAACAGACTCCAACCTCTCCACAATGGCCAAGGCCAGAGAGCTGTGTAAGGACATCAGGGATAAAATTGTAGACCTGCACAAGGCTGGGATGGGCTACAGGACAATAGGCAAGCAGTGAGAAGGCAACAACTGTTGGCGCAATTATTAGAAAATGGAAGAAGTTCAAGATGACGGTCAATCTCCCTCGGTCTGGGGCACCATGCAAGATCTCACCTCGTGGGGCATCAATGATCATGAGGAAGGTGAGGGATCAGCCCAGAACTACACGGCAGGACCTGGTCAATGACCTGAAGAGAGCTGGGACCACAGTCTCAAAGAAAACCATTAGTAACACACTACGCCGTCATGGATTAAAATCCTGCAGCGCACGCAAGGTCCCCCTGCTCAAGCAAGTGCATGTCCAGGCCCGTCTGAAGTTTGCCAATGACCATCTGGATGATCCAGAGGAGGAATGGGAGAAGGTCATGTGGTCTGATGAGACAAAAATAGAGCTTTTTGGTCTAAACTCCACTTGCCGTGTTTGGAGGAAGAAGAAGGATGAGTACAACCCCAAGAACACCATCCCAACCGTGAAGCATGGAGGTGGAAACATCATTCTTTGGGGATGCTTTTCTGCAAAGGGGACAGGACGACTGCACCGTATTGAGGGGAGGATGTATGGGGCCATGTATCGCAAGATCTTGGCCAACAACCTCCTTCCCTCAGTAAGAGCATTGAAGATGGGTCGTGGCTGGGTCTTCCAGCATGACAACGACCCGAAACACACAGCCAGGGCAACTAAGGAGTGGCTCCGTAATAAGCATCTCAAGGTCCTGGGGTGGCCTAGCCAGTCTCCAGACCTGAACCCAATAGAAAATCTTTGGAGGGAGCTGAAAGTCCGTACTGCCCAGCGACAGCCCAGAAACCTGAAGGATCTGGATGGAGGAGTGGGCCAAAATCCCTGCTGCAGTGTGTGCAAACCTGGTCAAGAACTACAGGAAACGTATGATCTCTGTAATTGCAAACAAAGGTTTCTGTACCAAATATTAAGTTCTACTTTTCTGATGTATCAAATACTTATGTCATGCAATAAAATGCAAATTAATTACTTAAAAATCATACAATGTGATTTTCTGGATTTTTGTTTTAGATTCCGTCACTCACAGTTGAAGAGTACCTATGATAAAAATTACAGACTTCTACATGGGAAAACCTGCAAAATCGGCAGTGTATCAAATACTTGTTCTCCCCACTGTATGTACAATCTCTTTCTTGCTTTCCTGACCTCTTCTTCCTGACTTGTGCTTTTTGTTTTTCCGCTCAGAGCAACGTCTCGATACAATGATAAAAAAAGAATAATGACAACTGATGATTTTAGTCAATGGAGGTCAGAGTGTGATGGAAACGGCATGGGTCTGTATGATGAACTCTTTCTCCAGTAAGTCAGAAGTTGTCAAATTTGACCTCACTAAACCTATATTTGTATTGTTTTCTAAGTTGTATCGCTCCTGTCGTTACGTATATACACCCCTGGTCAAAATTTGGAATATTACTCATTCAAGGGTTTTTCTTTATTTGCACTATTTTTTTTTATTGTAGAATAAAAGTGAAGACATCAAAACTATGAAATAACACATATGGAATCATGTAGTAACCAAAAAAGTGTTAAACAAATCAAAATACATGTTATATTTGAGATTCTTCAAAGTAGCCACCCTTTGCCTTGATGACAGCTTTGCACACTCATGGCATTCTCTCAACCAGCTTCATGAGGACCGCCACAGGAAAGGAAGACCCAGAAATACCTCTGCTGCAGACGATAAGTTAATTAGAGTTAACAGCCTCAGATTGCAGCCCAAATAAATGCTTCACAGAGTTCAAGTAACAGACATCTCAACATCAGGCCTTAATAAGAAGAAGAGACTTGCTTGGGCCAAGAAACACGAGCAATGGACATTAGACCGGTGGAAATTTGTCCTTTGGTCTGGAGTCCAAATTTGAGATTTTTGGTTCCAACCTCAACCAAAGTTTGATGGTTCGGGATGAGTCGGACCGCAGTGAAGGAAAAGCAGCCAACAAGTGCTCAGCATATGTGGGAACTCCTTCAAGCATTCCAGGTGAAGCTGGTTGAGAGAATGCCAAGAGTCTGTAAAGCTGTCATCAAGGCAAAGGGTGGCTATTTGAAGAATCTCAAATATATTTTGATTTGTTTAACATTTTTTTGGTTACTATATGATTCCATATGTGTTCTGTCATAGTTTTGATGTCTTCACTTTTATTCTACAATGTAAAAAATAGTGCAAATAAAGAAAAAACCCTTGAATGAGTAATATTCAAACCTTTTGACCGGAGTTGTATATGGTAAGGTATTAACAGACAGACAAACAACAGAGGATATCAAACACAGACAGACAGACAGACAGACAGAGGATATCAAACACAGACAGACAGAGGACATCAAACACAGACATACAGGCAACAGAGGACATCAAACACAGACAGACAGGCAACAGAGGACATCAAACACAGACAGACAGACAGGCAACAGAGGACATCAGACACAGACAGACAGGCAACAGAGGACATCAAACACAGACAGACAGGCAACAGAGGACATCAAACACAGACAGACAGGCAACAGAGGACATCAAACACAGACAGACAGACAGACAGACAGACAGACAGGCAACTGAGGACATCAAACACAGACAGACAGACAGGCAACAGAGGACATCAGACACAGACAGACAGGCAACAGAGGACATCAAACACAGACAGACAGGCAACAGAGGACATCAAACACAGACAGACAGGCAACAGAGGACATCAAACACAGACAGACAGACAGACAGACAGACAGACAGACAGACAGACAGACAGACAGACAGACAGACAGACAGACAGACAGACAGACAGACAGACAGACAGACAGACAGACAGACAGACAGACAGACAGACAGACAGACAGACAGGCAACTGAGGACATCAGACAGTTATTCTAGGAGCAACAGCAAAAGACTGTTAGGTGATTTTGGAAACTTACCGCACACCAGAAATACACAACTACAAGGATTTACCACACACAGATACACAACCACCCACTGCCCTAATCTTCCCCTCACACCAATCCATACTTACAGCTGCCTTGGCTAACTGGTTGGCCTTCTGTCTCTGCAGGTCTGACTTGATGAAGCCTGGAGAGAAGAAATACATGTCTTAGAAAATGGACATACCATTTAGACTAGTGAGTTAATACATGTTTAGACTAGTGAGTTAATACATGTTTAGACTAGTGAGTTAATACATGTTTAGACTAGTGAGTTAATACATGTTTAGACTAGTGAGGTGATACATGTTTAGACTAGTGAGGTGATACATGTTTAGACTAGTGAGGTGATACATGTTTAGACTAGTGAGTTAATACATGTTTAGACTAGTGAGTTAATACATGTTTAGACTAGTGAGGTGATACATGTTTAGACTAGTGAGGTGATACATATTTAGACTAGTGAGGTGATACATATTTAGACTAGTGAGGTGATACATGTTTAGACTAGTGAGGTGATACATGTTTAGACTAGTGAGGTGATACATGTTTAGACTAGTGAGGTGATACATGTTTAGACTAGTGAGGTGATACATGTTTAGACTAGTGAGGTGATACATGTTTAGACTAGTGAGGTGATACATGTTTAGACTAGTGAGGTGATACATGTTTAGACTAGTGAGGTGATACATGTTTAGACTAGTGAAGTGATACATGTTTAGACTAGTGAGGTGATACATGTTTAGACTAGTGAGGTGATACATGTTTAGACTAGTGAGGTGATACTTGTTTAGACTAGTGAGGTGATACATGTCTAGACTAGTGAGGTGATACATGTCTAGACTAGTGAGGTGATACATGTTTAGACTAGTGAGGTGAAACATGTCTAGACTAGTGTGGTGATACATGTCTAGACTAGTGAGGTGATACATGTTTAGACTAGTGAGGTGATACATGTTTAGACTAGTGAGGTGATACATGTTTAGACTAGTGAGGTGATACATGTTTAGACTAGTGAGGTGATACATATTTAGACTAGTGAGGTGATACATGTTTAGACTAGTGAGGTGATACATGTTTAACCTAGTGAGGTGATACATGTTTAGACTAGTGAGGTGATACATGTCTTAGAAAGTGGACATACCGTACATGTTTAGGGTTCATATAGAACTAGTAAGTAGAACCCAATATACGAATCCATCAGCAGACCCCTCTATATGAATCCATCAGCAGACCCCTCTACACAAATCCATCAGCAGACCCCTCTTTATGAATGCATCAGCAGACCCCTCTATATGAATCCATCAGCAGACCCCTCTATACGAATCCATGATCAGGTTTTCTACAGTTTAGGTCAGTGGTGTCCAACTCATAATAATCAGTGACCTAGACAACCAGGTAAGGGGAGTTCCTTACTAATCAGTGACCTTAATTCATCAATCAAGCACAAGGAGTGAAAACCTGCAGACACTCGTCCCTCGAGGACTGGAGCTAGACACATCTAGGTGAATACATGATTTGTTACACTGGGGAAAGACAATTGTGTTGCTAGTCAAATGTGTTGCTAGACAAATGTGTTGCTAGACAAATGTGTTGCTAGACAAATGTGTTGCTAGACAAACGGCATGAAGGAATATTCCGTTGCAATGACAGTAGGGTACAGCTTCCACTAGAGGGCACTAACACAATGACAGTAGGGTACAGCTTCCACTAGAGGGCTCTAACACAATGACAGTAGGGTACAGCTTCCACTAGAGGGCACTAACACAATGACAGACCATATAGTATGAAGTCAGTTACTGCACCGTGGCCAGCTGGGCTGACACACATTATTAACATAGTGATCTAGCCACTCTCATGTAGGTGAACTTGGACTTCAGCCCTGGTCTGCAGTAGCCATTATGTATGTATTTTTATTGAGTAACACAGTAGCCATCTAGACTGGCCCTTAACTCTTTTCACATCATCAACAGTCAGGTCAACAGCACCTCTTCTCTTCACATCATGTCTCTGCCTGGCCGGTTCCAGTCTCTCCATTGGGATTCTCTGCCTCTGACCCTATTACGGGGGCTGAGTCACTGGCTTACTGGTGCTTTCCATGCCATTCCTAGGAGTGGTGAGTCACTTCCTGTCCGGTTTGTCGCCCCCTCTGGCTTGTGCAGTGGAGGGGATCTTTTCGTGGACTATACTCAGCCTTGTCTCAGGGTAGTAAGTTGGTGGTTGTTGATATCCCCCTATTGGTGTAGGGGCTGTGCTTGGCAGAGTGGGTGAGGTTATATCCTGCCTGGTTTGGCCCTGTCCGGGGGTATTGTCTGGGTATTGTCGGAGGGGGCCACAGTGTCTCCTGACCCCCCTGTCTCAGCCTCCAGTATCTATGCTACAATAGTCTATGTGCCGGGGGGCTAGGGTCAGTTTGTTAAATCTGATGTTATTATCCAGTGTCTTGTGTGAATTTAAGTATGCTCCCTCTAATTCTCTCTCTCTCCCACTCTACCTCTTCTCCCGGAGGACCTGAGCCTACCCAGAGGACCATGCTTCAGGACCACCTGCCCTGATGACTCCTAGCTGTCCCCAGTCCACCTGGTCGTGCTGCTGCACCGGTTTCAACTCTTCTGCCTGCGGTTATGGAACCCTGACCTGTTCATTGGACGTTCAACCCTGTCCCAGACCTGCTGTTTTCACCTCGCTCTATTGCACTGAAAAACCAAGTGACATTCACTCCTGATGTATTTACCTGTTGCAACCTCCACAACTACTTTTATTATTATTTGACCCTGCTGGTCATCTATGAACATTTGAACATCTTGGAGAAAGAACTGGCCTTAATGGCCATAAATTGTTTTAATCTCCACCCGGCACAGCCAGAAGAGGACTGGCCACCCCTCAGAGCCTGGTTCCTCTCTAGGTTTCTTCCTAGGTTTTGCCTTTCTAGGGAGTTTTTCCTAGCCACCGTGCTTCTACATCTGCAGTGCTTGCTGTTTGGGGTTTTAGGCTGGGTTTCTGTATAGCACTTTGTGACATCGGCTGATGTAAAAAGCGCTTTATAAATACATTTTGATTGATTTTTTTTTGATTGATCAACAGTCAGGTCAACAGTACCTCTTCTCTTCACATCATCAACAGTCAGGTCAACAGTACCTCTTCTCTTCACATCATCAACAGTCAGGTCAACAGTACCTCTTCTCTTCACATCATCAACAGTCAGGTCAACAGCACCTCTTCTCTTCACATCATCAACAGTCAGGTCAACAGTACCTCTTCTCTTCACATCATCAACAGTCAGGTCAACAGTACCTCTTCTCTTCACATCATCAACAGTCAGGTCAACAGCACCTCTTCTCTTCACATCATCAACAGTCAGGTCAACAGTACCTCTTCTCTTCACATCATCAACAGTCAGGTCAACAGTACCTCTTCTCTTCACATCATCAACAGTCAGGTCAACAGTACCTCTTCTCTTCACATCATCAACAGTCAGGTCAACAGCACCTCTTCTCTTCACATCATCAACAGTCAGGTCAACAGTTGGGTCATCTAGAGTTCTCTCTCAGCCCTGGACTTCAGTAGCCAAAGTCTGTAACCCAAATGGCACCCTTTTCCCTATATAGTGCACTACTTTTGACCAGAGTCCATATAGGTAGTGCACTACGTAGGGTGCCATTTGGTACACAGTCAATATGTATTTTTTTAAGGAGTAAAACATTGCACCATAAACTTCCCAATGGAGGGTACAATCAGAGGATTAACTCTCTCCCTGTCAGTTGAGGTGCCAGGTGTGGGCCTGAGGTGGGCCTGAGGTGGGCCTGAGGTGGGCCTGAGGTGGGCCTTCACCACTGGGGTAAAAGTAGCTAGATAGAAAACACACATAGCACCTCACATGCCATTTCTGCTACTGCTTGTAACCTTCAAATAATACAGTTAGGTCCCATTGTTACAAAGAGTTATGGGATATTAGAATCCTGTTGTCTTATCCTTTGTCATCTTCAACCTAGCATTTAGCTAACTAGCAAGCTAATGGGTGCAGACATTTTCTTTAGCTTGCTAGCTACCTAGCTCTGTATAATATGAATGAAACTGTATGATAACGTTACTGTACTTTTGTATTCATATGAGAGGGGTAAATGTTCATTTTTGTTATGCTGAAGTTACTTGGTGAAGCAAATGTTACCAGGTGAGGGGATTTCCTAACTATTCAGTGACCTAGACAACCAGGTGAGGGGATTTCCTAACTAATCAGTGACCTAGACAACCAGGTGAGGGGATTTCCTAACTAATCAGTGACCTAGACAACCAGGTGAGGGGATTTCCTAACTAATCAGTGACCTTAATTGATCAATAAAGTACAAGGGAGGAGTGAAAGCCGGCACTTGGCCCTGGATGTTGTCTCGTATTAAAGTACAAAATAGTCTCCTTACGTAAAAACGTAAAGGGCCCGTACCTGTGAGGACCGATCCGAGGAAGAGGAAGACACAGAGGAAGATGTTTCCTGCCAACGTCCCGTATTTCTCTATGATCTTCCCCTGGCAGATAGTGAAGATGATACCAAAAACCTGTATAGGGAGAGACATGTAGTGATATAGAAAGACAGACAGATGTCTAGACAGACAGGCAAACAGATAGACGGCCAGGCAGGCAGACAGTTAACTAGACGGCCAGGCAGGCAGACAGTTAACTAGACGGCCAGGCAGGCAGACAGTTAACTAGATGGCCAGGCAGACGTATATTTCTGCAAACACAATATACCCCAACATTCCCCATTCTGTTATGGTTCTCTATTATCCAATGGATATGAAAAGCTTTGGTCTGCAAACTGTCTGAAGCAGCTGCTGTGTTTGTGTGTGTGTGTGTGTGTGTGCGTGCGTGCGTGCGTGCGTGCGTGCGTGCGTGCGTGCGTTGACCTGCGCAGAGCAGTTAAGCAGGCCTGAAGAGGTGCCTTCACACTCAGGGTAGGTCATCTCCACACCAAACTCAAAGCCCAGGGGAAGATAGCCTGTCATGAAGAACCTACAGACAGAAACACAACAGTGTGATCCCTTATTCAATCAGCGTAGATTAAGGGGAGGAGTCAGGTTAAAGAAGGATTTTTAAGCCTTAAGACAATTGAGACATGGATTGTGTATGTGTGCCATTCAGAGGGTGAATGGGCAAGACAAAATATGTAGGTGCCTTTGAACAGGGTATGGTAGTAGATGCCAGGCACACAGTTTTGTGTCAAGACCTACAACGCTGCTGGGTTTTTCATGTTCAACAGTTTCCTGTGTGTATCAAGAATGGTCCACCCCCCCAAAGGACATCCAACTTGACAACTGTGGGAAGCATTGGAGTCAACCCTGTAGGTAGGCAGTCATTGTAAATAAGAATTTGTTCTTAACTTGCCTAGGTAAATAAAGGTTAAATAAAAATACAAATAAAATGCCCCGACCAATTAAGGCTGTTCTGAGTGCAGGGGGGGGGGGGGGGGGGGAAGGGTGCAACTCCATATTAGGAAGGTGTTCTTAATGTTTGATACTCAGTGTACATACGGATCCTAGAATTCAGTTTCTAGATGAAACGTTCTCCTGGGTCGTCACTATCTGGCAAAGATGCAAAAGCCCTGCATACTTCTACAATTTTTCTTAAAATCTTATTTAAACTTAACCCTAACCACACTGCTAACATTTTGCCTAACCTTAAATGTAGACCAAAAAGCAGAATGCTTGTTTTCATCAAATTGTACGATCAGGCAAATTTTGACTTTGTAGCGTTTCATATACTAGGAACCTCTATCCTGACCATGACACTAGGATACCATGATACTAGGATACCATGATACCGTGATACCATGATACTAGGATACCATGATACCATGATACTAGGACACCATGATACCATGATACTAGGATACCATGATACTAGGAACCTCTATCCTGACCATGATACTAGGATGTCATGATACTAGGATACTAGGATACCATGATACTAGGAACCTCTTCCTGACCATGATACTAGGATACCATGATACTAGGAAAATCTATTCTGACCATGATACTAGGATACCATGATACTAGGATGTCATGATACTAGGATACCATGATACTAGGAACCTCTATCCTGACCATGATACTAGGATACCATGATACTAGGATGTCATGATACTAGGATACCATGATACTAGGAACCTCTATCCTGACCATGATACTAGGATACCATGATACCATGATACTAGGATGTCATGATACTAGGAACCTCTATCCTGACCATGATACTAGGATGTCATGATACTAGGAACCTCTATCCTGACCATGATACTAGGATACCATGATACTAGGATACCATGATACTAGGATGTCATGATACTAGGATACCATGATACTAGGATGTCATGATACTAGGATGCCATGATACTAGGATGCCATGATACTAGGAACCTCTATCCTGACCATGATACTAGGATACCATGATACCATGATACTAGGATACCATGATACTAGGATGCCATGACACTAGGATACCATGACACTAGGATGCCATGATACTAGGATGCCATGATACTAGGATACCATGATACTAGGATACCATGATACTAGGATAACAGGATACCATGATAACAGGATACCATGATAACAGGATACCATGATACTAGGATACCATGATACCATGATACCATGATACTAGGATACCATGATACCATGATACTAGGATACCATGATACTAGGATACCAGGATACCATGATACCATGATACTAGGATACCATGATGCCAGGATACCATGATACCATGATACTAGGATACCATGATACTAGGATACCAGGATACCATGATACCATGATACTAGGATACCATGATACTAGGATACCATGATACCATGATACTAGGATACCATGATACCATGATACCATGATACTAGGATACCATGATACTAGGATACCATGATACTAGGATACCATGATACTAGGATACCATGATACCAGGATACCATGATGCCAGGATACCGTGATAACAGGATACCATGATACCAGGATAACAGGATGCCATGATACCAGGATGCCATGATACCAGGATGCCATGATACTAGGATGCCATGATACTAGGATGCCAATGTTCACTCTAGTCTTCTTATTTAATTCTGTGAAACAGCGCCTTGCAAAACTATTCAGACCTCTTGCATTCAGACATTTTATTCAATCAATCAAATGTATTTATAAAGCCCTTTTTACATCAGCAGATGTCACAAAGTGCTATACAGAAACCCAGCCTAAAACCCCAAACAGCAAGCAATGCAGATGTAGAAACACGGTGGCTTCATTTTTGTGTTACAAAGTGGGATTTTTGTCAACAATCTACTCAAAATACACAAAGTGGTACATTTGTTAAAGATTAATAAAAATGTAATAACTCAAATATTGACGTTGCATATTTGCTCCGGCAAGCCTAAATCAGTTCAGGAGTAACATTTGGCTTAACAAATCACAACGTCTCTAAGGTCCCTCAGTCAAGTGTTGAATTTCAAGCACAGATTCAACTACAAAGACTGAGGATGGAGCAACAACATTGTAGTGACTTCACAATAACGACCTAAATACAGAATATAAATATTCATAAACATGCATCTTGTTTGCAACAAAGTACTAAATAATACTGCAAAAAAACACGGCTAAGGAATACACTTTTCGGCCTAAATGCAAAGCCTGATGTTTGGGGCGAACCCAACATCACTGAGTAACTGCCTCTCTATTGTCAAGCAGCTGCACCATGTTATGGGTATGCTTGACATCGGCAAAGACTGGGTTTTTCAGGATGAATAGAAACAGGATGGAGCTAAGCACCAAAAAGAGAGTGAATGTTCCTGAGTTGACTTGAATATGTATGGCAAGAAAATTGCCGTATACCCATGATCCCCAACACCTTGACGAATTGTGAAAAGATTAATGGGTTAATATTGCACAATCCAGGTGTGCAAAGCTTACATGTAAAAAAAAAAAAAATCCACTTTGACTGAGAATTGTGTAGATTGTTGACAACAATTTACAATTAAACAATAAATGTGAAGAAATCCAAGGGGTATGAATACTTTTGTAAGGCACTGTATGTGTATATTGAGAGAGCGGGAGAGAGACAGACAGAGAGTATATTGATGCCTACAGACGCCACACAGTCAGCAAGGAGAAAGGAGACACAGTCAAAAGAATAGTTGGAATGCCAAACGCCTTGGGCAGTTAAGTTATGTTTAACAATATACTTAGCCTACCATATTATACTAACGTACAACTACCAGAATAGCCTGGCTTGACAGACACATTATGGATTCATGAATGTCGGTGTGTAGGTCAGTGTGTGTAAAAGGCAGGAGTTGCAGCTGGTTGCCCTTTTCAAACCCAGCGCAGCAAAAACATTGTAATTTATTTTTTATTTATTTAACCTTTATTTTACTAGGCAAGTCAGTTAAGAACAAATTCTTATTTTCAATGACAGCCTAGGAACAGTGGGTTAACTGCCTTGTTCAGGGGCAGAACGACAGATTTTTACCTTGTCAGCTCGGGGATTCGATCCAGCAACCTTTCGGTTACGGGCCCAACACATATTTACTGCAACACATTTCTAAAACACTGTATATGCATGATATAACAAATTAAATGTATATATTTTTTAAACCTTTGTGAGTGAAATGTTTACTGTTCATTTCATACTGTTTATTATGTATTTTACTTCCTTTCCCATGTCAACAAAGCCCTTTGAATTGGGGAGGAAGACGGAGAGAGAGCGAGAGATCAAATAGCAAAAATATTACTATTAATATATATACAAATAAAACTATTACTATTAATAATACTATTTGACACACTGGAAAGAATCAACCGAAAAAAGGAGCAAATTGGAATGTTACCTGTTATCTGACCCTACAGAGAGAGACCGAGAGAGACAGAGAGAGACAGAGAGATGGTGGTCTTACCCCAGAGCTCCAGCGGTGAGGAAGACTACCCAGAGATGACCCAAACTGAGGGTGAAGGCGTAGACCAACATCCCTACGAAGGACATGAGGTAGACTGCCAGGGTAGTCTGTCTGGAAGACACAATCAATGAATCGGTCAATTGATAATTATTTTATTTATTTAAAAAAAAGTTATGCAACACCCAATTCCCTTGTGTGAAAAAGTAAACACTCCCTTACACTTAATAACTGGTTGTGCTAACTTTAGCTGCAATTACTCCAGCCAAACACTTGCTGTGGTTGTTTATCAGTCTCTCACGTCGCTGTGAGAAAGATTGGCCTACTCTTGCATGGAGAACTGCTTTAACTCAGCAACATCTGTAAGTTTTCAAGCATGAACTGCTAATTTCAAGTCCTGCCACAATATCTCAATGTATTTCAATGTTTACATGTAGACTTGACTGTGTGTTTGGCAGTGGTGGAAAAGGTACTTAACACCCCTAGTGTTTGGGTCTTGCTGCATGACCCAGCTGCGCTTCAGCTCACAGACGGATGGCCTGACATTCTCCTGTAGAATTCTCTGGTACAGAGCAGAATTCATGGTTCCTTCTATTAAGACAAGTCATCCAGGTCCTGAGGCAGCAAAGCATCCCTAAACCATCACACTATCACCGCCATGCTTTACCGTTGGTATGAGGTTCTTACTGTGGAATGCAGTGTTTGGTTCTCGCCAGTCATAAATGGGAGTTATCTCGTACCAACAAGTTGACTCAAGTTTGCCAAAAAGCACCTGGAAGCACCAGGATGATCATGAAGACTCTTGGAAGAATGTTCCATGGACAGATGAGTCAAAAGTATAAATTTCTGGACAACATGTGGGTTGTGAACTTCTTTAGACAGCGATTACCAACCAATGAACCGATAGTGAACAACACTTACGGATGTCTATTTGCGGAAGTGAAAGGAGTCAGGAACAAGGGAAAGTAAACAGACAATGTTGGTGATGGGGCTTATTGGCTCAGGAGACAGGTCGATTGACAGATTTATCAACCATAGACAGTATATTAGTAGACAGGACCTCTAGATCTATTTGACCAGAGCAGGCCCCAGCTAAAACGGCTGACGAATCCTGCCATTCTGATGTAAAGGGCCTCTATGACAGCCTACCTAGGGTTTTACAACTATGTCAACTTATGGTGCGTTTGTATATTCCTACTGGAGTGCCAGAGAGCGCACACTGGACTCTCTGGCCGAGGAGAAAGGGTTGATCCGAGCGTACTGACCTCACAAGGGCATAAAGCACCCAAGCTAACTGGTTAACTAGCTACTTCCAGACACAGAACACTTCACTCTGACCATTTTACAGAGCTGGTTAGGCTGTTTTCATGTTATCCAGAGGGTGGTGACTGTAACTGTGCTACTGGCAACAATTTAATTACGTTTTTTTGCCGAGGTTTACTGACACAGGCCATATTCAATGGGTGTTGAGCGTTTCATCAGTTATTCTGCGCTCTGGCACACTCAGACTAGAGTCCTCTGAAATCATGGTAGATAGCCAGACTGATTTTACAAACGCACCCTTAATTGATTTAATATCTAAGATAAAGACAGTTGAGTTGGCATAAAATAGTTTCACAGACGTTCAGTCACCCAAATCAAGCCGTATAATAGTGAATTTTTCCCTACGCAGAGTGAGTGCTGGTACCGGGTTGGACTCACTTTTGCCTTCAGAACTGCCTTAATTCTTCGTGGCATAGATTCAACAAGGTGCAGGAAACATTCCTCAGAGATTTTGAAATACTCAAACCAGCTCGTCTGGCACCAACAACCATGCCACGTTCAAGGCACTTAAATCACCTTTCTTCCCCATTCTGATGCTTGGTTTGATCTTCAGCAGATCATCTTGACCATGTCTACATGCCTAAATGCATTGAGTTGCTGCCACGTGATTGGCTGATTAGATAACGAGCAGTTGAAAAGTACCTAATGAAGTGGACTCAATGAAAGTTTCTGGGGTGGGGCAGAGTGAAGGGTCCACGTTGAAATGAGGTGGTGTGCCCAGTCTGTCATGACTTTGGGTAAACACTGTCGATAACTATGTGTTCATCACTGTAGATAACTATGTGTTCATCACTGTAGATAAAATCAGTTAATTGGTAAATAATTTACTAAGACATCTCATCAAATGTGTTAGAGGTGAACCTCTCCCTTGAACCTCTCCCGTTCATAGACACACACAACGGACACACACACACACAACAGACACACACAACAGACACAAACAACAGACACACACACACAACAGACACACACAACAGACACACAACATTGCTGTTTCACACAGATCTAGTCCAGGACAGGTAAAGAATGAGGGGTATTGTAGCTCTGGTGGTGTTAGTGTGTGTCGGTCTGACTGGGGCAGAGATACAGAACGTAGTCCTAGAGAATGAGATCAGTTCAGAGATACAGAACGTAGTCCTAGAGAATGAGATCAGTTCAGAGATACAGAACGTAGTCCCAGAGAATAAGATCAGTTCAGAGATACAGAACGTAGTCCCAGAGAATGAGATCAGTTCAGAGATACAGAACGTAGTCCCAGAGAATGAGATCAGTTCAGAGATACAGAACGTAGTCCCAGAGAATGAGATCAGTTCAGAGATACAGAACGTAGTCCCAGAGAATGAGATCAGTTCAGAGATACAGAACGTAGTCCCAGAGAATGAGATCAGTTCAGAGATACAGAACGTAGTCCCAGAGAATGAGGTGGAGTCCACCACTTCACTTACTATCATAGCAGCAGAACTTGTCATGCATTCCTGTTTGTACAGTAACAACGTGTCGCTTTGTAGTGACCTAGCGACCCTGTGAGGAATGGGTTTCTGGGGGGCTGGGGGGGACAGGACATCAAAGGGGGGCTTTGGGTTTGAAGGGGCCCTCTCTCTGAACACATGACACAAGGGGTGAGCCAGGAACCAGAGGTTAGAGGTCAGAGGTTAGGAGAGATATCAGCAGGATGCACCTGCAAAAACAGAACTGGGGTCTGTCTTGTCCCGAGGAACATAGCGACAGACACACACACACACACACACACACACACACACACACACACAGCAGGGCCCTGAGTCTAGCTGAGCAGCAACATCATACAGCAAGAGATGGAGGAACAGGCAACACCAAACAAACACGGAACAACAAACACCAAACATGAAACAACAAACAGGAAATAACCACGAAACACAAAACCCTCAATTGTGTTCCTTCATCTCCACACTCCGTCCCTGCTATTCATTTTAATGATGTAAAGTGTGTTGTAATGACCCATGAGAAATGCACTTTAAATAACCTGGACTTTACTGACTTGTATGTTTTGGTTCTGTCCAGCCAGATGCCACAGATCAGCGATCCCACCATGCCAGCGATAACGATGGTGAGGCCTATCCTCCCAGCATTCAACTCTTCACCCTGCGGGTCAGGACAGACAGACAAGGGAGAGTAGGGTTAGTGTGTGTGAACGGCTCTGGTCAAAAGTAGTGCACTATAATATAGGGAATTCTGTGCCATGTGGGACGCATCCCATGTCTCAGGGATATCATTCATGCCTGCTACCCAGTGGATCCCAAACTGGTTGGCAAGGCGGCCCCGCACCCCCCATAGAGAGCTAGACCATAGAGAACTATTAATAACTTGTCAGAAATGTCCAGATCAACTAGCACGTCAGCTAACGTTTTGTTGCTAGGTTTTTTAGCCCATAGATTTTGTTGTGATGTTTGTGTCGCTCAAATATCACACAAACACACATAAGACATGGCAAAATGTGTAGAATTGAGGGAAATTAGCTTAAAAACTGCAAATTATCTGTACCTCATGGCAAAATGTGAAGCATTGCAGGAAATAATCTTTAAACCTGCAAACAAGAGGATTGTGAACAGTTTGGACTGGAAATGTTTCCCTGTCTTCAGTGTTGAACAGAGGATTGAGATGAATGTGATGCTATATAGCAGGGGTGTGAAACTCCACGGAGGGCCTAGTGTCTGCAGGTTTTGGGTTTATCCTTTCAATTCTGACCTAGACAACCAGGTGAGGGGAGTTCCTTAATAATCAGTGACCTAGACAACCAGGTGAGGGGAGTTCCTTAATAATCAGTGACCTAGACAACCAGGTGAGGGGAGTTCCTTAATAATCAGTGACCTAGACAACCAGGTGAGGGGAGTTCCTTAATAATCAGTGACCTAGACAACCAGGTGAGGGGAGTTCCTTAATAATCAGTGACCTGAATAAAGGGCTGAATAACAGGGCTTTGTTAGGTAGGGCTGAATAACAGGGCTTTGTAAGGTAGGGCTGAATAACAGGGCTTTGTTAGGTAGGGCTGAATAACAGGGCTTTGTTAGGTAGGGCTGAATAACAGGGCTTTGTTAGGTAGGGCTGAATAACAGGGCTTTGTTAGGTAGGGCTGAATAACAGGGCTTTGTTAGGTAGGGCTGAATAACAGGGCTTTGTTAGGTAGGGCTGAATAACAGGGCTTTGTTAGGTAGGGCTGAATAACAGGGCTTTGTTAGGTAGGGCTGAATAACAGGGCTTTGTTAGGTAGGGCTGAATAACAGGGCTTTGTTAGGTAGGGCTGAATAACAGGGCTTTGTTAGGTAGGGCTAAATAACAGGGCTTTGTTAGGTAGGGCTGAATAACAGGGCTTTGTTAGGTAGGGCTGAATAACAGAGCTTTGTTAGGTAGGGCTGAATAACAGAGCTTTGTTAGGTAGGGCTGAATAACAGGGCTTTGTTAGGTAGGGCTGAATAACAGGGCTTTGTTAGGGGTCGGCTCAGGAGGGAGGGATTATAACGTGTCTATTGTGATCTCAATGAGACATGCTTCAACGGTACTTCCAGTGTCCCCATACTGCACTGTAGAGCCAACAGGGTCAGAACTTTGTTGTGTGTACACCGCAGGAGGTCGGCTCGTGGAATAGTAACAAATACAAAACACACGGTTTCCAGGTGTTTGATGTCAATCCGTCCTCCCCTCAGCAGCCTCCTGTGTCCACCCAGTGTGTAAAGGGGAGAGGGCGGGACTTACAGGGTAGTGTTCCATGATCATGCGGTTCAGTAGTGTCCCAACAGCATAGAAGCAGCCCACGTTCAGTCCTGTGGGAGAGAGACACAGCCAATAGGGACTCAGATGTTAGAGGTAGGTCACCCGTCCGTATTGGATACAGTAGTAACATAGTAACAGAGGCTGATGGGTCAGTGAGTCAGGAGAGAGAGAGAGAGAGAGAGAGAGAGAGGTAGTGGTTAGGGCTGTTACGGTGACCGTATTACCGCCACACCGGGGGTCACGAGTCATGAAGGCAGTCAAATTCCACATGACCGTTTAGTCACAGTAATTAGGATTCTACAAGCTCGGATGCTACTGATGGTCATTAGTAGCCTACCAAACATGCTAACAGTCTGGTACTCAGCACTCTATTGTCCCTCTAATCACTCTGACATCAATGTAAATGTAATGGAAAATCTAATCAAACACTTATTCAGAGTCCATGAGCTCATGTTGCGCAACATTTCTATGTCATTGCGTGGAAAAACAGTTTTGAGGCCTCTATTAAAAAGAGGAGGATTCCATCAGCTTTCTATAGGCTAGGCCTACTATATTTATTTCTCATCTTTCCTAATATTAAGCACATTGCTTCTCTTTACAACAGGAGTATAGTCTACCTGGCTGGCATGGAAATGAACCACAGGAAAAGTGTCCTCCAGTGCATAGATTACATACATTTTTTCCAGCTGCCTGTTAGGGACAGGTGCATGATAATGGTCCATTCTAAATCAAAACTAATTTCACACATATATTATATTTCTTTTGATTAGAGCCTATATTCCTCTGGTGCATTATATATGTAATAAAGTATCCTATTATGACTGATGAAATAGTTCAGACAAGAAGCAGAAAATAGACTATTCTATTATGCAGGTAATCTTGAGTAACCTGTTTTTCATTGTCTCTGAAGATGTTCATTGTCTTTAGTCTAAGTTAATAATAGACTGATTATCAATAAACGTTTAACCTTTCGGGGGAAAAAACTTCTAACATCTGAGTATTAAACAGGCAATGAAGCCTGACCTTAATTTATGAGACTGTGATTTGATAAAATAACGCCGGCTCAGAGAGTCCTTTCCAATAGGATAATACATTAATGGTGTACCTGTGATGCAGTGTGGGAAATACGGTGCGTTCGGTTGCAACCTGAAACTTGGAGAAGCAAGTTCCCGATTCGGAAATAACCACTAGAAAGGCCTTCCTAGTGGGAAACTCGGGCCAGAATGAGGATTCCAGAGTTTAGGAGTTTGTGATGTTTCATCACTGACCTTTCACCTTTCGGATCAAAAGATGGTAACACAAATAAGCTAGTTAAACAATACAATCAAGGGGAGGTAGGAGTTCCTGAGATACCACCCGAACACACCAATAAACACCTGGCACCAAGACTCAACTGGTTGGCTACTGTGGTAGATCAGACTGTCATTGATGATAATTATCTGACTTTTAGAACCTAGCACTTATCACGCTTCCCCTGGCTCGAGAATCACCTTCTCCACTTGTAATAGAATGGTAGGTCACCAGGTACTGAAGACAACCAAAACCAGGCCAGCCCATTACAGCTTGGCTCAGCTCAGCCCGGCTCAGGTTGGCTGAGGTTGGCTCGGATCAGGTTGGCTCGGCTCAGCATGGCACAGCTTGGATCGGCACGGCTTGGCTCAGCACGGCTTGGCTTTGCACGGCACAGCTTGGCTCGGTTCAGTAGTGTGGTAGAATAGTTACAATGTTGGTTACCATGGTGGTTTACTAACCGTATGTGAGGATGAGGAGGAGGAAGGGTTTGTTTTGGAGCAGCCTGAGAATGGAGGCTGTGTAGGAGTACTGTTCTGGAGGGACGCAGCGAGCTGTGGCCTGGGCCTGGGTGGGAGGAAGCTCCGGACGCTCCTGGAACACTATGGTGAGAGGGAGGGGGATGGAGAGACGGTAACATGGAGAGATGGAGGGGGGATGGAGAGATGGTAACATGGAGAGAGGGTGGGGTGATGGAGAGATGGTAACATGGAGAGAGGGAGGGGGATGGAGACATACATCAGTAACATATAATCCAAAGAATGAATCAGAGTTATACAGAGAAGAAGATGAACAGATTATTTATTAATCTCAGCTTCATATGGGTCTAAAGAATTAACAGATTATTCCTTCATCTCAGCTTCATATAGGTCTAAAGAATTAACAGATTATTCCTTCATCTCAGCTTCATATAGGCCTAAAGAATTAACAGATTATTCATTAATCTCAGCTTCATTAGGTCTAAAGAATTAACAGATTAGTCCTTAATTGAGATTGTACATCAAGACCTAGAGCAGGGGTCTCCAACCCTGTTCCTGGAGAGCTACCATCCTGCAGGTTCACTCCAACCCTGTTCCTGGAGAGCTACCATCCTGCAGGTTCACTCCAACCCTGTTCCTGGAGAGCTACCATCCTGTAGGTTCACTCCAACCCCAGTTGCAACTCACCTAGTTCAGTTTATCAACCAGCTAATTATTAGAATCAGGTGTGCTAGATTAGAATTGGAGTGAAAACCTACAGGATGGTAGTTCTCCAGGAACAGGGTTGGAGAGCCCTGGTGTAAACCTACAGGACAGTATCTCTCCAGGAACAGGGTTGGAGAGCCCTGGTGAAAACCTACAGGACAGTATCTCTCCAGGAACAGGGTTGGAGAGCCCTGGTGAAAACCTACAGGACAGTATCTCTCCAGGAACAGGGTTGGAGAGCCCTGGTGAAAACCTACAGGACAGTATCTCTCCAGGAACAGGGTTGGAAACATGAACATCTTCAGAGACAATGAAAAACGGGTTACTCAAGATTACCTGCATAATAGAATAGTCTATTTTCTGCTTCTTGTCTGAACTATTTCATCAGTCATAATAGGATACTTTATTACATATATAATGCACCAGAGGACTATAGGCCCTGATCAAAAGAAATATAGGGCCCTCGTTAAAAGTAGTGCCCTATATAGGGAATAGGGTACCATTTGGGACACAGCCTTAGTTTAGCGGTAACATGTTCAGACACTGACCTAGAGGCTAGTGTCTGAACATGCAAATAAGGTGGTTAGCAGGTTTTGTAATTGGTGCTTTCCATGCTCCCATAGGTTAACACCTTATTTGCATGTTCAAACAATAGCCTCTAGGTCAGGGCTCTCCAACCCTGCTAAGTGATAATGCCCAGGATATATTGGCATGGGTGGTGTTAGGCCCGAGATGAAGTTGACAATATATCCTCCAAACACCGGCTTCTAGGGCATTATCACTTTTATACAACGGGTTACCAACCTATTCAAATAATGATTGACATATTTTCATTAAAAACATTACATTTATTCATACTATTTCATCCTTCCTCAAGATATAGTCCCGACACAAATCTAGGGTTGCTACCCAAGCCGGCGGTTAAGTGCCAGAGACGTGACCCAGTCCTGAAGGCTTTTTTTCTCTATACCTACGGGAGGTACAAGTTACCGTGGCGATAACTAGGCACATGAAATTATTATAATATGGCAAATATTAGTCAATTCTAATCCTAAGAACTGGCCTTAATCTATTTATAGAAAGAGAATACAGGCCTAGAGGCGATTGTCTGAAAATATTGTAAGGTATTTAGCAGGTTTTGCCTTAGTCTTGTAATTGGGGCTTTCAAAACTCAAACAGGATATGTATCAGACAGAATTCAACAGTTGACATTCCTTTGGGTCTGAAAAATGTTTTTGTTATTGTGTTTGTGACTTTTAATCCTTGAAAGCTTTTTTTTGTCATTAGCTGGACGCCTAAAAGCCTGTGGACAGGAGTGGTGAACTGTACTTGTTTGACCTATGACATGCTTCAAGCTGCCATTCTCCTGATAGAGCAGGCTTTCAGCCAGGAGTCAGGGGGGAGAGAGATGCTTCAGATGTCTTTGTTTGTGTGCAGAAGACTTTGTTCTTAACTCTAAGATATAGTCTTCCATGGGATGTCTTAACCAGCAGGAATGTACTCTTTGCTAAGTAATGTCAACTACACTGTTCTCACTGAACTGGCACCCTCAGCTACAGTACACTCAGAGTCAAGACCCTAACCACAGACCCGAGACCCTAAACACAGACCCGAGACCCTAAACACAGACCCGAGACCCTAAACACAGACCCGAGACCCTAAACACAGACAAGACCCTAAACACAGACAAGACTCAGGACATTGAGAACAGACTGAAGACATTGAGAACAGACTGAGGACATTGAGAACAGACTGAGGACATTGAGAACAGACTGAGGACATTGAGAACAGACTGAGGACATTGAGAACAGACTGAGGACATTGAGAACAGACTGAGGACATTGAGAACAGACTGAGGACATTGAGAACAGACTGAGGACATTGAGAACAGACTGAGGACATTGAAAGCCCTGTGATAGACTAGTGTCCTGTCCAGGGAGTGTACTCATACATCATGCTACAGAAACAGGAGATAGACTCTAGCCCTATGGGTCTGCTCTGGCTCGGACAAGGCTACTTACTTAGAAGACATTGAAACTAAAGGCTCACTGGAGTGGAAGGAAGCTGTCCAAGACATGGTTAGTACTAAGCATGTAAAGTACTGTATGAGTCAATGTACTGAAAACCCAGACCAGGCAAACAACACATTCAGGCCAATATTCCCATCTTAAACTCATTGTAGTAAGTCTCCCAGACTGACACAGAGATAAACACCTGGAACATGTCTGTCATTACCTTCTGTCCTCCTTCTGGCCACCTAAACTGCCAACATGCCCATCTAGACCACACACACACACACACTCTGATTCTGTCACGCACACACACACACACACACACACACACTCTGATTCTGTCACGCACACACACACACACACACACACACTCTGCTCCTGGCACGCACACACACACACACACACACTCTGCTCCTGTCTCACTCACACACACACACACACACACACACACACACACACACACACCCACACACAACATTCTGCTCCTGGCACACACACACAACATTCTGCTCCTGGCACACACAACCACACACCCACACACACACACACACACAACATACATATTTTTGAAGGGGTTGATACATTTTTCGTAAGGGAAAATCAAGTATGAAATGTCAAAGTGTTAATTACATGCTGGTGAGGAGAGAAGAGCTTCGGAAACATGAGTGCTGCTACAAAGAAGGATCTTCAGTGGTATGGCAGTATTTCAGTTCATCTTCAGTGGTATGGCAGTATTTCAGCACATCTTCAGTGGTATGGCAGTATTTCAGTTCATCTTCGGTGGTATGGCAGTATTTCAGCTCATCTTCAGTGGTATGGCAGTATTTCAGCACATCTTCGGTGGTATGGCAGTATTTCAGCACATCTTCGGTGGTATGGCAGTATTTCAGCACATCTTCGGTGGTATGGCAGTATTTCAGCACATCTTCGGTGGTATGGCAGTATTTCAGCACATCTTCAGTGGTATGGCAGTATTTCAGCACATCTTCAGTGGTATGGCAGTATTTCAGCTCATCTTCAGTGGTATGGCAGTATTTCAGCTCATCTTCAGTGGTATGGCAGTATTTCAGCACATCTTCAGTGGTATGGCAGTATTTCAGCACATCTTCAGTGGTATGGCAGTATTTCAGCACATCTTCAGTGGTATGGCAGTATTTCAGCACATCTTCAGTGGTATGGCAGTATTTCAGCACATCTTCAGTGGTATGGCAGTATTTCAGCACATCTTCAGTGGTATGGCAGTATTTCAGCACATCTTCAGTGGTATGGCAGTATTTCAGCACATCTTCAGTGGTATGGCAGTATTTCAGCACATCTTCAGTGGTATGGCAGTATTTCAGCTCATCTTCAGTGGTATGGCAGTATTTCAGTTAATCTTCAGTGGTATGGCAGTATTTCAGCACATCTTCAGTGGTATGGCAGTATTTCAGTTCATCTTCAGTGGTATGGCAGTATTTCAGTTCATCTTCAGTGGTATGGCAGTATTTCAGCACATCTTCAGTGGTATGGCAGTATTTCAGCACATATTCAGTGGTATGGCAGTATTTCAGTTCATCTTCAGTGGTATGGCAGTATTTCAGTTCATCTTCAGTGGTATGGCAGTATTTCAGTTCATCTTCAGTGGTATGGCAGTATTTCAGTTCATCTTCAGTGGTATGGCAGTATTTCAGTTCATCTTCAGTGGTATGGCAGTATTTCAGTTCATCTTCAGTGGTATGGGAGTATTCCAGTTCATCTTCAGTGGTATGGCAGTATTTCAGCACATCTTCAGTGGTATGGCAGTATTTCAGCACATCTTCAGTGGTATGGCAGTATTTCAGCACATCTTCAGTGGTATGGCAGTATTTCAGCACATCTTCAGTGGTATGGCAGTATTTCAGCTCATCTTCAGTGGTATGGCAGTATTTCAGTTAATCTTCAGTGGTATGGCAGTATTTCAGCACATCTTCAGTGGTATGGCAGTATTTCAGTTCATCTTCAGTGGTATGGCAGTATTTCAGTTCATCTTCAGTGGTATGGCAGTATTTCAGCACATCTTCAGTGGTATGGCAGTATTTCAGCACATATTCAGTGGTATGGCAGTATTTCAGTTCATCTTCAGTGGTATGGCAGTATTTCAGTTCATCTTCAGTGGTATGGCAGTATTTCAGTTCATCTTCAGTGGTATGGCAGTATTTCAGTTCATCTTCAGTGGTATGGCAGTATTTCAGTTCATCTTCAGTGGTATGGCAGTATTTCAGTTCATCTTCAGTGGTATGGGAGTATTCCAGTTCATCTTCAGTGGTATGGCAGTATTTCAGCACATCTTCAGTGGTATGGCAGTATTTCAGCACATCTTCAGTGGTATGGCAGTATTTCAGTACACTAGAGAATGGTGTTAACCTAACTACAGTAATACTAGAGAATGGTGTTAACCTAACTACAGTAATACTAGATAATGGTGTTAACCTAACTACAGTAATACTAGAGAATGGTGTTAACCTAACTACAGTAATACTAGAGAATGTAATTACAAAATGTCCAACAACACAAATGGTACCTTCATCCTTTGATTTCCTCTCAACAACTCGTGACCTGGCCCTCTGAGGGGGTGAGTTGTATGTCACATGTCACACCCTGATGACATGGCTCCCTACAGTCTGTGTCAGCAATGAATCGGTTGAACCAGTTTGTTTCAGTGCTAAAACAGTTCCTCCTTAGCCATGGCAAAATATCTGCTTTGCATGTGTGTATGTGCTTGTTATGAGAAATAACAAGAGACTGTATGGTATATAAACAGAAGCCAAGCGGTCCACTAACTGTTCTCAGTCAGACAGCGCACTGTTTTCCAAAACTGTACTGAAGTGTTTACGGTTTAGAATGCTAAAGCATTACTTAAACAAGTAGCTCTTTCCAACATGCTCTCAGAATAAGAGACATTATTCAATATCCTCTGGAGGAAAAGTTGTGGAATTATAAATGCAAGTCTGCACATTCTCTCTTTCTCAATGTTTCGTCTGTTCAGGGTAAAGACTGAACAGGCGTACCGTGTGCCAACACACACACACATACACACAACAAACCCAACACACACACACACTTTACATACCCAACATACAGATGCTTCAGAAGGGGAAGTATGAGCAAGAAAGAGGAAGAAGAAAAGCCTGAATAAATTATAGGCCATTTAGCAGACGCTTTTATCCAAAGAGACTTACATTCGTGCATAAATGGAATCATCTAAAGTTGACTTCAGGTCAAACAGTCAGAAATCACTCAGGTTATACAAATTAATATTAATACCATTTAAATGTAGATGTTTTTTGCATTGGATATATTTAACATATCATATGGAGAAAGAAACAAACCTTTTACCTTATCATAAGTAGACATACTTGCAAATTATTAAATCCTTCCAATAGAAATAAAAAAAACTAATTTAGTTATGAATTGAACATTAATTAAATGAGTTGACTCTTCACATGGGATGATTTCACTGAACAACAACAGAAAGGGAATATTGAATGATCCTCAATGATCCATCACATCTCCCAAAAACATTTTCAACATACATCTGTAAAATGATAGTCTAGAAACTAGAGCTTTGGTTGTCTTCCTCTCAGGCTTCATGATAATGGCTCTTTGTCAAAGGATGGCTCGTTGTCAGGCTCAAAAAAGCCTCACATTTGCCCGGATGGCCACCAATTTTTAAACCCTTGTATTGGTCAGCCTGTTGCATGCTTTGGTGTGTGTTCCCTAACAAGGACCAGCTGCGCTCTGATGCGGTTGATGTTGGTGGGATTTGGACGATGGAGAGACTCCTTCCCCTCCAGGAGACTGTCAAACATGATGACAACACAACCCCAACGGTCGAATAGAAGTAGAGGGACTTTTGTCAGAGGTTGCTTGTTGTGAGCGCTGAGGGAACTTTATGCACTTGGCCAGATGATTCTGCATCTTTGTTGCATTCTTCACATATGATTTGACACAGTATTTGCAAATGTACACAGCTTTTCCTTCTACATTAGCTGCAGTGAAATGTCTCCACACATCAGATAGTGGCTGTGACATTTTCCTGTAAAGATTAGAAAAAAAATGTTAAAAAAACCCAAATACAATTCCATGTACAGATAAATAGTTAAGCAGTTAGAATAAACAACTTATTTTTAAGATACATTTTTTAAAATGAAACATGTATGGAAACAGGTGAATTAACACTCATCAGTTAGCAGGCTCAAGCAAGCTAAACCCACATGGTAGCAAAACTAACTAGCAGAAATTGTTAACAAGTTATAAATGATTTAAACACACTTTGCTGTAGGCTACTATTTACTAGTTAACAAAAAATCATGCATGTCATATAAAATATATTCACCCCCTCCAGTATTGTAATCAAAACTTACCAGAAAGCATGTAGTCCTTGGCTCAGACAGTGTAGTAGTGTGGGCTCAATAGCATCTCATTAGTGTGCAAGATCTTGAGAATCAGCTGTACATGTGATGGAAGAATGTACTGTGCATGCAGAGGGTTGCAATTCCATTGAATTAGGGATAGTTTAACAAAAATATGCCACAAGACCTAAAATTGCCTTATGTGTATCCCACAAAAAAGGTTCACTGTTATAAGCTAACTTTTTGGATGAATTTAAGCAAAATTCCCCAAATTCCAGGGCTTTGTTAACAAACTATAGTTTTGGCAAGTCGGTTAGGAAATCTACTTTGTGCATGACACAAGTAATTCTTCTAACAATTGTTTACAGACAGATTATTTAACTTATAATTCACTATATCACAATTCCAGTGGGTCAGAAGTTTACATACACTAAGTTGACTGTGCCTTTAAACAGCTTGGAAAATTCCAGAAAATTATGTCGTGGCTTTAGAAGAATTACTTGTGTCATGCACAAAGTAGATGTCCTAACCGACTTGCCAAAACTATAGTTTGTTAACATGAAATCTGTGGAGGGGTTGAAAAATGAGTTTTAATGTCTTCAACCTAAGTGTATGTAAACTTCCGACTTCAACTGTATGTATTAGTAAGAGTTTGATGTTGTTTATATTGATAGTATATCATATAATAATAAACATGTTACCTATGACGACCAGTATGAAGAGCAGAGTAGCAACTCCTGCCGTGATGTAGAACATTACTCTGATGTGATAGGCCAGCTGATCCATGTCCTCAACGTTAGGCACCAAGATGGGAGGGACCAGGAACCCGATGGCTATACCCAACTGGAAGAGAAGAAACAGACAGCTTTAAAAACCCTTGAAGAGACAACGACCGCCCTTACTGGAGACAGAGAGGCTGGAGATAGCCAATCGGGAGGGCATTCATTCACTGTAGTACACATTTAACCTGTCTCAAACTGTCTGGCAGTGCATGTTGGGCCATCCCTTCAGAGGTCGAGTGATCAAATCAAATGTATTTATAAAGCCCTTTTTACAATCAGCAGATGTGACAAAGTGCTTATACAGAAACCCAGACTAAAACCCAAAATGGCAAGCAGTGCAGATGTAGAAGCACGGTGGCTGGGAAAAACTCCTAGGAAAAAGAAACCTAGAGAGGAACCAGGCTCTGAGGGGTGGCCAGTCTACACTAAGTGATATAAGACATTGAACGATTGGAGGAAGCCATGTAGCAGCTTGTGTAATAGGACCATAACAGGCCATGGGCCATACAGGAACTACTATACTGTAAGTATTATAGTGACATCAAAGTGGGAACACCTGAACTGAACACTAGCGTTTATTGGCAGAGAGGTTTGGAACTCGCTTTCTTATTGGTCTATTAACTCATTTACTGCCTGGTGATGTCACAAAGGCAAAACTCTATCCCACCAAACTTTTTCTGGGGGTACTGTTTAATGATTGACATCAGTTGGACACCTTCCCAGTCCGTGGTGTGAAAGCAGTTGGAAGTGCTGTATTATATAGTGCAGTGAAACAGGATCTCTGATCGCATCGTCACCTCTTTGGGACCATGACGCTCACAGGGAGAGGGTTCCTATACTTTACTGACTTTATTTTACCCATGGGGGAATGTTGTTGAAGTATCATGTACACGTTTAAAGTGGTGTTTACAGTAGACAACATTCATAACAATAAAAAGAGACTAGCCTGCTGGCCTTACTGGGTTGATAGGAACATTAGCCCGGGCTGTTTAGGAGGGATATCACACCTGGCACTAATTATTATCTAGTAGTGTTGGTCCTGCTGAGGGGTCCTATACCTGCACCCAGAGAGGAGTAGTTCAAAGTTCAGGTACGGGGGGGAGGGGCCTTGGGTCTAAAAGGTTTGTGAGCCTTGGAGGGCCCTGACCTTAAAGTCTGTTTGACTCCAAGTACCTTGCTTGCTGTGGTGATAATCCTTCTCAGCATATTTCTCTGGCTGACAGTGGCATTGCCAAACCAACAAAACAATGCAAAAAGTTAACATACTCTTAATAAAAGATTTGTACAGTCAACATTAAAAGATCCCAGCTTTTTGAGAAAGTACAGTCTCTGCTGAAGCTTCTTGTAGATCAGGTCTGAACATTGACTCCACTGAAGCTTATTGTCCAAGAGGACAGCCAGATATTTGTATTCCTCTACAATCTCTATGTTCTGACCTCTGATAGATGTTGCAGAGGTAGGTGTTGTACGCTTCCTGAAGTCTATGCACATCTCTTTGGTCTTGTTGGTATTGAGGACCAAGTGGGATTCATCCCACCACTCTACAAAGTCATTGGCCCAGCGTCGCCCGAGTCTGGCCGGTGTAGGCCGTCATTGTAAATAGGAATTTGTTCTTAACTGACTTGCCAGGTTAAATAAAGGTTACATAAAAAATAAAAAATAAATAAAAAAAATAATAATAATAATTTAGGAGCGGAAGAAGTCGTTGACAAACAGAACCCTCTAGATGTCTATAGAACATATTTAGGAGAGTAAGAAGGACATTATAAATAAAGTATCTATCTATCTATCATCAACTCCTTTGCCGGGCTGAAAGGCAAACTGAAACGGGTCGAGGAGCTTCTGGGTGGCGCTGGTTTTCACAATTTTCTCAAAGCATTTAATTACTAAGGATGTCAAGGCGACAGTCATTCAGCACAGAGGGATTAGATGCTTTAGGAACGGGTATAATTATTGAGTTTTTCCACAATACTGGCACGTGTTGCTGGTTGAGCAAGGATTGGAAAATGTCTGTAAAAACACCAGCCAGTTGTTCAGCACAGTGCTTTAACATGTCCAGTTATTCTGTCTGGGCCTGGGTTTGTGTGTGCGTTACATCCCCTGAACAGCTTCACAACATCAGCCTGTTTTAACATCACCCCTCTCAAACATCAGCCTGTTTTAACATCAACCCTCTCAAACATCAGCCTGTTTTAACATCAACCCTCTCAAACATCAGCCTGTTTTAACATCACCCCTCTCAAACATCAGCCTGTTTTAACATCACCCCTCTCAAACATCAGCCTGTTTTAACATCACCCCTCTCAAACATCAGCCTGTTTTAACATCACCCCTCTCAAACATCAGCCTGTTTTAACATCACCCCTCTCAAACATCAGCCTGTTTTAACATCACCCCTCTCAAACATCAGCCTGTTTTAACATCAACCCTCTCAAACATCAGCCTGTTTTAACATCAACCCTCTCAAACATCAGCCTGTTTTAACATCACCCCTCTCAAACATCAGCCTGTTTTAACATCACCCCTCTCAAACATCAGCCTGTTTTAACATCACCCCTCTCAAACATCAGCCTGTTTTAACATCACCCCTCTCAAACATCAGCCTGTTTTAACATCACCCCTCTCAAACATCAGCCTGTTTTAACATCACCCCTCTCAAACATCAGCCTGTTTTAACATCACCCCTCTCAAACATCAGCCTGTTTTAACATCAACCCTCTCAAACATCAGCCTGTTTTAACATCACCCCTCTCAATCATCAGCCTGTTTTAACATCAACCCTCTCAAACATCAGCCTGTTTTAACATCACCCCTCTCAAACATTTCTCATAATGCTTCCATTTGTTTTACCTCCGACACAAAGTCGTCAGATTCAAATCTTGAAAAGAAAACATTCCGTTCATTAGCCATGTTCTGGCCCAGCTTTGGTTTTTCCCCTGCCAATGTGGGGGCCACTACCCATGGATTTAATCCCTTGCCAGGCCACCCTTGAGTTTCCTGAGGAGAGGGCCCTCTCCACCCTTTGCTTGTATGCCTCCTTGTCCACCTGTATCTCTTGATCTCACATTGTACTTCTCTTTAAGCCTGTACCATCCTCAGCATAAACTGATCTCACGTTGTACTTCTCTTTAAGCCTGTACCATCCTCAGCATAAACTGATCTCACGTTGTACTTCTCTTTAAGCCTGTACCATCCTCAGCATAAACTGATCTCACGTTGTACTTCTCTTTAAGCCTGTACCATCCTCAGCATAAACTGATCTCACGTTGTACTTCTCTTTAAGCCTGTACCATCCTCAGCATAAACTGATCTCACGTTGTACTTCTCTTTAAGCCTGTACCATCCTCAGCATAAACTGATCTCACGTTGTACTTCTCTTTAAGCCTATACCATCCTCAGCATAAACTGATCTCACGTTGTACTTCTCTTTAAGCCTGTACCATCCTCAGCATAAACTGATCTCACGTTGTACTTCTCTTTAAGCCTGTACCATCCTCAGCATAAACTGATCTCACGTTGTACTTCTCTTTAAGCCTGTACCATCCTCAGCATAAACTGATCTCACGTTGTACTTCTCTTTAAGCCTGTACCATCCTCAGCATAAACTGATCTCACGTTGTCCATCTCCTAAAGCCGGTCTATCACCCTCAGCATAAACTGCCTTCTTCCTATTAAGTAGTGATTTCACATTTTTTGATACCCAAGGCTTATTGTTAGGGAGGATTTGACAGGGTTTAGTAGGCACAACTGACTCAACACAGAGGTTTACATAGTCTGAAACAACATTCAAGAGTTCCTTAAGATCAGAGCTGCTGTCCTCAAATACCTCCCACATAGTACAGTCTTGGAGACAAGTGATACTATTGTCATTCCAGATATGGACAGTTTTAACTGTGGGTTTCTCCCTCTCCAGGAGCCGACAGTATGCTGGCCGGAGGTAGACAACGTTGACAGATGGTTTTTAAACAAAGATCAGTCCAACACCCCACCACTGTAGAGCCATCGTTGACAGATGGTTTTTAAACAAAGATCAGTCCAACACCCCACCACTGTAGAGCCATCATTGACAGATGGTTTTTAAACAAAGATCAGTCCAACACCCCACCACTGTAGAGCCATCATTGACAGATGGTTTTTAAACAAAGATCAGTCCAACACCCCACCACTGTAGAGCCATCGTTGACAGATGGTTTTTAAACAAAGATCAGTCCAACACCCCACCACTGTAGAGCCATCATTGACAGATGGTTTTTAAACAAAGATCAGTCCAACACCCCACCACTGTAGAGCCATCATTGACAGATGGTTTTTAAACAAAGATCAGTCCAACACCCCACCACTGTAGAGCCATCGATGACAGATGGTTTTTAAACAAAGATCAGTCCAACACCCTACCACTGTAGAGCCATCGTTGACAGATGGTTTTTAAACAAAGATCAGTCCAACACCCCACCACTGTAGAGCCATCGTTGACAGATGTTTTTTAAACAAAGATCAGTCCAACACCCCACCACTGTAGAGCCATCGTTGACAGATGTTTTTTAAACAAAGACCAGTCCAACACCCCACCACTGTAGAGCCATCGTTGACAGATGGTTTGTAAACCAAGTGTATGGATTTAAAACATAAAAGAACTCCACACCTAACGTCACACACACTGCCGTCACAGCTAGCACAGGGTGAGGGTTAGAGGCTCAAATATCTACTCCCATATTTGAGCTGTGAGCTCTTCCAACGATTGTGCTCAGCGCTGAATACAACAATGACAGTTTCTCACTGAGAGCTGCAGTATTCAGTGCATGTGTTTAAGGCATACAACATCTGACCCTTTGTCCAAAGACTAAAACAAACACACTGTTCTCAAAGTCTTTGCCACAATGACCTATTCTGCACAACTATAGGCTAAACAGCTAGCACAGGGCATGATTCAGGATGTACGCTAGGCTAAACAGCTAGCACAGGGCATGATTCAGGATGTACGCTAGGCTAAACAGCTAGCACAGGGCATGATTCAGGATGTACGCTAGGCTAAACAGCTAGCACAGGGCATGATTCAGGATGTACGCTAGGCTAAACAGCTAGCACAGGGCATGATTCAGGATGTACGCTAGGCTAAACAGCTAGCACAGGGCATGATTCAAAATGTACGCTAGGCTAAACAGCTAGCACAGGGCATGATTCAGGATGTACGCTAGGCTAAACAGCTAGCACAGGGCATGATTCAGGATGTACGCTAGGCTAAACAGCTAGCACAGGCCATGATTCAGGATGTACGCTAGGCTTAACAGCTAGCACAGGGCATGATTCAGGACATCACTAAACAGCACACTCACTCCTACACACACTCACAGAAAAAAATGTATTATACAACATCTGCTACTAGGACAGGCCACTATAGTTGAAAAGATACAGAAGACAGAGTTGCAGACAAACCTAGATTCCCAGCAATCCTGTGAAGCAGGCGGTATTCCCAGCACTCCTTTGGAGCAGGCAGTGTTCCCAGCACTTCTATGAAGAAGACGGTGTTCCCAGCACCCCTATGGAGCAGGCAGTGGAGACCTCACTTTAACAAACCAGGTGGAGGCCAGGACAGAGGGGATCCCCAGGATGAACACCGTACTGGCAGAGCACACAAATTGACCGAAGAACGTCACCAGAAACAAGTCTGGTCTAGCACTCCTCGTCTTGATCCATGCACCGATCCAGTTGAATGCCGTGCCAGCCATCACCACATCCCAGATTCCGTGTTTGTCTAGCAACCAGAGGATGGGCAGGATGAGCGGAATGTAAGACAGGAAGTAGATCATAGAGAGCCAATCGAGGGCCAGCTCATCAATGTTGTAGAAACACATTACGACGTTGCAGACAATGCTGTACTGCATCCACATGAAGGCGTTGCTGGCCGACACGCCTTCAAGCTCTGTCAAGTTGGTTGTTGATCGTTGCTAGGCAGCCATGTTCAAGTCTTGTCATAGATTTTCAATACGATTTTAAGTCAAAACTGTAACTAGGTCACTGATGAACATTCAATGTTGTCTTGGTAATAAACTCCAGTGTATATTTGGCCTTGTGTTTTAGGTTATTGTCCTGCTGAAAGGTGGATTTGTCTCCCAGTGTCCGTTGGAAAGCAGACAACCAGGTGTTCATCTAGGATGTTGCCTGTGCTTAGATCTTTTCCTTTTCTTATCATAAAAACCTCCCTAGTCCCTGCCGATGACAAGCATACCCATAACATGATGCAGCCACCACCATACCCATAACATGATGCAGCCACCAACATGCTTGAACATATGAAGAGTGGTCCATAATGATGTATTGTGTTGGATTTGCCCCAAACATAATGCTTTGTATTCAGGACATAAAGTTAATTTCTTTGAAACAGTTTGTGCAGTTTTACATTAGTGCCTTAATGCAAACAGGAAGCATGTTTTGGAATATTTGTATTCTGTACAGATTTCCTTCTTTTCACTCTGTCATTCAGGTCATTATTGTTGAGTAACTACAACGTTGTTGATCCATCCTCAGTTTTCTCCGATCACATCCATTAATTCCTTGTGCGGTTTCCTTCCTCTCCAGCAACTGAGTTAGGAAGGACGCCTGTATCTTTGTAGTGACTGGGTGTAGTGACACTCCATCCAAAGTGTCATTAATAACTTCACCATGCTCAAAGGGATATTCAGTGTCTGCTTTTTTTTTGTACCCATCTACCAATAGGTGCCCTTCTTTGCGAGGCATTGGAAAACCTACCTCGTCTTTGTGGTTGAATCTGTGTGTAAGGGACCTTACAGATAATTGTATGTGTGGGGTACAGAGATGAGGTAGTCATTAAGGAATCATATGAAACACTATTATTGCACACAGTGAGTCCATGCAACTTATTATGTGACATGTTAAGCACATTTTCACTCCTGAACTTATTTAGGCTTGCCATAACAAGACACTTATTTACTCAAGACACTTCAGCTTTTCATTTTTTGTAATTTGTAAACATTCCTAAAAACACAATTACACTTCGACAAAATCTCAATTTAATAAAGTTTAAATGCAGGCTGTAACAACAAAATGTGGAAAACTTCAAGGGGTGTGAATACTTTCTGAAGGCAGTGTATGTGATGACATTGACCTTCCACCTTTGAGGGCCGAGGATGAGAGATGACCAACATAGGTCAGTAGTGGCTTGAGAGTCATGCATAATTTCGCAATGCGCAACTGGGTCAAACGGACACCTGGATGGAGTAATCTGGGACACTCAGATGACTGACTAATCAATAAACCATTGCAAAATGACATTGTAATTGTATTTTACGTAATCAAACAGCTATATTTGCAATTACTTTTTAACGTATTGTACCTCAGACTACAAAACATACCTGGTTTCCAAAGACCCCGATGGAGCAAGCGGTGGACACTTCCTCCGATCCGAACCATACTGAGGCGATCTTCGACGGCATCCCAAGGATAAATACCTGCGCCAGGGAGCAGCAGAACTGTCCGAGCATGGTGACCGCGAACAGGTCCGGTCTCACGCTGGTCACCTTGATCCAAGTCCCCGCGCAATTCAGGGCTGTAGCCACCAGCGCAATAACGCGGAGCCCCTTCTTATCCAGTAGCCAGGTGACCGGGAATATGAAGGGGATGTAAGTCAACATGTATATCATAGACATCCAATCTATAGTGAAAGACTTTACACCGTAGAACCTCATGAAAATGTTGTTGATAATTCCGTACTGGATCCATTGAAACGAGTTGCAGAGAGAGTAGGAGCTGAACAGCAGCACGATGAACCAGCGCCGTCTGTAGAGTTTGATGGTTTGGGTCGTATCCTCGCGGTTCCGGTTGAGTTGCACGTCCTCGCTGTCACCGGCACACTTTCCGCTGCTCATATTGCAGTTTACGTGTATTCAAAAGGCGTGCTGGTGAATACAATGCAGACACGTATTCCTGTTACATTTTAGTGAGAGTTCAGAGTAGCCTGACTATATGTGACAACTCCCAGATCTTTAGAAAATGCATGTAGTTCTGGGACATTAAAGCCAAGCCAGCTACACGACCTCTCATCGAATAAAGTCGTTTTAAAGCAAATACATCCCCTGAGATCAAATTAAGTTAGTTAGCGAAATCATGAAATAATTCAAAGTTTGTGCAGAGGTTTTAGACACCCCACTCAAGCCTAGCTACATGACAAGTTAGTCTGGATAAACCTCACTTCCTTCACTTCCTTCACTTCCTCGTGTGCTGGAGTTGACAAAACAGTAGTCTACTTTCACAAGCAGGTCGAAATCAATATACATAGCCATATAGCCCTGGATTTGTCTAAAAAATAATGCATGGCTATATGTCGCTCGAAGTATCAATCGTCCAATGCAAACGGTAGCTTGAGGTCACCACGTTGTGCCAACCAAACCCTCACTGCCGTCTCTGTTGAAAGTTGGCACTGGACAACATGGGGGGAGCTATATCTCGCAGCTGAACATCCGCCCTCTGATACAGATAGAAAAATAGCATTTGGGCATTGAGAGTGGAATAATTTAGTCTGTAATATTATTATAGAATGTATTACATTACAGACTAAAATTATTCCACTATCAATATCAAAATGCTTTTTTGTTGTTGTTGGTGGCATAGCCTACACAACACACATATTCAAAGCACTATCCACTGACCCAGTATAGGGTAGAATATAGTCGAATACGGCTCTGGAATGACAATAGAATTTATCATGTTCGTTTCAAATTGCATTAGTAGACTCGTATGTACAGGATACACATGGTATACACCGTCCAACGACATGCTTAATGGCAGTTTCCTTCTCGACAATTCAACAACAAAACATGTAACATGAAAATCTATCTCAAATTCACTATTTTCATTTTTTTTCTTCTAACTTTATTTATTAAAAGTACAATCACAATACTACTTATGGTCAACTAAAGACTTAAGTCCTCCTGTCTCAGTACAATCAGAGAAACATTCATATTGGAGCATACAATGCTTTACCTTACCGTTACTTATAGATACACAGCGCCACCTAGCGACCATATAAATTAACAATAGAGACAACGCTTTACTGTATCGTACCGTTACTTATAGCTAAACAGCGCCACCTATTGACCAGATTAACACAAATGATGATTTAGTTATCAGAGTGATTGTCTGGTTGTGAGATAGCGCATACATGATGCAGATAATACATTTGTTGGTATCAAACTGGGAAAGTAGCATTGTTTGTTTTGACGAGAATATTTTCCACATCATGGAGGCATTTATCAATGCCCTCTACCTCAATCACAAATAACCTGTTATAATATACGATGTAGGATTTTATCATGACTATTTACAGTAAAACAATTGCACTATTACACGTTTTTAGAACAATAACACTAAAATAACGAAACTGTTGAAAATGCAGGAACAATGATACAGTTCAGCGTTACTTCAAAGATTTTTTTAAAAGGTAAAATCTGGAACACGCAACCTCATGCAAGAGCAATGCACGAAAACATTGTCACCTCCGAGATTACGGAAGATAAAAAAAATATATATACATAAAACTGAATCATTTTATCATTGAATAGATTACAAGAAACATTTCCACAAAAGTATTGTATCGATCATGTTGGTTTTCGGTCCTGTGGTAAATATGGACTATTTACACTGTCAATGCATTGATTGATTCTACAGTCACTTCATAGAGATCGGTTTGGAAGTCATTTTATATCGATGTGCTTTGTCATCTTTCAAAATAAGAAAATCTGTTATTTTACACCAAGAAACCATTCCTAAGTGCTGCCTGTTCGGTGCTGTTTCAAACGCCAGTCTTTACTCGGTCCTCTACACATTCTGTTCAAGTGGCTTTATATAGTACACGACTTCTGGTCAAAAGTAGTGCCCTACAAAGGAAATAGTGTGCACTAGTGTACCAAGGTCAGTAAACCTCTCCAGCTTCTCTCCAGTCCCCCTGTGGTGATCAGTGCTGGTAGTGTGACACAGCAATGCTGTGCTGGTGGTGGAAAGCACTGCTGCCATGGTGGTGGGGGGAGTACAGGAGGTCATGGGTCGTCTGAGGGGCCAGGCCGGTGCAGAGAGGCTCATGGGTAGTCAGGACTGAGGAGAGATACTTGGCCTCTTCTGTTAGTCTCTTCACCTCCTTCCTCAGAGCTGCGTTCTCTTTCTCCAGGTTCTCACTCTCCTGAAAACACAGAAACTAAGCAATCAATGTATGTATAAATGCCCTTTACATCATTAGGTATCACAAAGTGCTTTACAGTAACCCAGCCTGCTTTACAGTAAGTCACCCCCAAAAATATAAGATCAGGAAATGTATTTAACCCCTTATTTTTGGCACTGAATAGTCTAAGCCTGGGGGTTCTACTTAGCTATATAGAAGTGTTTTAAGAAGCTCATACCAAGGATAATTTTGCTGTTTGATTTTGAATTTTAAGACCCCTTGAAGTATCCCCCCAAAATATAAAAAAAAATAATTAGATCAAACATTTTATTTTATGTATTTAACCACTTATTTTGTACAGTGAACAATCTCCATATAAACACCCCCGGTAAAACGTTTGGAATATTACTCATTCAAGGATTTTTCTTTATTTGCACTATTTTTTACATTGTAGAATAAAAGTGAAGACATCAAAACTATGAAATAACACATACGGAATCATGTAGTAACCAAAAAAGTGTTAAACAAATCAAAATACATTTTATATTTTAGATTCTTCAAAGTAGCCAGCCTTTGCCTTAATTACAGCTTTGCACACTCATGGCATTCTCTCAACAAGCTTCATGAGGACCGTCACAGGAATGGAAGACCCAGAAATACCTCTGCTGCAGAGGATAAGTTCATTAGAGTTACCAGCCTCAGATTGCAGCCCAAATAATTGCTTCACAGAGTTCAAGTAACAGACACATCTCAACATCAACTGTTCAGAGGAGACTGTGTGAATCAGGCCTTCATGGTTGAATTGCTGCAAAGAAACCACTTCTAAAGGACACCAATAAGAAGAAGAGACTTGCTTGGGCCAAGAAACACAAGCAATGGACATTAGATCAGTGGAAATTTGTCCTTTGGTCTGGAGTCCAAATTTGAGATTTGTTGTTCCAACCTCAACCAAATTTAGATGGTTTGGGATGAGTCGGACCGCAGTGAAGGAAAAGCAGCCAACAAGTTCTCAGCATATGTGGGAACTCCTTCAAGAATGATGGAAAAGCATTCCAGGTGAAGCTGGTTGAGAGAATGCCAAGAGTGTGCAAAGCTGTTATAAAGACAAAGGGTGGCTATTTGAAGAATCTCAAATATAAAATATATTTTGATTTGGTTTTGGTTACTACATGATTCCATATGTGTTCTGTCATAGTTTTGATGTCTTCACTTTTATTCTACAATGTAAAAAATAGTGCAAATAAAGAAAAACCCTTGAATGAGTAATATTCAAAACTTTTGATGAGTCTTGTGGGGCCTGTGGACATCCTAGAGCAGAACCAACATGTTCAGGTTCGTGAGAGTCTCATCTTTCCATAGAGGGGTCATAATAGTTTGTAGACCAAACCGTTTGAACGCTACAGACGATTTTGTGAGAAGACTGGTTTTCTGGACGTCTCTGAAAAAAACACTGCTCTAGCTCTGGAACCTTTCACTGCATATGTGGAACTGCAACATTGGTGGATGTGGTGGATTGAGACGAATCCAATACAAAAAAACACAATACAAAGCTGATGGATTTTGATGGGGATTTTTGTATTGCGCTAATTAGATTTCCGCGGGGGCACAGACATCAACCTTAGTGGTTTTTTTAAACAACCGAGGTGTCATCGGCCTGTAGCGCCAGAAAAAAGAAATCCCCAGCCACTTTCATTCATCAACAAATTATCGTCCAATCTTTTTGTGCAGAAACGTCATTTCAGTGTCAACGACCTTTGTGGAAAAACAGGATGTGGATTGTGGTTAGTAGATCCAGTCTATGTGATTACATTCTATGTAAACCACCTGGTCTAGTTTTGTGAGCCTTATACATGATCCCAGGCCTCACCAGAGCATGTGAGGGGGAAGGGGGACATTAGTCAGTTAACTGAATCAGAGAGGTGCGTGGGACTGCCTTAATCGACATTCCTGTAATCGGCCCCGGGAAACAGTGGGTAAACTGCCTTGCTCAGGGGCAGAACAACAGATGTTTACCTTGTCAGCTTGGGGATTAGATCCAGCATCCTACCCGCCAGGCTACCTGCCGCCCCAGTGTTGGCTCAGTCCAGGCGTCATCACAGCATGAGCGGGGACGGACCAGTGTTAGCTCAGCACAGGCCTCACCACAGCATGAGCGGGGACGGACCAGTGTTAGCTCAGCCCAGGACTCACCAGAGCATGAGGTGGGATGGACCAGTGTTAGCTCAGACCAGGCCTCACCAGAGCATGAGGTGGGATGGACCAGTGTTAGCTCAGACCAGGCCTCACCAGAGCATGAGGTGGGATGGACCAGTGTTAGCTCAGACCAGGCCTCACCAGAGCATGAGGTGGGATGGACCAGTGCTAGCTCATACCAGGCCTCACCAGAGCATTAGGGAAACAGACCAGTGTTGTCTCAGACCAGGCCTCACCAGAGCATTAGGGGGACGGACCAGTGTTGTTTCAGACCAGGCCTCACCAGAGCATTAGGGGGACGGACCAGTGTTGTTTCAGACCAGGCCTCACCAGAGCATTAGGGGGACGGACCAGTGTTGTTTCAGAGTATTATGCGGTTGTATGGTTTCTTCAACTTGCTTAATAAACAGGAAGTTGAATTTTCCCTCACTGTGACACGTTTCCTGAGTAGTAGTCGTTCAGAAGACTCCCTCTCTCTATTCTGTGTAAATTAGCTATAGTAGAAAGCCGTGGGCAGGAGGGGAGAGAACGGCTGTCATTTCTGGTAATGGACCCATGTCAGTGGGTTGTTAAGCTAAGTGACGAGAGCACTGGGGTTTACCCAGGCCTGTCTCTGACAGTATAAGGCTACAGGCCTGTCTCTGACAGTATAAGGCTACAGGCCTGTCTCTGACAGTATAAGGCTACAGGCCTGTCTCTGACAGTATAAGGCTACAGGCCTGTCTCTGACAGTATAAGGCTACAGGCCTGTCTCTGACAGTATAAGGCTACAGGCCTGTCTCTGACAGTATAAGGCTACAGGCCTGTCTCTGACAGTATAAGGCTACAGGCCTGTCTCTGACAGTATAAGGCTACAGGCCTGTCTCTGACAGTATTAGGCTACAGGCCTGTCTCTGACAGTATTAGGCTACAGGCCTGTCTCTGACAGTATTAGGCTACAGGCCTGTCTCTGACACTATAAGGCTACAGGCCTGTCTCTGACAGTATAAGGCTACAGGCCTGTCTCTGTAATGTTCTCTATTTTCCCTCCTCTACGTGGAACATTTCTGTCTAACCTGTTTAGTTTCCCACACCTCTGGTAGTAAAAAGGCCATGATTAACCACAAGCACCCTGATCATCTGGGCCACACTCTGTAATGGAACATTTAGTACATGAGGACCTCAGAGCAAAATACGTTGTTAAATTGTTGTAGATTAATGATTAAAGTACGGACATATTTAGATTTGATTAAATTACAGACATATTTTCTCGAGAGTTAGAGTTTCATGGATATCTTCCCGCTGCTCTAAATGCATTATTTTGACATGACACTATTGACCTTATGGGCCCTCAGCTGAAATGCATGGTGTCCCATTGATCATCTCTACTCTCTTCAGCAACACTAACCGCTAAGACTAAATGTATTTGTAGCTTCTAAAAACGGAAATAGGCGTCCCCTACTAGACTCTACCGAGCAACAGTAGGGAGAGTCAGTGACTAAAACCTTGACTCTGCAGCCAGCCAGTCAGTCAACAGAAAGAGACGTTGAAATGAAAGTGACTGTGCTTTTCACTTTGACTATACCTTAAGTACCTCCAGTCACGAGCCGTATCGCTAATGCTACTCTGGTATAGAGATATAGTGGAGTAGAGCCGTATTGCTACCAGCCTACCACTACAGAGAACTACTGGAGTAGAGCCGTATTGCTACCAGCCTACCACTACAGAGAAATAATGGAGTAGAGCCGTATTGCTACCAGCCTACCACTACAGAGAAATACTGGAGTAGAGCCGTATTGCTACCAGCCTACCACTACAGAGAAATACTGGAGTAGAGCCGTATTGCTACCAGCCTACCACTACAGAGAAATACTGGAGTAGAGCCGTATTTCTACCAGCCTACCACTACAGAGAAATAATAGAGTAGAGCCGTATTTCTACCAGCCTACCACTACAGAGAAATAATAGAGTAGAGCCGTATTGCTACCAGCCTACCACTACAGAGAAATACTGTCACAGTGGAGAATTCTAGGTAAAAATAGGAGGAAAAACCCACATTTCTGATGTTAAGATTCAGTGCAATAATCATTAGTGCTGGTCTCTGGGTTTCTGACGCCCACACGTGATAATGAATACTCAGCACTACAGCAAACACAGAGGTAGAGATCTGGCCACTGCTGTGTCCCAAATGGTGCCCTACTCCTTATTTAGTGCATTTCTTTTGACCAGAGCTCATAGGTATCAGAATCATAAGTACTGCACTAAATAGGGAGTAGGGTGTCATTTGGGACTCGGCCCAAGTGTTGAAGCCCAACAGAAGCCATGATGACACATCGCCACATGGTCCATCAGCAGCACTGTGTCAATATCATCTCACACAGACCAACACAGACCAACACAGACCAACACAGACCAACACAGACCAACACAGACCAACACTGACCAACACAGACCAACACAGACCAACACAGACCAACACAGACCAACACTGACCAACACTGACCAACACAGACCAACACAGATTTCCAACATCAAAGCCTTATCATGGTAGTTCACTGGGAAAATGGTCCCTGTGAAAATGTCTGATTACTACATAACCAGTCGGTTACTGACTTGTAGTAGCATGAGTGCCAGTCTGTTATCATACCCACTCCTTGTTTTACTTAACAATGAGCAATGGAGTCGGCAAGAGCACAAACAGGTCTGGGACCAGTCTATAGAAGGAGACAACAGATCTGGGACCAGTCTATAGAAGGAGACAACAGATCTGGGACCAGTCTATAGGAGGAGACAACAGATCTGGGACCAGTCTATAGGAGGAGACAACAGATCTGGGACCAGTCTATAGGAGGAGACAACAGGTCTGGGACCAGGCTATAGGAGGAGACAACAGGTCTGGGACCAGGCTATAGGAGGAGACAACAGGTCTGGGACCAGTCTATAGGAGGAGACAACAGGTCTGGGACCAGGCTATAGAAGGAGACAACAGGTCTGGGACCAGGCTATAGAAGGAGACAACAGGTCTGGGACCAGGCTATAGAAGGAGACAACAGGTCTGGGACCAGGCTAGACTTTTACAGGCAATAAATCAGTGCTTAGTGTGACCTGCCAAAGTATTTTTTGGAACACTATAAGATTCCTGCATGGGTGAAATGCTTATTGGTTTTATTCAGGCCACAACTGACTCACTGCTAAATTGCTCTTGCCAAGCCCAGTCGTGCTTAGATATAGTACCATACATTAGGCATAGTGGGTAGTCATCCTCAATTGATTCACTGCTCATGGCATGCCTAACTCATAGCCAATCATGGTGCACGCATCGGTGTGTTGCATTGTGGGTAGTCCTCCTAACTCATAGCCAATCATGGTGCACGCATCGGTGTGTTGCATTGTGGGTAGTCCTCCTAACTCATAGCCAGACATGGTGCATGCATCGTTGTGCTGCATTGTGGGTAGTCATCCTAACTCATAGCCAGACATGGTGCACGCATCGTTGTGTTGCATTGTGGGTAGTCATCCTAACTCATAGCCAATCATGGTGCACGCATCGGTGTGTTGCATTGTGGGTAGTCCTCCTAACTCATAGCCAGACATGGTGCATGCATCGGTGTGTTGCATTGTGGGTAGTCATCCTAACTCATAGCCAGACATGGTGCACGCATCGTTGTGTTGCATTGTGGGTAGTCATCCTCACCAGGTGTAGACTGTCTGCCTTCTGGGTCTGTCTCATTCTGCTCTTCTGGGCAGCAATACGGTTCTTCTCTCTTCTCATTACCTTCTTTATGTTGTCTGAGGAGCCCTGGGGAGACATGGGGAGACATGGTGAGACATGGAGAGAGACATGGAGAGAGACATGGAGAGAGACATGGGGAGAGACATAGGGAGAGTCATCTTCCTGACAGGACAGTAACTGTTGCCCACCCCAACTAACTTACACTATTGTAGATTGAAAATGTAGAACCATGCATAACAGTATTGAGACAGTTCTAGGATGAGACATCTCTTTGGTTTATGACTTGACTGACGCAGCATTTCTACAAAGCTGAGTTGTTCTGATACCATGAGAACTGAAGTATTCAGGACATGAAACAAAGCGTGATCTGATGAGTCCGACCCATCCCTTCCCAGCAGACATCTATCAAAAGGCCTTGATTCACAGACCACACCTAACTATACAAATAACTGTCATCAAGGAAACTCTTCAGTGTTGTCATGCATGGTTCTACATGATTCTAAATGTCTACATGATTCTAAATGTCTACATGATTTTAAATGTCTACGTAATTCTACATTTCAATCTAAATCGAAACACTATGGAAAAAGACATGTCCTAGATCAGCGTTTCCCAAACTCTGTCCTGGAGACCCCAAGGGGTGAACGTTTAGTTTATTGCCCTAACACTACACAGCTGATTTAAATAATCAAAGCTTGATTCATTCATTCATTATTTGAATCAGCTGTGTAGTGCTATGACAGAAACCTAACCGTGCACCCCTTGGGGTCCCCAGGACCGAGTTTGGGAAACGCTATCCTAGATGCAAACCTCAAATCTGTCTTAAATGACCAGTCGTGTGATGGTGATGTATGACACCTCAATAATATGTTACAGAAAACATGTGATTATAATTCCCCATCCATCATCTGAGCTGATGATTTTATGAAATTTCCCCCCCCGGGGGATCAATAAAGTATCTATCTATCTATCTATCTATCTATCTGATGTACAAAACAATAACAGTCATCTACCATATCTAAACATCCCTATGTTAACACTTCATGACTGAATAAATGCTATAAGATAGAGAGGGCGAGAGAGAGAGAGAGAGAGAGAGACTCTCCTTACCTGCCTGTTGCCCGCTGGCGAGGGGGACTTCGTGTAACTGGAATCATTACTGTCAGAGCCATGAGCCATAGCCAACCACGTCGCCCCAAACCCAGAGCCTCTCTCCACTTCTGCTTTCTGTTTGTGTCTGTATCGATGCGTGTGTACCGCTGTGTGTGTACCGCTGTGTGTGTACCGCTGTGTGTGTACCGCCTTGTGCAGCAGAGAGAGTGCTTAGCTGAACTTGGTTGATTGCTTTATGAGTAAGAACTCTCTCTCTCTCTCTCTCTCTCTCTCTCACGCACTCCTCTATTACTAAACACGCTCTCTCCCGCCCTCCTGTTCTCACTCACTCACACACACACTCTGTGTCTGCCTAATTAGCAGCCGGCGTCTGATGTGGTTTCTGGTAAAACAGGGTTAGTGACACCAGACTGGAAGTCACATGACCCTTGAAAAGTTTGCATAGCAGTATGAACCTATAGGAGCATGTCTACTACCAAGTAAACCTCCATTGCTGTCATTGTCAAGCCAAACAAGCACAGATCTGACAGCAGCCTAACACATGCTGGCTCCAAAAAGGACGGGCATTTCTTCACCTGCTAACAGAGGATTTACCCTAATGTGGTTTAGATAGAAAATCTTAATGGATGACTGGGTCTCACACATTAGCACATCGCTTTGGGGTTTCCACCAGCCTACACTACTACTATCTCAGCTGCAGATAGTCACAGGGGTGAGACCTAGTATGCATCCCAAATAGTCACAGGGGTGAGACCTAGTATGCATCCCAAATAGTCACAGGGGTGAGACCTAGTATGCATCCCAAATAGCCACAGGGGTGAGACCTAGTATGCATCCCAAATAGCCACAGGGGTGAGACCTAGTATGCATCCCAAATAGCCACAGGGGTGAGACCTAGTATGCATCCCAAATAGCCACAGGGGTGAGACCTAGTATGCATCCCAAATAGCCACAGGGGTGAGACCTAGTATGCATCCCAAATAGCCACAGGGGTGAGACCTAGTATGCATCCCAAATAGCCACAGGGGTGAGACCTAGTATGCATCCCAAATAGCCACAGGGGTGAGACCTAGTATGCATCCCAAATAGCCACAGGGGTGAGACCTAGTATGCATCCCAAATAGCACCCTATTCTCTTCAGTGCACCACTTTTGACCAGAGCCCAATGGGCCCTGTATGGGCCCTGTATGGGCCCTGTATGGGCCCTGGTCAAAAGTGGTGCACTGTAAAGAGAAAGGGCTGCAGTCTGATCAAGTCAACCATCCAGGTATGTAAGAAACTCCTCTCAGCTTTACCATAAGGGGTGATGTGTAAGGTAACTGGAAGATACACTATATATACACAAAAGTATGTGGACACCACTTCAAATTAGTGGACTCTATTTCAGCCACACCCGTTGCTGACAGGTGTACAAAGTCGAGCACACAGCCATGTAATCTCCATAGACAAACATTAGCAGTACAATGGCCTTACTGAAGAGCTCATTTACCTTCAACGTGGCACCGTCACAGGATGCCACCTTTCCAACAAGTCAGTTCATCACGTCTGCCCTGCTAGAGCTGCCCCAGTCAACTGTAAGTGCTGTTATTGTGAAGTGGAAACGTCTAGGAGCAACAAGGGCTCAGCAGCGAAGTGGTCGGACACACAAGCTCAGGGAACAGAAGTCATTTCAACATATTTATTGTATAAAATGGTAGGCTACAGTAGCCTACAATGGCATATACATTATTAGGCTATTTGATACAAATGTAGCCTATCTTTTTCCGCATTTAAATGTCAGTTTCATTGTGAACTTTTAACCATAACAGAAGTACATGCGGCAGCTCAATAACTTCCATTTCAAATTACCCCTAGTGAAGTGCTGGCTGAGCGCTCGATACCCAAGAACTGAGCATGCATAAAACCGGTTGCTTGATACGGTTTTCCATAGGCAAAGACCACATGAGAATTCAGTTTAAACCACCTCCAAGCTATTTTATCTAATGTGCGCCTAAAGTCGTTTTCCAGTGCTTTGTTGTGGTTCTTTTTTGACTCATTACGACAATCTAAATCGCCCTACCTACAACTGGTAACAAGTTGTCACGACGAACACACTTCCTCCGGCCCTCCCCACCACTCAATTCAATTCAAGGGCTTTATTGGCATGGGAAACATATGTTGACATTTCCAAAGCAAGTAAAATAAACAAAAGTGAAATAAACAATAAAATGTACAGTAAACAATACACAAGAATAAAGACATTTCAAATGTCATGTTATGTATGTATGTATGTAATGTAATACATTTTCACCCGTAACATGGCTTTCAAAATATCCCAATTATGCAGGAAAACCGCGGACATGCAACCCTGATGGGCGGATTCGATTATGTTGCCTTTTTAATGTAACCTTTATTTAACTAGGCAAGTCAGTTAAGAACAAATTCTTATTTACAATGACGGCCTACCTAATAATACCTGTCGCAAGGGGGAGGGGCTATACATCAAGTGGACAGCTCAATAACCAATTAAAAAACATGTTGTAATACACCATTAGCCGCCCAACCCACACATTGAAGTATACATGTCGACGGTCAAAGATCGGCCCCTGTTGGAGCTTTCGAGCAACGCTTCGAAATAATACGGATTATTTCACCTTTATTCCAGTAGGGGGCGATATAGACGTCCGTGTTAGCGGCATCTTTCCATAAAGAAACATTTATTTCAGAGGTTTAGGGAGCTGAAACAAACAGAAAACAATTACAGTTCATGTACTATACAACATAATATCACCAACGTTTTGGTCACATCTACATGTCCTTTATAACATGTTCAAGCTAGAAGAAAAAATGATTGAACGGATTTACAAAAGGAATCTAAATATATATAATATAAACATTTTTAAGTAAAAAAAAAATAATATCTCAAAAAGACTGGGTCCCGCTGTATTGCTCAGGCTGCACTACAGCGTCTATTCACAGGCGCGATCCCACTACTGAGCGGCACGGGGGCTTTGGCCTGCTCCGTTTCCGGCCTGGGCCGGTGCACCCCTCCTTAGACGACCTGGTGGTCCCGGGCTCCCCCAGGAGCACCATATCGATACCGAACTTAGTGCGGACACCCGATCGGCATAGTCCACTGGAGCTCAGAACTCCTGAGCTCAAACGATCCGCCAGCCTAAGCCTCCCAGCAACTTGGATTACAGGCGCACGCCACTGCACCCGGCAAGAGACGAGAGGATTTCTAGGGCATTTGAAGTTAAATTCGTGACGTCACACCCCGCGTCACACGGCTTCTACTGTGGTCTACGGGGCCCTCTTGTGGTGACGTATGGGATTGCAGCGGTGTTCACATTCCGCTTGTCTCCGCTCTAGCATGTCTATGGTAGAACTTCCTTTCTGAAATCCGGCCCTGTTGTTATGGGTAACCCAGTATTGTATGTATTGTATTGTAGCATGGAAAACAACAGGGATCTCGTACATCTCCGACTTCCGACTTCAATGTGTTCAAGACAATTGGGAAAAATCTTTTTGAACGGTCATCCAACTCGGAATTCCAAGTCGGAAACTGAATCTTTCTAGGGGTCTTTTTTTTTAAAACAACAAATCAATACAGAGAGTACATGGGAAACACAAGTATATATAAAGAATATAACAATTGGGCTAGTTACAATATAACATTACAAAAGGACAATGAGGGACATACACACGCTTTTTTGTTGGCAGAGTATTTCATTGTCTTCAAATATAGTTCAATATATTTTTGTAAGGTAAGACAATTTGGTGTTTTGTTTGTAAATTTACATTTGTGAATATGAAATTTGGCCAAAAGAATAATGAAATTAATTACAGAAAATTGTTTCAACTTATTTCAATCGTAGGTAAAGAATCCAAGTACATCTCTCAATAACAGTGTAACATTTTCATCAATGTGTTCAATTTATGAAGATGTTACACTATTATGGTGAGATGTACTGCTTGGATTCTTTACCTGCGATAGAAATAACACTGTTTCTGGGTGTTCATTACAAGCATTTCGCTACACTTGCAATAACATCTGCTAAACATGTGTATGTGACCAATAACATTTGATTTGAAAAGGTACAATTTGAGTTGATGTTTTTCTTAAACTTCTTCATACAGTGAGATGGCATGATAATATCTATGAATAATTTATAAAGAAACTTCCTTAATTTTCTTAATAAGTAGGTATGTGTGGGGCATCTTTCTAGAGCTCCGACTTTCCGACCTGAAGATCACTTTTCCAGAGTTAACAATTGTCTCGAAACACCATATGAACAGGATTTTAAAGGCATTTGTAGATAAATTAGTGACGTCACAATGCGTCACATTGGGCCTAGTGTCTACTGCGCCACCCAGTGGTTATAAAATAGATTGCACAGCACATAATAAATACTGACATTTAGTAATAAATACTGACATTTAGTAATAAATACTGACATTTACAAATAAGTTAACTTATTTTAACATTTAGAAATTATATGTTGATTCATTGACGTGAAGTATTTAAACGTGTTGTACTTAAAAATATGATTCAAGATGAACTAGTGTTACTGTTCATTAAACCACTCACCCATTTTTATTGCAGAATTGTGTAGGGGGTAGGGTATTCAGATGTTTACGGAAGATGGTCAGGGACTCTGCTGGTTCCACCAGGACAGAGAAGACCTTGGACTGGGCTGAGAGGGAGCTGCTCTCCTGTAGGGCTGGAAGGGTTAAGAGACCTGAGGTGGCAGAACAGTGCTCTGGTTGGGGTGTAGGGTTTGAGCAGAGCCTCTTGCTGCTCCGTAGGTAAGCACCATGGAGGAGGGAAAAGGGCGTAGACAAACCAGAATTGAAAGGCTTTGAAACAATAGTGGAAGAAGGTTCAAGTTGTTAATCATTTTATATATGAGGGAAGGACTATGCAGCGAGCTGAGTCTGGGAAGATTACAGGTCTCCGGAGGCTCACTTGGCTGTGTTACTCGCCTAATGAAGTCTATTTTACTTTTCCAAACTTTGAAAGTGCTTTATTTTGAAGAAAAGGAGGAAAGTTGTTCCACAACATGAGATGCAGCGTCTTAGACCCAGTAGCGGATTTAGGTATGGGCGACATTTGCGCGATTGGTTTTCTATCGCTCATTTACACGTCACGTCAATGATGTGATGTCACCGTGTGGGACTGTGGGTCAGTTAACCTTGTCGGAGTGACCGCCCTGATTCTAGTGAGCTAGACAGGCTACAGCCTGGGAAGGTCTCCCACTCAGGGGAGGTGGGGAGGGAGGCGGGGTAGCTTGACCTCAGGTCTCCCCCCTGGAAGCCCGAGGTGGGAGGAGCCGGGGAATCTATCAAATAACACACCTCTAACTCTGTACAGTACTAATGCAATTAGTCAAATCAGTCACACTAAGAAATACTACCAAATGAACCACAATTAATTCATAATACTGTGAATATGTAGTTTCACAGACATATTGTTTCTGGTTTGTGCAAAATCGTTAAGAATAATATAAAACCAGTCTGCACACCACCAAGGTGAACTGGTTTAGTCTTGATAAAAGATACATGTATGCAGCGATGTCATCTCTTTATGAGTATATTATGCATGTGATGAAATAGACTAGTATAACACTGATGTTTGTTAGCCTATGTTGCTATGTTGCTTGCTATGCTATTACACATAGGGAGACAATATTCAGTTTTCTGTCCAACTAGCTTACATAACATGGGATATAATTTCACACAGTTTCATCATGATAATGTGTGTAGCCTACAGCAACACCATTACAACCTAACTAGCACATTATCGATTTGGTTAACTTTCATTGAGGTGACATCATAAAGGTTTTCTGTGATTGTATTGACTAGGTCCTGAGCTCAGTAAGGGGACATTTCTAATGCTGTAGGCTAACTTAAAAGATGTCTATATTATGCTGATATTTTGTATATTTTGTGATATATTGAGTCTTTTGGGGGTGTCTTGTGACTAGAATTAGCCAAGGAGGTTGTATGGTTAATTTCATTACTATTCTGAAAGTTTGATAAATTGTGCATAATGACATGTATATTTATCTCGTCATTATATACACATCTCTGGTAGAGCTCAACTTTTTCAAGAAGGGGGTAGCTGCATCCCAATATGGAGACCGGAGTACGGGCGAGTGGTGAAGGTAGGGGGCATGGGGACATTTCTGGGTCAAAATTAACTACCTTACTGTGCTAAAAAAAAAGAACGAAAATAGCTTCTTAGCAAAGAGCAATTTCTCAAGCAAAAATGTTCCTAGGACTGTCTGGGAGAGCGGTTCGGAACAGTGTTATTCTAACCTCAATGTGGAAATATGTATAAAACACAGGAAAATCTACTTTTTGACTGCACTGGGCCTTTAATATTGAAAAATACAACTGGACAGATTAATGTAAAATCACATCAAGTGATTACAACAATACAGGACATTTCATACACAATATATATGTCACTTATTTATTAATATATATATATATATATATATATATATATATATATATATATATATATATATATATATATACATACACACACACAAAGCGGTATAAAAGAAGTACATTGAAAGACAGAAATGACTTAACAAGGCCTTTGTATAACAACAGGAGTGTAAACATGATTTCATATAGTTTATATGTGCTTTTATTTATGACGCCAGCGTCACCTCAAGTCGGATCAACCGGATACTTCCATCGTCAAGGCAGAGGATATAAAAGAAATGAGCATTATAATATAAAATACAAAAAAAACTATGTTCCAACTTGGTATACATTGAATGCATGCAATGGACATAGAATACTACTAGACCTGTATATTTCAACATGGTATACAGTACACTGGTTGGCTACACCTGTGTGCCTCTACCGTTATACATGTTTAGAATATCACAACAACAACAACCCCTTTCTTTGTCTCAGTGCCGGTAAGTTCCGGTAAGTTCCGGTAAGTTCCGGTAACAGCACCATAGTGATTGATCTTAGTGTTTCCTCTTGAATATTACAGTTTCCACTACCTTCTTCCATCCGTCCCTTATTGTAATGATGGTTGGTTGCAGGAAGTAAACTGTGAGGCACTGACTGGGTTTTAAAACCAACAACACTCATGATGACGAGATAAATGGGTTGGGCATTAGGCTCCTCCCTCTTCCCTCAGAACCCGCTCAGGTAACTTTACCAAGGTGTTACCGAAGCAATGGAAACCTAACAACCCCGGGTCTTTGGGCAAAGACAGACAAGAGTCTCCAAAAGTCTCCAGCTTGGAGCTCAAGACAGTACATAAGTGCTTCAACAACAAACGCGGCAGGTAATTTTTGAATCTTTCGTGATCATGATGACAGTCGATGACAGGTTTTTCGGCGGATTCCTTCCTTCCTGCCCTTCGTTTTCACTTTCCCTCTGTGGTTTCACTTGAATGCCTCCAGCGTTTCGGCGGCCAGGTGTTCGAGCAGGGGGTTGGCCTCGCTCTCGGGGGTCTTGACGCTGTCGGTGCGGACGATGCAGGTGGGGCGGTGGAGGTTGAGCATTACCATCAGCTGCTGCCTCTCCATCCTCAGCTCCTCGATCTGAGCCTTCAGGTCAGAGTTCACCACCTCCAGACGCTCCGACTCCTACAGGGAGGACAGAGAGGGGAGGGGGTATACTGTTATGTTATTTATTTAGTCTGTCATTGAGAACTTTCTTTCTCTTTTACAAAAACAATCTGAGGTCCTACTTTAAACAAACTATAAGCAGGACTGGGGTGTAATGGATTACATGTAACAGATTTGTTTAAAACTGGAACTGTAATCTGTTACTTTACCAGCATAAAAAAATATCAGATTACAGATACTTTTGAAAAACTTGATGATTACTTCTACGATTACTTTTAAATTCAGAAAGGATGTTTGTGAAGAATAAATCTTTGACAACTTTCTGTTTTCTCAATGACTTTCAAATCGGCGAGTTTAAAACGAGCAAGTTTAAATTTGTTCCGCCTGAGCGAGTCTGACCACCAATCAGAGACCACTATGATGACGCACCAAATGATGTCCACCAATCAGAGACCACTATGATGACACACCAAATGTGTTTGATGGATCGCGGGAAAAGAGCAGGAATAGGCTTTTGTAGGCTACAGTCCAAGCTGTGTCTTCCAATGGTGCGACTGCTGTCGGCATCCAAAGATTATCCAACTTTAATAAACGTTGGTGGTAAAGATGACAGCATTGGTGTAGCCTACGGCGATACGGACATCCCTTATTAGTGATATCTACATAGCGCATTGACATGAATCACACTGCTGCTCTCTCATTTTGCGCTTACGGATTGTGGTTGTTGTGGATGGCTGTTTACAAATGTATGTGTATTTTAACCCAGTAATGGTTGAATTGAAGACGTTTAGGCTACCTGTCATTGATTTTGAGGCCAGTGGACAGCCAGTGAAACATGTGTTCTTGTAAACAGCTGCAGTGTGGATCCCAGCCTATGGAATAACAGTTTGAGGGAGTTCCTCCCTTCTAACCTCCTCCCTGGTATTCTGCTCCATACTGTCAGAAACTAGTTTCATTTAAGAGTGGGGCTTTAATTGCTCAATCTAATTCACGCTGATAATTTTTTTTTCCATAAATACATGCTTAAACGCACACACCTTTGATGTACTTAAATAGCTGCAAATTATCAAGATATTAATTATCAAGATATTAAAGGGTCACCAACGAAAATGAAGCGTGCAAATAGAACTGTTCAAAGCCATTCCAAGACCAGCGGGGTTTTTTTTCAACTCAAAGCAATGAACCCAATTTGTCCTCCATGACAACAAAATCATAAACAAAAGAGTATGGCTGGCTAATAAGTCCTTAGTTTTTGTGTTATGCTCAGGTAAAACTATTAGCCTAATCTATATTTCCATATTTCCAAGTCCTATACTTACATACTTGAGTATGACATTAATTGGAATGACTGGAAATCTGACATACTTTTGTTTTTAATGTAAATATATAATTTAATCATATTATTATATCTTATTATCTGGAAAGCGATGAGTTAGAAGAAGCCTACATAACTGACCCATAAAGAAAATGTTACATCCATAATGCTTCTTGAGGGGAAAGTAATCTAAAAGTAACTGGAAGTAATCAGATTATATTGGGTAATCGAAAAGTAACGTTACGGATTACAATTTTGGACAGGTAACTAGTAACTGTAATGGATTACATTTAGAAAATAACCTTCCCAACCCTGACTATAACATAAATGCTTGACAGAGTCATAATGTCTTTATAAACACTACATAGAGTTGAAGTCGGAAGTTTACATACACTTAGTTTGAAGTCATTAAAACTCATTTTTCAACCACTACACAGATTTCATGTTAACAAACTATAGTTTTGACAAGTCGGTTAGGACATCTACTTTCTGCATGACACAAGTAATTCTTCCAACAATTGTTTACAGATAGATTATTTCACTTATAATTCACTACATCACAATTCCACTAAGTTGACTGTGTCTTTAAACAGCTTGGAAAATTCCAGAAAATGACATCATTTGAGTCAATTGGAGGTGTACCTGTGGATGTATTTCAAGGCCTACCTTCAAACTCAGTGCCTCTTTGCTCGACATCATGGGAAAATCAAAAGAAATCAGCCAAGACCTCAGAAAAAAAATTGTAGACCTCCACAAGTCTGGTTCATCCTTGGGAGCAATTTCCAAACGCCTGAAGGTATCACGTTCATCTGTACAAACAATAGTACACAAGTATAAACACCATGGGACCATGCAGCCGTCATACCGCTCAGGAAGGAGATGTCTCCTAGAGATTAACGTACTTTGGTGCGGAAAATGCAAATCAATCCCAGAACAACAGCAAAGGACCTTGTGAAGATGTTGGAGGAAACAGGTACAAAAGTATCTATATCCACAGTAAAAACGAGTCCTATATCGACATAACCTGAAAGGCCGCTCAGCAAGGAAGAAGCCACTGCTCCAAAACCGCCATAAAAAAGCCAGACTACAGTTTGCAACTGCACATGGGGACAAAGATCATACTTTTTGGAGAAATGTCCTCTGGTCTGATGAAACAAAAATAGAACTGTTTGGCCATAATGACCATCGTTATGTTGGGAGAAAAAAGGGAGAAGCTTGCAAGCCGAAGAACACCATCCCAACCGTGAAGCACGGGAGTGGCAGCATCATGTTGTGGGGGTGCTTTGCTGCAGGAGGAACTGGTGCACTTCACAAAATAGATGGTATCATGAGGAAGGAAAATCATGTGGATATATTGAAGTAACATCTCAAGACATCAGTCAGGAAGTTAAAGCATGGTCGCAAATGGGTCTTCCAAATGGACAATGACACCAAGCATACTTCCAAAGTTGTGGAAAAATAGCTTAAGGACAACAAAGTCAAGGTATTGGAGTGGCCATCACAAAGCCCTGACCTCAATCCCATAGATGATTTGTGGGCAGAACTGAAAAAGCGTGTGTGAGCAAGGAGGCCTACAAACCTGACTCAGTTACACCAGTTCTGTCAGGAGGAATGGGCCAAAATTCACCCAACTTATTGTGGGAAGCTTGTGGAAGGCTACCCGAAACGTTTGACCCAAGTTAAACAATTTAAAGGCAATGCTACCAAATACTAATTGAGTGCATGTAAACTTCTGACCCACTGGGAATGTGATGAAAGAAATAAAAGCTTAAATAAATCATTCTCTCTACTATTATTCTGACATTTCACATTCTTAAAATAAAGTATTGATCCTAACTGACCTAAGACAGGGAATTTTTTACTAGGATTAAATGTCAGGAATTGTGAAAAATTGAGTTTAAATGTATTTGTCTAAGGTGTATGTAAACATCCGACTTCAACTATAGATTCTTCACAAACTATTTATAAGTAATCATACAATCTATTCTCTCTTCTAAAGAACATCAGAGTATTTACCAGTCAAAAGCTTGGACACCTACTCATTCTAGTAACCAAAAAAGTGTTAAACAAATCTAAATATATTTTATATTTGAGATTCTTCAAAGTAGCCACCGTAGGTAGTCACCTGGAATGCATTTCAATTAACAGGTGTGCCTTGTTAAAAGTTAATTTGTGGAATTCATTTCCTTCTTAATGTGTTTGAGACAATAATTGTGTTGTGACAAGGTAGGGGTGATATACAGAAGATAACCCTATTTGGTAAAAGACCAAGTCCATATTATGGCAAGAACAGCTCAAATAAGCAAAGAGAAACAACAGTCCATCATTACTTTAAGACATGAAGGTCAGTCAATCTGGAAAACGTCAATAACTTTGAAAGTTTCTTCAAGTGCAGTCGCAAAAACCATCAAGCGCTATAATGAAACTGACTCTCATGAGGACCGCCACAGGGAAGGAGGACCGCCACAGGAAAGGAGGACCCAGAGTTCCCTCTGCTGCAGAGGATAAGTTCATTAGAGTTACCAGCCTCAGATTGCAGCCCAAATAAATGCTTCACAGAGTTCAGGTAACAGACATCTCAACATCAACTGTTCAGAGGAGACTGTGTGAATCAGGCCTTCATGGTTGAATTGCTGCAAAGAAACCACTACTAAAGGACACCAATAAGAAGAAGAGACTTGCTTGGGCCAAGAAACACGAGCAATGGACATTAGATCAGTGGAAATCTGTCCTTTGGTCTGAGTTTTGAGGGATTGTGCAATTGGCATGCTGACTGCAGAAATGTCCACCAGAGCTGTTGCCCGATAAATGAATGTTAATTTCTCTACCATAAGCCACATCCGTCGATTTATAGAATTTGTCAGTACGTCCAACCGGTCTCACAACCGCAGACCACGTGTAACCACGCCAACCCAGGATCTCTACATCCATCTTCTTCACCTGATGGATAATCTGAGACCAGTCACCCAGGCAGGTGATGAAACTGAGGAGTATTTATGCCTGTAATAAAGCCCTTTTGTGGGGGAAAACTAATTCTAAATGGCTGGGCCTGGTTCCCCAGTAGGGGGGCCTGGCTCCCAAGTGGGTGGGCCTATGCCCTCCCATGCCCACGCATGGCTGAGCCCATGCCCAGTCATTTGAAATCCATAGATTAGGGCCTAATGAATTTATTTTGATTGACTGATTTCCTTATGAATTGTATCTCAAAATAGTTAAAGTTGTTGCATGTTGTGTTTATATTTGTGTTCAGTATATAACTCTGCCACCATTTTGAAAAAGAAAAGTGACTGACCCTTTGGAGGAAGTCTGTTCTCTCCTTCTTCCTGTTCCGACATCGTGCTGCTGCCACTTTGTTTTTATCCCTCCTCCGTTTCCTCCTCTCATCATCCTCGTCCATCTGCAGGAAGAACAAGTGTTGTGATTAGCTAATGGTGACCTTTTTCAAGGCCTACATATTATTAAATATAGTTATTCCAACCTTGGATTCTATCTTTCCTGCATTTTATACTCCTGAAAAGGTGTTTCACTCCTATGTTTGTTTTATTGTGAATTTCAAGTAACTATGTCTCAGTTTGATACCTGTGCTTGCCATCTTGGAGGTAAAAATGTAGAGTTTCAGAGAACCCAGATTGAAATGTTTAAAGGCCCAGTGCAGACAAAAACATTATTTTCCTGTGTTTTATATATATTTCCACATTACGAGTTTGGAATAATACTGTGAAATTGTGTAAAATGCCTTTTTACTGTAAGAGCTGTTTGAAAAGACCGCCTGAAATTCCAGCCTGTTTTGGTGGCCTGGAATTTTGGCCTGACTCATCACCAGGCCATAAATTAGTTAATAAACCAATAAGAAACAGAGTTCCAAACCTCTCTGCCAATAACAGCTAGTTTTACTTAATTGCTCGCCAGAAATAATTTAATATTGAGATAAAAATGTCTGCATTGGACCTTTAAGTTGTGTAACATCTAAACTACTTCTGAAATTGGCCACTTGGTGGAGCTAAAAGTTAGACAGGCTGACAACATCTAAACCTCAGTCGATCATAAAAAACAGAACATGGTATCCTTCAAAAATATCAACACCCACCACCATTCCTCCTCCTCCTCCTCCTCCTCCTCCTCCTCCTCCCTCTCCTCTTCATCCTCCCTCTCCTCTTCATCCTTCACTACATCCTCCTCTTCCTCCTCCTCCTACACCTCCTCCTCCTCTTCCCCCTCCTCTTCATCTATCACTACATCATCCTCTTCCTCCTCCCTCTCCTCTTCATCCTTCACTACATCCTTCTCTTCCTCCACCACCTCCTCCTCCTCCTCCCTATCCTCTTCATCCTTCTCTTCCTCCACCTCCTCCTCCTCCTCCTCCCTCTCCTCTTCATCCTCCCTCTCCTCTTCATCCTTCACTACATCCTCCTCTTCCTCCTCCTCCACCTCCTCCTCCTCTTCCCCCTCCTCTTCATCCTTCACTACATCCTCCTCTTCCTCCTCCCTCTCCTCTTCATCCTTCACTACATCCTTCTCTTCCTCCACCTCCTCCTCCTCCTCCTCCTCCCTCTCCTCTTCATCCTTCTCTTCCTCCACCTCCTCCTCCTCCTCACCTCTCCCTTGATAGCAGTGAGCGGCCTCTTGCCCAGCCGTCCCAGGAAATGCAGCGGTGACAACATGGCACCCAGGTTCCTGAAGTCCTGTGCCAGTTTGAGCTGGTCGGTGAGCGTGGTGGCAGAAATGCCTGCTAGAAGGCCCAGGCTGGGCAAGGAGCCGGCCGTCAAGGAGGGGTCAGGGATCTGGCCGGGCATCATGTCAGACCCAGCCAACATACACCACCGCTATGGGGGGAGAGAGGTTAAGATTAAAATCATCCTGTCAATGACTGACGTAATAACATTACAGGAGAAGAAGAAAAAGGAGGTTACTGTATTGTCCATTTCAACCAAGGGTCTTCTTGCATGTCTTCTGCTTTCCCACCCAGATTAGAAGCTATTGTCCAATATCCTCCACAGGCAGCCTTTTAACAGAACTGACAGACTGGATGTTGCTGAATTCTACACTGGAATGTTAATCTACACTAGTATCTGGGTTCCATGTTCAGGCTGTGATTCATCATGTCTTGCATTGATTTGCCCACAATCATAAAAAAAGAGAAAGGGGTGGTATGCAATAAAACAACCCATACAGTGGGCTCTCTGTACTAACGTCCCATACAGTGGGCTCTCTGTACTAACGTCCCATACGGTGGGCTCTCTGTACTAACGTCCCATACAGTGGGCTCTCTGTACTAACGTCCCATACAGTGGGCTCTCTGTACTAACGTCCCATACAGTGGGCTCTCTGTACTAACGTCCCATACAGTGGGCTCTCTGTACTAACGTCCCATACAGTGGGCTCTCTGTACTAACGTCCCATACAGTGGGCTCTCTGTACTAACGTCCCATACAGTGGGCTCTCTGTACTAACGTCCCATACAGTGGGCTCTCTGTACTAACGTCCCATACAGTGGGCTCTCTGTACTAACGTCCCATACAGTGGGCTCTCTGTACTAACGTCCCATACAGTGGGCTCTCTGTACTAACGTCCCATACAGTGGGCTCTCTGTACTAACGTCCCATACAGTGGGCTCTCTGTACTAACGTCCCATACAGTGGGCTCTCTGTACTAACGTCCCATACAGTGGGCTCTCTGTACTTACGTCCCATACAGTGGGCTCTCTGTACTAACGTCCCATACAGTGGGCTCTCTGTACTAACGTCCCATACAGTGGGCTCTCTGTACTAACGTCCCATACAGTGGGCTCTCTGTACTAACGTCCCATACAGTGGGCTCTCTGTACTAACGTCCCATACAGTGGGCTCTCTGTACTAACGTCCCATACAGTGGGCTCTCTGTACTAACGTCCCATACAGTGGGCTCTCTGTACTAACGTCCCATACAGTGGGCTCTCTGTACTAACGTCCCATACAGTGGGCTCTCTGTACTAACGTCCCATACAGTGGGCTCTCTGTACTAACGTCCCATACAGTGGGCTCTCTGTACTAACGTCCCATACAGTGGGCTCTCTGTACTTACGTCCCATACAGTGGGCTCTCTGTACTAACGTCCCATACAGTGGGCTCTCTGTACTAACGTCCCATACAGTGGGCTCTCTGTACTAACGTCCCATACAGTGGGCTCTCTGTACTTACGTCCCATACAGTGGGCTCTCTGTACTAACGTCCCATACGGTGGGCTCTCTGTACTTACGTCCCATACAGTGGGCTCGCTGTACTAACGTCCCATACGGTGGGCTCTCTGTACTTACGTCCCATACAGTGGGCTCTCTGTACTAACGTCCCATACAGTGGGCTCTCTGTACTAACGTCCCATACAGTGGGCTCTCTGTACTAACGTCCCATACAGTGGGCTCTCTGTACTAACGTCCCATACAGTGGGCTCTCTGTACTAACGTCCCATACAGTGGGCTCTCTGTACTAACGTCCCATACAGTGGGCTCTCTGTACTAACGTCCCATACAGTGGGCTCTCTGTACTTACGTCCCATACAGTGGGCTCTCTGTACTAACGTCCCATACAGTGGGCTCTCTGTACTAACGTCCCATACAGTGGGCTCTCTGTACTAACGTCCCATACAGTGGGCTCTCTGTACTTACGTCCCATACAGTGGGCTCTCTGTACTAACGTCCCATACGGTGGGCTCTCTGTACTTACGTCCCATACAGTGGGCTCGCTGTACTAACGTCCCATACGGTGGGCTCTCTGTACTTACGTCCCATACAGTGGGCTCTCTGTACTAACGTCCCATACAGTGGGCTCTCTGTACTAACGTCCCATACAGTGGGCTCTCTGTACTAACGTCCCATACAGTAGGCGATGCCAATTCACATGCACCTCATGTGTCCCCAATACACAGCAGTATTTCAGTATCAAGCAGTGAATCTACAGGTTATGGCCTCTCTGTACAAAGCCCTCCTCATCTCAGCCTAACCCAACAAAGACGTGTATTGTGAGGTGAGCAGGACTGGACAGCTGACTGTGTGCTGCCGGTGGGGCTGACCAGCTGACTCCCTGTCTGTGTCCCAAATAGCACCCTATTCCATATGAAGTGCACTACTTTTAAAATTGTGCACTATATAGAGAATAGGGTGCCATTTGGGACACACCCCTGTCCCTAACTGACTATGCTGGAAGACTGTGCTTCCTTTCTTAGCAGAGAGAGAGAGAGAGAGAGAGAGAGAGAGAGAGAGAGAGAGAGAGAGAGAGAGAGAGAGAGAGAGAGAGAGAGAGAGAGAGAGAGAGAGAGAGAGAGAGAGAGAGAGAGAGAGAGAGAGAGAGAGAGAGGAGACTACCTTGACCAACTGGCCTACTGTAGTCTGACAGACTACTACCTCCAGACATACACCTACCTAGACCAGCTGGCCTACTGACAGACTGCCACCCCCAGACATACACCTACCTAGACCAGCTGGCCTACTGACAGACTGCCACCCCCAGACATACACCTACCTAGACCAGCTGGCCTACTGACAGACTGCCACCCCCAGACATACACCTACCTAGACCAGCTGGCCTACTGACAGACTGCCACCCCCAGACATACACCTACCTAGACCAGCTGGCCTACTGACAGACTGCCACCCCCAGACATACACCTACCTAGACCAGCTGGCCTACTGACAGACTGCCACCCCCAGACATACACCTACCTAGACCAGCTGGCCTACTGACAGACTGCCACCCCCAGACATACACCTACCTAGACCAGCTGGCCTACTGACAGACTGCCACCCCCAGACATACACCTACCTAGACCAGCTGGCCTACTGACAGACTGCCACCCCCAGACATACACCTACCTAGACCAGCTGGCCTACTGACAGACTGCCATCCCCAGACATACACCTACCTAGACCAGCTGGCCTACTGACAGACTGCCACCCCCAGACATACACCTTCCATATGTTCTCCTCTTTACTCGCCTTGACTCAGTTTGTGTCGCTGGGCAGGCAGCCTGCTTCACAGGAATAGTGTTCAGTGTTTGATGATGCAACTCCCTCTCTGTGTTCTTGCAGTCAAGCAGAAACACACACACACACACACAGCAGACGTACTGTACCGAGACCAGACATATAAAGACAGCCACACATGGCAGAGTAGAGTAGAGTAGAGTATAGTAGAGTAGAGTAGAGTAGGGTATGACAAGAGGCCTGCCTAGTCGAAGGGGCCTCAGGAGAAGCCAAACACACAGCACAGTCAGGGTGGGAGAGGAAATGTCATGTATTACTTAGGAAATAGAACTGCAGACCAATGGAACACGCCCAAGACCAATGGAACACGCCCAAGACCAATGGAACACGCCCAAGACCAATGGAACACGCCCAAGACCAATGGAACACGCCCAAGACCAATGGAATGAGTTGAGCTATTCTCTGCTTCAGATGACCGATGCCCATTAGGCCAGTAATGCCATCATACTGTAGGCCTATGGCTGCATTGGTGATGCATGCTATTATGATAAGCTGCAGAATGGGTTCACATACAGTCGTATGCTAAAGTTTGGGCACCCCGACAATTTCCATGATTTCCATTAATAAATAATTGGGTGTTTGGTTCAGCCATTTCATTTTGATCTATCAAATAACTGATGGACACAGTAATATTTCAGTAGTGAAATGAGGTTTATTGGATTAACAGAAAATGTGCAATATGCATCAAAACGAAATTAGACAGGTGCATAAATTTGGGCCCCAACAGAAAAATCACATCAATATTTAGTAGAGCCTCCTTTTGCTAAAATAACAGCCTCTAGACGCTTCCTATAGCCTCTAATGAGTGTCTGGATTCTGGATGAAGGTATTTTGGACCATTCCTCCTTACAAAACATCTCCAGTTCTCACAGATTCTCAATGATATTCAGGTCTGGGGACTGGGATGGCCATTCCAGAACATTGTACTTGTTCCTCTGCATAAATGCCCGGGTAGATTTTGAGCAGTGTTTTGGGTCGTTTTCTTGTTGAAATATCCAGCCTCGGCGTAACTTCAACTTTGTGACTGATTCTTCAACATTATTCACAAGAATCTGCTGATATTGAGTGTAATCCATGCGACCCTCAACTTTAACAAGATTCCCAGTACCGGCACTGGCCACACAGCCCCACAGCATGATGGAACCCCCACCAAATTCTTACTGTGGGTAGCAAGTGTTTTTCTTGGAACGCTGTGTTCTTTTGCCGCCATGCATAACGCCCCTTGTTATGACCAAATAACTCAATCTTTGTTTCATCAGTCCATAGCACCTTATTTCAAAATGAATCTGGCTTGTCCAAATGTGCGTTTGTGGCGTGTGCAGAAAAGGCTTCTTCCGCATCACTCTCCCGTACAGCTTCTCCTTGTGCAAAGTGCGCTGAATTGTTGAACGATGCACAGTGACACCATCTGCAGCAAGATGTTGTAGGTCTTTGGAGGTGGTCTGTGGGCTGTTTTTGACCGTTCTCACCATCCTTTGCCTCTCCGATATTTTACTTGGCTTGCCACTTCTGGCTTTAACAAGAACTGTGCCTGTGGTCTTCCATTTCCTCACTATGTTCCTCACAGTAGACACTGACAGCTTACATTTCTGCGATAGCTTTTTGTAGCCTTCCCCTAAACCATAATGTGGAACAATCTTTGTTTTCAGGTCATTTGAGAGTTGTTTTGAGGCTCCCATGTTGCCACTCTTCAGAGGAGAGTCAAAGAAAACAACAACGTGCAATTGGCCACCGTAAATACCTTTTCTCATGATTGGATGCACTTGTCTATGAAGTTCAAGGCTTAATGAGCTCACCAAACCAATTGTGTGTTCCAATTAATCAGTGCTAAGTAGTTACAGGTATTCAAATCAACAGAATGACAAGGGTGCCCACATTTTTGCATAGCCTATTTTTCACATCTGATTTAATTTCATACAACTTAATATTGCTACACTAAAAATCTTTGTCTGGACAATACCCCAGTACTCAGCTTTTATTAGAAAATGAATGGCATGCCCCTGTGATCATTTTCTGTGACAACAGAGTAAATTATTATGCAGCCTCAGAGGGGTGCCCAAACTTTTGCATACGACTGTAGCTGATATACTGAGAGAGTGACAATCAAATGAAACAGATTGGAGATCTCACAACCAGACAAAAAGGACATGTTGATTTGAGAAAACAACACAGAACCACCGACACATCAGAGACAGAACCCTTTCTCTTTATTGCAGGACTGTGATTTATAAACATTGACATTAGTTCATTTTGAATAATAGCTTTCATTCCCCCTTTCACAAAGAGATTCATGGCTGTTAGGACAGTGTAGTGTAGTGTAGTGTAGAGTAGTGTAGTGTAGAGTAGTGTAGTGTTGTGTAGTATAGTGTTGTGTTGTGTTGTGTTGTGTAGTATAGTGTAGTGTTGTGTAGTATAGTGTAGTGTTGTGTTGTGTTGTGTTGTGTAGTATATTGTAGTGTAGTGTTGTGTAGGACAGTGTAGTGTTGTGTTGTGTTGTGTTGTGTAGTGTAGTTTAGTGTAGTATAGTGTAGTATAGTGTAGTGTAGAGTGGTATAGTGTAGTGTAGTGTTGTGTTGTGTATTATAGTGTAGTGTAGTGTAGTGTTGTGTTGTGTAGTATAGTGTAGTGTTGTGTTGTGTAGTATAGTGTAGTGTAGTGTTGTGTTGTGTAGTATAGTGTAGTGTAGTGTAGTGTTGTGTAGTATAGTGTAGTATAGTGTAGTGTAGGACAGTGTAGTGTAGTGTAGTGTAGTGTAGTGTAGTGTAGCAATCATCAGCCAAATGTTAGCCTGGCTCTGTGGTATCGAGGTAGAAGGGATTGGTATTATTCATGTTAGTGGAAACGTCTGGAACAGATAATGATGACATTATGTAAGAGACTTTAGCATGGGTTAATATCCAACATAGGTCCTTCATCATCAAGTATGTGTCCCAAAATGGCACCCTGTTTCTTATATAGTGGACTACTGGGGATGGTGTGCCTATTGAAACGCAGGCCAAGGATCATTCCAAATCATTTTTCAGTCATATCCTGCAAAGCACCTGCAATGGGGTCAGAAGCATCTAGACCTGCTGACTACTGCCACAAGCACTGGGTCATGTGATCTGTGGCTGAGGATTTTACAAACATCGCTGTGTCTCTCTCTCTCTCACTATAGACACTGGCTTTATACCTGTGAAACAATCCTTAGGTTAAAACTAGGGGTGGAGAAGACAAACCAGATATTTGCACCCAATTATCTGTGGTTCTTATTTAATAATGTAAACGGTCAGATGCACGATCCACTGGGTACAGACGTCATTTCAACGCCTAGTTTTCATTTACATTTGGCTGAGACGTCAACTAACATGAATTCAACAAGAAATCAACAAAAATGTCAGTTTTCCACAATGATTCAACACCGTCAGATAAAATAATAATGACGTGAAACAATGGTGATGCAAAGTGGGTAATAACCATGGAGGAGCTGCATCCATGTACGGACTAACCAGAACACAGCCGCTGCAGTACAAGAAGATAGACAGACATTTGAATTCATGGAGTTCCCTGTACACCTATACCACACAACCTTGGCTTTTTGGCCAATTCTAGAAATGAACCACACCCAGCCAGCCAGAGAAACAGATGTAAACACTGCCAAATACTAAAGCACTATGCAGGGGTCGAGTGGACTTCACTAGAAATGGAGTAGGGTGTCATTAGGGAGACAGCTCTAGTCCTCCTCTACTCCTGCCTGTTAACTAGGTCTAGTTGAAGTGTGGATAGCTGTTAACTAGGTCTAGTTGAAGTGTGGATAGCTGTTAACTAGGTCTAGTTGAAGTGTGGATAGCTGTTAACTAGGTCTAGTTGAAGTGTGGATAGCTGTTAACTAGGTCTAGTTGAAGTGTGGATAGCTGTTAACTAGGTCTAGTTGAAGTGTGGATAGCTGTTAACTAGGTCTAGTTGAAGTGTGGATAGCTGTTAACTAGGTCTAGTTGAAGTGTGGATAGCTGTTAACTAGGTCTAGTTGAAGTGTGGATAGCTGTTAACTAGGTCTAGTTGAAGTGTGGATAGCTGTTAACTAGGTCTAGTTGAAGTGTGGATAGCTGTGAACTAGGTCTAGTTGAAGTGTGGATAGCTGTTAACTAGGTCTAGTTGAAGTGTGGATAGCTGTTAACTAGGTCTAGTTGAAGTGTGGATAGCTGTTAACTAGGTCTAGTTGAAGTGTGGATAGCTGTGAACTAGGTCTAGTTGAAGTGTGGATAGCTGTTAACTAGGTCTAGTTGAAGTGTGGATAGCTGTTAACTAGGTCTAGTTGAAGTGTGGATAGCAATGCATTCGTGTAGGGGAGGGAGCAGGGAGTACGCAGGCAGGCAGCTTGGCTACCATCTCTCCCGAGAGAAAGGCACTGGAAGGCATTTCTACTTAAAATAAACCCAGAGAGAGAGAGAGAGAGAGAGAGAGAGAGAGAGAGAGAGCCCTAGTAGCCTGTCGGCTCGCCAACCCTCCCCTTCAATCCACAGCAGTGTTCCATATACGCAGAAACCATCCCACGGATGTGCCCAGGCAGGCATTTTAACCCCTCAGCACACACTCATAGGAACACACATACACACACTCATAGGAACACACAAACACACACTCATAGGAACACACATACACACTCATAGGAACACACATACACACACTCATAGGAACACACATACACACACTCATAGGAACACACAAACACACACTCATAGGAACACACATACACACACTCATAGGAACACACACTCATAGGAACACACATACACACACTCATAGGAACACACAAACACACACTCATAGGAACACACATACACACACTCATAGGAACATACACTCATAGGAACACACATACATACACTCATAGGAACACACATACACACACTCATAGGAACACACATACACACACTCATAGGAACACACATACACACACTCATAGGAACACACAAACATAGGAACACACATACACACACTCATAGGCGCACACATACACACACTCATAGGAACACACAAACACACACTCATAGGAACACACAAACATAGGAACACACAAACACACACTCATAGGAACACACAAACACACACTCATAGGAACACACAAACACACACTCATAGGAAAACACATACACACACTCATAGGAACACACAAACACACACTCATAGGAACACACATACATAGGAACACACAAACACACACTCATAGGAACACACAAACACACACTCATAGGAACACACAAACACACACTCATAGGAACACACATACATAGGAACACACATACACACACTCATAGGAACACACAAACACACACTCATAGGAACACACAAACACACACTCATAGGAACACACATACACACACTCATAGGAACACACAAACACACACTCATAGGAACACACATACACACACTCATAGGAACACACATACACACACTCATAGGCGCACACATACACACACTCATAGGAACACACAAACATAGGAACACACATACACACACTCATAGGAACACACAAACACACACTCATAGGAACACACAAACACACACTCATAGGAAAACACATACACACACTCATAGGAACACACAAACACACACTCATAGGAACACACAAACACACACTCATAGGAACACACACTCATAGGAACACACATACACACACTCATAGGAACACACAAACACACACTCAAGTTAATATACTGTATACATACTAAGGCAAGGCATGTCCAGTGGCGCTGTTAGGCTGGAGCAGGGGTTAGGCTGGGGCTGTTAGGCCGGGGTATTGATGGTAGAAGAGTCTGGGGCTGTTAGGCCGGGGTATTGATGGTAGAAGAGTCTGGGGCTGTTAGGCCGAGGTATTGATGGTAGAAGAGTCTGGGGCTGTTAGGCCGAGGTATTGATGGTAGAAGGGTCTGGGGCTGTTAGGCCGAGGTATTGTTGGTAGAAGAGTCTGGGGCTGTTAGGCCGGGGTATTGATGGTAGAAGGGTCTGGGGCTGTTAGGCCCGGGGTATTGATGGTAGAAGGGTCTGGGGCTGTTAGGCCGAGGTATTGATGGTAGAAGAGTCTGGGGCTGTTAGGCCGAGGTATTGATGGTAGAAGGGTCTGGGGCTGTTAGGCCGAGGTATTGATGGTAGAAGGGTCTGGGGCTGTTAGGCAGAGGTATTGATGGTAGAAGAGTCTGGGGCTGTTAGGCCGAGGTATTGATGGTAGAAGGGTCTGGGGCTGTTAGGCCGAGGTATTGATGGTAGAAGAGTCTGGGGCTGTTAGGCCGAGGTATTGATGGTAGAAGAGTCTGGGGCTGTTAGGCCGAGGTATTGATGGTAGAAGGGTCTGGGGCTGTTAGGCCGGGGTATTGATGGTAGAAGAGTCTGGGTCTCTGTCTGTCTTATACTACCTCTGTAGGCCACCTGGTCCAAACAGCCAGTTACCTCTGGCCTACATAGAGTTGACATTCGATCTTATACTCTGATCTATAGATAGTACTTACTCAATAGACAGGAGAGGGCTATAGGAACATACTGTACACTACATGACCAAAAGTATGTGGACACCTTGGAACATTGCTGCGGGGACTTGCTTCCATTCAGCCACAAGAGCATTACTCAGGTCGGG
>CM042411.1:29833320-29948320 GCA_023634145.1 Thymallus thymallus
TGGTGTTGACTTCCACCGCCTCCTTACCTTGGAACAGCGAAAGATGAGATCTTTTCTATAGTAGTGTTCAAGGCGAGCTGAAGTTGTAACAATGTAACAACAAAGAGTTATTGTGCAAAATCCATGAGTAAAAGTGACCATAGAAGTGCTATTATAACGCGTCTAGTCTAGTGCATTACACTATCGCAAGCTGAAACTAGTCAAATAGCCTTGCTGTAAAATAATACAATTGTGAAACCGATTATGAAACCCATAAAAGCATAACTTAAAACGTATTAGAAAAAGTTTAAAATGTGTAAAAATGTCTAAACAGTTAATCGGGTTAGTCTACGTTTAATAGCCTAAGCCAGAAATGTACCTTTATTAGGTCCACAATCCGTGGTCATATAATGTCTGTAATTTAAGAATCGGATGTAGGTTTTGATGCTAAAAGTCGTTGCGTCAGCCCGTTTAAATAGTGATCGGTTTCTGGGAGGGTTCGGGAATGCGGAACTTGTTGTCCCAGACGTGAGCATGGATAGAAATACAGGCAGGCCTGAATAAAACGCTCCACCCCTAGCAACCAAAAAATACACAACATTCTGGTGTGAGGAAACTTTCAGCTGCCTGTGTTGGAAACTGGAGAGACCCAGTGCATCGACGCCAAGTTGTGGCTATAAACATACATGTATTTATTTATAAATATAAATATGGCATGCATTACCAAAGAAAGGGATTTTGGAGTGTGTTTGTGTGTGTGTGTGTGTGTGTGTGTGTGTGTGTGTGAGTGCGTGTGTGAGTGCGTGTGTGTATCCGTGTGCTAGAGAGAAGGAGAGGGCAAGAGAGAGAGAGAGAGAGAGAGAGGGAGCGAGAGCAATTTAATACATTTAGAGTTGGAATCTGATGCTCCATCAATTCATCTAAAAGTCATTTCGGCATGTTGCACAGGCTGAGTTCTGAACATTCCTCTCAGTGTTAGCGCCCTCTAGCGGGAGTCTACCTGTCTGACTGTACAGTGACTGAGACATGAGAATGGTTTTACAGTAAGCTAACTAACCCAATATGCCAGCTCTATCGGATCAATGATGATACTGTAAGTGTCTGCAACTACAATGTATATATAGATATATAATATGTCATGTTTGTTGGCACCAGTTACTGAAGTATTTAGCCTTCATCACCTCTATCAAGAGCAGTGTACTTGTATCTAAGACATGACTTGTAAACTTGCAACGCTGCAACGCATGACTTGTAAACTTGCAACGGGTCTTGATTTAGACATTCTAGATATTAGATATTAGTTGGGTGGGTGGGTACTTGAATTGATAGACAGCCAGCCCCTCTCAACCATCCGTGGTCCACCTGGAAGGAACAAGCAGCTGTGTTTCTGTCTGAACCGCTCTGTCACCACAAATATCAACTCCTCTGTTTCTTTTTATAGATTCTAATTTGGTTTCATCTTCCCTGATTTACATCCAGTAAACGACGATGTATGCGTCTCCCTCCAAACACAGATGACAAGTTGAGGTGGATTGGAGGCATTTCACAATGGGGGTCCTGAGTGGTTTAGGAGGGATAGAGAGAGGGGGGGGGGCAGAGAGGGGGGGGGGAGAGAGAGAGGGAGAGAGGCAGGCAGGCAGGCAGACAGACAGACAGACAGACAGACAGACAGACAGACAGACAGACAGACAGACAGACAGACAGACAGACAGACAGACAGACAGACAGACAGACAGACAGACAGGTAGAGAGTGAAGGTGTCAAGGCTATATGAGGGGGGGTAGAGAGAGGAAGTGTGAGAATTAAAAAAAATTGAAATTGAATTGAGAGAGACAGAGAGAGGGGGGAGGGAGACAGAGAGAGAGAGAAGGTGTGAAAAAGAGAGGGAGAGACGGGGGAGAGAGAGACAGAGAGGGAGAGAGAGACAGAGAGGGAGAGGGGGGAGGAGAGGGAGAGGTAGAGAGACAGAGAGAAGGTGTCAAGGCTATAGTCTACTTTCTCCCTGTCTGGCTGGCTCTAGCTTACTCCCTGGTTGCGTCCCAAATGGCACCCTATTCCCTACATAATGCTCTCGTCAAAAGTAGTGAATTATATAGGGAATATGGTGTCATTTAAGATGCAGAGAGTCAAGGCTCTGTGATTCCTCCCTGTCTGTCTCTCTCCGTCTGTCTGTCTCTCGCCGTCCGTCCGTCTGTCTATCTGTCTGTCTGTCTCTCCGTCCGTCCGTCTGTCTGTCTGTCTGTCTGTCTGTCTCTCTCTCTCTCTGTCTGTCTGTCTGTCTGTCTGTCTGTCTGTCTGTCTGTCTGTCTGTCTGTCTGTCTGTCTGTCTGTCTGTCTGTCTGTCTGTGTCTGTCTGTCTGTCTCTGCTCTGTCTGTCTGTCTGTCTGTCTCGCCGTCTGTCTGTCTGTCTCGCCGTCTGTCTGTCTGTCTGTCTCTCTCCGTCTGTCTGTCTCTCTCAGTCTGTCCGTCTGTCTGGACAAAGGCTTTCAAAGTAATATGAACCAGTGTTCATTTATCAGACGTCCGTTGTTTATATTACAGTGTCGAGAGATTCTCTCATCTCTTGCAAAACCAGAAACATTACTGTAATAATTTTCATTCAATTAGGAAAATCAGCTGAGGAATCAGACCTGAAAAAAAGACAACATAAAAAATCAGTGTTTAAATATTGCATTTCCTTTTCCCACATTAGAAGCATTGGGTCTTGGTATCATCCCTCAACTCAACTCAGTGCTGCAAGGAAAGAACTAGTTAAGCTGCAGCTGGCCCAGAACAGAGCGGCACGTCTTGCTCTTCATTGTAATCAGAGGGCTGATATTAATACTATGCATGACAGTCTCTCTTGGCTAAGAGTTGAGGAAAGACTGTTTGCGTAACTTCTTCTTTTTATAAGAAAATATTTTGCTTAGTCAACTTACACACAGCTCTGACACACACACTTACCCCACCAGACCTGCCACCAAGGGTCTTTTCACACTTACCCCACAAGACCTGCCACCAAGGGTCTTTTCACACTTACCCCACCAGACCTGCCACCAAGGGTCTTTTCACAGTCCCCAAATCCAGAACAAATTCAAGAAAGCGTACAGTGTTACAGTGGGGAGAACAAGTATTTGATACACTGCTGATTTTGCAGGTTTTCCTACTTACAAAGCATGTAGAGGTCTGTAATTTTTATCATAGGTACACTTCAACTCTGAGTGACGGAATCTAAAACAAAAATCCAGAAAATCACATTGTACGAGTTTTAAGTAATTAATTTGCATTTTATTTCATGACATAAGTATTTGATACATCAGAATACATGGCCCCATCCATCCTCCCCTCAATACGGTGCAGTCGTCCTGTCCCCTTTGCAGAAAAGCATCCCCAAAGAATGATGTTTCCACCTCCATGCTTCACGGTTGGGATGGTGTTCTTGGGGTTGTACTCATCCTTCTTCTTCCTCCAAACACGGCGAGTGGAGTTTAGACCAAAAAGCTCTATTTTTGTCTCATCAGACCAGATTACCTTCTCCCATTCCTCCTCTGGATCATCCAGATGATCATTGGCAAACTTCAGACGGGCCTGGACATGCGCTGGCTTGAGCAGGGGGACCTTGCGTGCGCTGCAGGATTTTAATCCATGACGGCGTAGTGTGTTACTAATGGTTTTCTTTGAGACTGTGGTCCCAGCTCTCTTCAGGTCATTGACCAGGTCCTGCCGTGTAGTTCTGGGCTGATCCCTCACCTTCCTCATGATCATTGATGCCCCATGAGGTGAGATCTTGCATGGTGCCCCAGACCGAGGGAGATTGACCTTACACAGCTCTCTGGTCTTGGCCATTGTGGAGAGGTTGGAGTCTGTTTGATTGAGTGTGTGGACAGGTGTCTTTTATACAAGTAACGAGTTCAAACAGGTGCAGTTAATACAGGTAATGAGTGGAGAACAGGAGGGCTTCTTAAAGAAAAACTAACAGGTCTGTGAGAGCCGGAATTCTTACTGGTTGGTAGGTGATCAAATACTTATGTCATGCAATAAAATGCAAATTAATTATTTAAAAATCATACAATGTGATTTTCTGGATTTTTGTTTTAGATTCCGTCTCTCACAGTTGAAGAGTACCTATGATACAAATTACAGACCTCTACATGCTTTGTAAGTAGGAAAACCTGCAAAATCGGCAGTGTATCAAATACTTGTTCTCCCCACTGTATATAGAGCCATCTCATATTGCTCAAATGAACAGCAAACCTGGTTTCAATAAACAGATAAAGAAACACCTCACGGCACAACGCCTCTCCCCTATTAGACCTAGATAGTTTGTGTGCATGTATTGATATGTAGGCTACGTGTGCCTTTTGTAAAAAAAAAAATGTATATAATTTATGTAGTTCTGTCCTTGTGGTATATTAATGTTCTGTGTTATGTCATGTTCCATGTTCTGTGTTCTGTGTTCTGTGTTGACCCCATGAAGAGGTTCTCAACTGGCCTACGTGATTAAATAAAGGTGAAATAAATAGAAAATAAAGAGTAGCTGCTGCTTTTGCAACAGCTAATGGGGATCCTAATAAATTACCAAATACCAGTTCCACTGCATTCTTTCATTGTTCCCCTCTAATCAGGGACTGGTTTTAGACCTGGGACACCAGGTGGGTACAATTAATTATCAGGTAGAACAGAAAACTAGCAGGCTCCGGACCTCGTGGGGTAAAATGTGAATACCCCTGCCCTAAATAGTGCTTTTACCACTGCCCTACACTACTTTTGACCAGGGCCCATAGGGTGGTAGTGCACTATATAGGGGATGGTGTTCCGTTTGAGATGCAGCCTCAGGTTGAAAAGACTTTGCATTTTTATACATGAGGTTGGCTGCTCTCGCCAGGATCTGACCAAAAGATGGATGGCGGACTGAACGTGTGGTTCTGTAGCAAGGCCTACAGCCAAATTCATGAGCTTTTCATTCTGTGTGGGAGGGAGTGTAACCCCAAGATACGAAACAGAAAGTGAAATGGCATTTTCCTTCAGGAAATGTACCCTTATTATTGAGTGTCTTTGAATTTACATGCATTTATAAAAATATTAGCTTAAACGTTCTATTGAATACGTTGTTATTATACAGTATTTATTAAACATGTAATAGTTCCAAGTTTATGTCCAAGGTATGTTCCCCCTGCCAAGCACACAAATGAGTCATCATAGGATACACCTTCTCTCTCTCTCTACCCCTGCAAGCTGCTTTAATGCAAACAGCCACGGCAAAGATTCAATATGGTGGACTATATGTATCTGTGTATAGCCCTGGGGGGAATACCCTATAACACACACCTCTAGTCCAGACTTGCCTTCTCTGACTCACTGTCTGTCCATCGTATCATCAGACACTCTTTATTTACACCATATATTCCATCATAATCCTTCCTTATTCTCCCATTAAAATAATCCCAGACAGTCTGTCAACACGTCTGTCTGTCTTTACACATCAGGATGAGTCTCAGACATTTCTATTACAGTCTCTGCCTAAGCTATTAACAGCAGTTCCATATTTGACCATTATTAGATGGGCATGATGACAAATGTCCAAATCTAATATGATATTAAGGAACTGAGACTAAGTATTGGATAACAGCAGTCCAAAAGTATATAAGATATTGAAACCTATCAAGGATTCAAAAGCACATTGAAGGGTAGATGCATTCATCAGGTTAGATTGTCACCATGGCTGCAGTACTGGAGAAACAGATGGCCATGTTTCTCCCATCCACCTGTGCCAATCACGACTCAGGATATGACCCAGATGCAGACACGGGAGGTGGATGGTTCAGTTCTCAGATCATTTATTATAACACGGGGGGCAGGCAGAGGTTCAGGTCGAGGACAGGCAGAGGTTCATAACTAGGTGAGAGTCAGACAGGTACTCTGACTGGAGACAAAGGGCTGTGAGACAGAGGTTTAATCCTAGACAAATGAAAGATGGGATGTACAGTGTATTCGGAAAGTTTTCAGACCCCTTGACTTTTTCCACATTTTGTTACGTTACTGCCTTATTTCAAAATTTATTAATTTAAATGTTTTCCTCCTGATCAATCTACACACAATACCCCATAATGACAAAGTTAAAACAGGTTTTTAAAAATGTTTGCACATTTATAAAAAATAAAAAACAGAAATACCTTATTTACATAAGTATTCAAACCCTTTGCTATGAGACTCGACATTGAGCTCAGGTGCATCCTGTTTCCATCTATCATCCTTGAGATGTTTCTACAACTTGATTGGAGTCCACCTGTTCAAATCAAACATGATTTGGAAAGGCACACGCCTGTCTATATAAGGTCCCACAGTTGACAGTGCATGTCAGAGCAAAAACCAAGTAATGAGGTTGAAGGAATTGTCTGTATAGCTCAGAGACAGGGTTGTGTCGAGGCACAGATCTGGGGAAGGTTACCAAAACATGTCTGCAGCATTGAAGGTCCCCAAGAACACAGTGCACTCCATCATTCTTAAATGGAAGAAGTTTGGAACCACCAAGACTCTTCCTAGATCTGGCCGCCCAGCCAAACTGAGCAATCGGGGGAGAAGGGCCTTGGTCAGAAGAACCCGATGGTCACTCTGATAGAGCTCCAGAGTTTCTCTGTGGAGATGGGAGAATCTTCCAGAAGGACAACCATCTCTGCAGCACTCAACCAATCAGGTCTTTATGGTAGAGTGGCCAGATGGAAGCCACTCCTCAGTAAAAGGCACATGAGAGCCCAGTTGGAGTTTGCCAAAAGGCACCTAAAGACTCTCAGACCATGAGAAATAAGATTCTTTGATCTAATGAAACCAAGATTGAGCCTGAATACCAAGATTTGGCCTGAATGCCAAGTGTCACGTCTGGAGGAAACCTGGCACCGTCCCTACAGTGAAGTATGGTGATGTCTGCATCATGGTCCTGATTGACTCACTGCGACTGGCCGTTAGACTTGCCGGCTGGCCAACGATCCAATGAGGGTACAGAACGCCTTTCAGAACCAGGACGAGAACTGACGACCGCGATCGGAGACCATGTCCACCGGAAGTCCATTGATCCGGAACACGTGCTGCACCATGAGCTGGGCCGTCTTCTTGTCTGAGGGTAACTTGGGAAGGGGAATGAAATGGGCGGCTCTGGAAAACCTATCCACCACCATAAGCATAGTGGTGTTTCCATCTGACGGAGGGAGACCAGTGACAAAGTCCAGGGATATATAAGACCAGGGGCGGGAGGAACGGGGAGTGGTTGAAGGAGGCCAGCCAGAGCTTGCTGCGGAGTCTTATTCTGAGTGCACACAGTGCAGGCGTCGACGAACACGGAGACATCAGGAACCATGGTGGGCCATGGTTGGCAGACAAGTCTAAAGGAATGAGCCCATTCCAGGACCGGGGAACAGGCAGAGCCGGGACAAACATCAGGTTAGCCGGGCCCCCGGGGAACGCTGCGCCTCAAGGACTTGGTTTTCTATACCCCAGATGAGTGCAGCCACTAGACAAGAGGTAGGGAAGATGGTCTCGGGGTCCGATGGTGCAGCAGCAGAGCTATAGAAGCGTGAGAGTGCACCCGACTTCACTTTCTTGGACCCCTGGCAGTAGGATATGGTAATGTTGAACCGAGTGAAAAGCAGGGCCCATGGAGCTTTCCTAGAGTTGAGGCTCTTGGCAGTGCAGAGATATTCCAGGTTCTTGTGATCAGTCCACACTACGAATGGATGTTCCACCCTCTCTAACCAGTGCTTCCACTCCTCCTACCCCACCGCAGGTAGTTCTCGATTTCCCACGTTGTAGTTCCTCTCAGCGGGGTTAAGACGATGGGAAAGGAAAGCAAACGGATGCAGCTTTTGGTCCTGGGTAGAACGCTGGGACAGGACGGCCCCCACTCCGACGTCTGAGGCGTCGACCACCACCACGAACTGACGGGACGGGTCCGGTGGATTAATATGGGAGCTGTAGGGAACTGATACTTGAGGCCCGAGAACGTCCGGTCAGCTGCTGGATATCATGTGAACTGAACCTTGGGCGAGGTGAGTGCTGAGAGGGGGGAAGCCAGGGTGCTGTAACCCTGGATTAAGCGGCGGTAGAAATGAGCAAACCCCAGGAAATGTTGCAGCTGCACTCTGGATGTGGGTTGAGGCCAATCCACCACCCCTCTCACCTTGTCAGAGTCCATCTGAATATTTCCAGCAGCAATGATGTACCCTAGGAAGTAGATGGTGGAGTGATGGAATTCAAATCTTTCTGCTGTGAGAGGGGTCCATATGGTCAAGCTCGTCTTTAACCACCCACGATAACCCAAGCAGCAACGTTTCGAACAGAGCTTCCAGGTTCCAGGCACTCTCGGCGGCCAAAGTGCGAAAATCTACCGTATAGTCTGCCACACAATGGGAGTCTTGACGCAGTTTCAGTAGCTTACGAGCAGCCTCTCTCCTGGACAACGGAGAATCTAACACCTTTCTAACCTCACCACAAACTCCTCCAGACAGAGGCAAACGGTGGATTGTTGCTCCCACACTGCCGTAGCCCAGGTGAGAGCCCTCCCAGACATCAGCTTTATCAAGTACACTATCCTCAAGCAATCCGAGGGAAACGAATAGGGCTGCAGCTCAAAGATAAGAGAACACTGGGAGAGAAACACCCGGCAGGATCCTGGATCTCAGCGTAGCGCTCCGAAGGAGGTGAGCGGAGTTCTCGGGAAGACGGGGTAGATTGGAGAGACGCTGCTGGTAGCAGGGTAACTGACAGTCTGGGGGGGTTACTGTTGTGGTTTGCTGCTTAGTAGATAACCTGAGGAATTGCTCCAGCAATGCAGTGAAAGCCTGGTCATGGCATTCCACCAAGGTCTGGAATCTTTCCATAAGGTCTTGAAGTACTACCTTGTGTCTACCAATGGCGACTCCTTGGACGGAGACAGCGTTGCGGAGCTGGTCCGAGTCTGCTGGGTCAGTCATGGCCAGTTCAGATGCAGACACAGGAGGCGAATGGTTCAGTTCTCAGATCATTTATTATAACACGGGGGCAGGCAGAGGGCAGGCAGAGGTTTATAAATCAGGTCAGAATCAGGCAGGTGCAGAACAGCAGGCAGGCTCAGGGTCAGGACAGGCATAAAAGGTCTGAACCGGAAAGTCTAGAAACATACAAATAGAGAGCAGGGAAAAACAGGAAACATGCTGGGACGACCGGACAAAACAAGACAAACTGGCAACAGAAAAACTGAAAACGCAGGTATAAATACACAGGGGATAATGGTGAAAATGGGAGACACCTGGTGGGGGATGGAGACAATCACAAAGACGGGCGAAACAGATCAGGGTGTGACTGTGACTATAAGTCTTACAGTCAACTGATACTTTGATTTAATGGAGGTGTAACTGGGATACAGAACAGTTTGACATGTAGACAACAAATATATTATAGTATATTGCTTTGCCTATTCCTCTGTGATTAGGATCTTCTGATTCCATATACAAACTAATTCCACCAACAGCACAAGGTTGCTTTTTCCCCCTCCATAATCTCAGAGCTGTGGCGTCACCCGCATCAGGTGACGATGCCTTCTAAACTCATATGACATTGATTTATCCCTGTAAATATAGCACATCCTTGGGAATATCACAGAGAGGGGATAGAAGAATGATCATGAGGAATGGGAGGGTGTGATCATACCCTTAGGAAAAATGGTCACACTAATCCAGTAGGATAGGACTGTATGTAAAACGAGTATGAAACTATTGAGAGACCTGTATGGAATTATATGTGCATTATGTGACATTAACATTGAGATATTTGTAATAAATAGTACATAGAAAACTGTTTTAAATATGCTTTATTATGAGGCATAGGTATCAATGTATACAAATGTAGGCCTAGATTTTGTTTTGTGGGCTCCTTTTAACATAAAGGACAATATGCAAGATATAAAAAATATGACAGCAGTATTACATCAGGTTATCATTGTATGACTTAACATATTTAAATATAAACATCACTATACAGAATACTGTACCGTATGGAAGGATAATATAGAATACTGTATTGTATAGAAGGATAACCTGTCATTGGTCCCATCCCAAACCTGTTATTAGCCTGGTCCCAAACCTGTCATTGACCCCATCCCAAACTCGGTTACTGGCCCAACACTCTAACCACTAGGCTATTGTGAAGTGGAAACGTCTAGGAACAACAACGTCCCAGCCGCGAAATGGTAGGCCGTCCAACTCACAGAACGGGACCGCCGAGTGCTGAAGCGCATAGCGTGTAAAAACTGCCTCTGGAAGCAACATCAGCACAGGAACTGTTCGTTGGGAGATTCATGAAATGGGTTTCCATGGCCGAGCTCCAGAGCGCACAGGACCTCAGACTGGGGTGAAGGTTCACTTTCCAACAGGACAACGACCATAAGCATACAGCCAAGACATCGCAGGAGTGGCTTCGGGACACGTCTCTGAATGTCCTTGAGTGGCCCAGCCAGAGCCCGGACTTGAACCTGATCGAACATCTCTGGAGAAACCTGAAAATAGCTGTGCAGCAACGCTCCCCATCCAACCTGACAGAGCTTGAGAGGATCTGCAGATGTGCCAGGTGTGCCAAGCTTGTAGCGTCATACCCAAGAAGACTTAATCACTGTAATCGCTGCCAAAGGTGCTTCAACAAAGTATTGAGGGTCTGAATACTTATGTAAATGTCATATTTCCGTTTTTTATTTTTTAGAAATTAGCAAAGAATATCGAAAAACCTGTTTTTGCTTTTGTGGTGTATTGTGGTGTATTGTGGGGTATTGTGGGGTATTGTGGGGTATTGTGTGTGGATTGATAAGCAACAAGTTAATAAATGTTAGAATAAGGCTGTAACCGAAGGCACTGTATGTCATCATGCAATGTTGTTTATTGAAGAAGAAGAAGAAGAAGAAGAAGAAGAAGAAGAAGAAGAAGAAGAAGAAGAAGAAGAAGAAGAAGAAGAAGAAGAAGAAGAAGAAGAAGAAGAAGAAGAAGAAGAAGAAGAAAAATGATATATACTCTATATTACACAGAAATGTGCATTCCTTTTATTTTGGAAAAAAGTCCTGTTATCTTTCTGATTATGTCTGTAGGCTACATGGCAAGTGGCAATTCTGAGAAAATTTTAGAACAGAATAGGCAATTATATTCTAGCATCCATAATATAATAGGCATGGGTAGGAGAGGGCCGCATGCTGTTCTTCATAGACAAGAAGATAAGATGATAACACAGTGCACAGCATGGCAACTGTCAATGTAACATTATTTTGAAAGAGCACACTATTATGATGGAATTCCTGGAGCGAGGGACTGTGTGTTTCGACAACATCGGTTATCTCGGGTTCCGCTCGCTCTGCCGCCTGCCCTGCTTTGTCTTTTTACGGGAAAATCTTCCATCTCGAAACCCTACACCTCTCTATAGCGTCTCCATGGAAACAAAACATCTGTACAATCCAAATATGGACATGGAAGTGCAACGCAATCACGTCCAGTGCAAATACGTCATGACGTAAAATACCTAATCGGGACGCTGGTCAAGCCTAGATGGGATATGGCTTTTGTCAAGTTGACGTCAAAAGTTGATTTGTTTTTGTATTTTTAGCTAACCTAACCTAATTCTCCTAACTTGCTACGTTAATTATCTTAATCGGCTGCCAAAATAAATGCCTTGTTCTGTGTGAATATCTACTTTTGCCTTGACCGTGAGAATATTGGCAAGAGATTCATGATAATAATTAATTAACGTGATCTTGTTGTTTCGCCCTCATTATAAAGCCCTCATTTAAAAGTCTGTCCTTGATGACAGTACTTTATAAAGTTCAAGACTAGAACAATTTAATGAAAGAGTATTTGACATAGATGTAGGTTTTTCAAAGAAGAAGTCTACCATGATCTATTATCATTCAAATATCATTATACACGACCTAAGCCTATACATAAGAATACAATGTATGTCATTATACAAAAAAAATATGCTAATGGTATATTTAAGCAATAATACCTGAGATTTCGGGAATTATTGTGTGACAACTCCTGATACTCCCTTAGCCGTGCTATATTGGCCATATATCACAAACCCTGGAGGTGCCTTGTTGCTATTATAAACTGGTTACCAACGTAACTAGAGCAGTAAAAATACAAGTTTTGTCATACCCGTGGTTTATGGTCTGATATAGATTTGTATAAACCATGCTGTCTGTCTCTCCTACATTTGCAACCTTGTTTCAATATTCAAATTCGATCTCCAGCTGTCCCATAGCAATGAACGTGTCAGGAGTCGAGATGAGACAGGCAGGCAGGCAGGCAGGCAGCGTTTCTCAACCAGTCGAAATCAGGAATCAGCTGGCATCATTTCTATGGATATATAGGAATACATGTAAAGCTAAACGAAGTGCAGTTAATTTGCTGTCTTTCCATCAGTTCAGTTTGAAATGATTGTGTTAGCTGTATTGTTGGCTAGCTCCTCTAAACAAGTGTCCTGAAGATTGAGCACATGTTCTATGCCAGACGAAATCACGCCTCATTATCTCATTGTTATAAATGTCACTAGAAAACAGCTTAAACAAACACAGCTACTTTGCTGTTATTCTGGCTGCACTTTTTGACGTTGCCAGCCAGTATGGCATCGGAACATTTAGAAGGAACGCTTGGGTAGCAACCCTAGATTTGTGTCGGGACTATATGTTGTGGAAGGATGAAATAGTATGAATAAATTCATCAAAATAATGTTTTTAATGAAAATATGTCAATTATTATTTGAATATGTTGGTAACCCGTTGTATAAAAGTGATAATGCCTACATAGCCGGTATTTGGAGGATATATTGGCATGGCTTGCCCGCCCTCAACTTCATCTCGGGACTAACACCCCTGCCAATATATCCTCCAAACGCCGGCTTATCGGGCATTATCACTTAAATGTTTTGACCCAGTCTTTAATTCAAATCATTCTGTTCATTCAACTTTGCTATGCTAAACAAATCATTGGCATGTACTGTAGCTAGCTCTAAAAAATTAGGGGATCAACAGGGGTTCTTCTAAGGTCCTCAAAGTTCCTTGAAGAACCAGTGTTTTTTTACTGAATAAATGCCTCCATAAGGTTCGTCCAAGAACCCAATAGGAGGTGGGGTTAATCTAGGAATCTTTTTAGTTCTTGGAGGTTCGTGCAGGAACCTAACAGCTCAACTGAAATATTTTTATTTGAATTTGAGAGGACAGCAGGTGCAGGCACAACTGAAAAATGTAAAGACGTCCTCGATTTAAGGTAAGGTTTCTCCCTGTATGATCTAAAGTGATAATGTTTCATGACAATATCATCTTTTCATATTTATGACACTTACTCCCAATTTTTTGTTGTTGCTAAAACAGAAAATGTACACAATTGAAAGGAAATGGAAAAACAGAGGTAAGAATATGTTATATCTGCATTGGGCGCAGATGACTGAACTGCTCACTTATATGTGTTTGTGTCTGCAGGTTTAATGATGGGGAGGCACACAAAAGTAGGTTCAATTGGTATTGGTTCGTCTCGTAATGTTATGGAGATCACATCTATCATCTTTCTCTAAAACCTTCTAGGACTCAGTCACCACAGCCCTCTTCCTCCTCCCTGACCTCTTCAATGAAGATCCCAAAGGCCTCTACATTATGGACAAGGTATGTATATGAAAACCATTGTCAAAAGTGAACAGTTTTGTCATTCACAAAAAAAGTTACAACAAAAAACAATATATGAATACTGTCGTGTGCACATTTAGTTAATAATCTATGTAATTATATATTTTTGGTATTCACAGACACCCTCCATACACCTCTGATGAATATAACAGGAAACCTGTTCGATCACCATGCAATGCAAAATCATTCTGGCTATGGATAGCCTACAGAGGATAGCAAACATCAACACACCAGAGGATATACCTATTGGATTTGGGGCTGGGAGTGTACATCATATTTGGATTTTTTTTAAATTCTGCTTAGTCACTAAAATCATAAAAACGCTGACAACAAAAATATTGTCTTATTGTTGCCATTGTTATGGTGATTATTAAAAAGGAAGCCCAGAAGGTTATTTGTGGAACCATTAATGGGAATTTACAGGGGTTCCCCACAGTTTAAATTTGACAAACCCCTAAAGGATCCTCCAGGAACCTTTTCTCTTAGATCTATAGCAGAGATTCAATGATGATGAGAGACAACTTCGGTAAATAATGATTTCATAAATATCAAATGGCAACAACTATTATGGTTCGTCTGCGCCAACCAAGCTAGTTGGTGACGTTATTAGTGACGTTTCAGTTGATTGCACACAAGTGGAAGAACTGTCCATGGTCCTGGCGCCAATTATTGCTTCTTCTTTGGCAGAAAGTATGACGTTTTACGGTTTCTATGTTGAAATGATTTGTTTCCCATTTATTCTTGAGCTAGTTAGCCTACTGGCACGGAAGAGATCGCGTTTATAAAATGATACATTGTTGCACATGTAGAGGCAGACTGGGTAGATTTATATAACCCCCAACTGTTGCAAACCAAATAGTAGCATGAAAAATAATGTGTAGATGTTTTTTTCGTGAGGGAGATTACGTTTATGAATGTCATGCCTGGGCTGCAGGACAGTGGAATCAAACAATCAGCATCCAGGATTCAAACAACAAGTTTTATAATTTTATTTGTCTGTGTTTTATTTTTTGCAATTTACCAACAATTAGTCAAAACTTTTAAGGTAAAAAAATAAACTGTCATAAAATACATCTTGATAAAATACATGGCACTGTGTTTTCATGGAAAACCAGAAAGAAATGTCACCTTACAGTAAAATAATGTCCACATTACTCAAACTGTAATTTCACCTGTTATAAAAGACACAATCTGATATCAGTATCCACACAAACCACAGTCTAGTTTCACATTTATATTTAAGGATGGAAAAACAAAGATACAGCACTCTTTTTTAATCAAATGGTACGATTTTGCATGCATTTAATTTTAATACAAGGACAACAATAAATATATTTTTCAAGAGAGTGAACAGCCCTCAAAGGTGCATCGATATATCTGGAAGAAGTTAATTCTGTTGCAGTCACATTAACCATTTCATTAGGTACTAAAGGTTAAAGGTCAACACAACTTCAGAGGGTAGATGAATAGACCATAGTTTATTGGTTCAATATCAACATCATGGGGAAGTTTCTCACAGATTAAGCCTAGTCCTGGACTAAGAAACACTTTCAAAGGAGAATCATCATTGAACACTGCTTTTTAATCTAAGACTAGGTTTAATCTCTGTGTGGGAAACCGACTGTGTACATGTCCCACCAGTCCCATAACAGTGTCACAAGGTCAACAGTGTGGGAGAGTTCAGATTACCGTTCATCAAATCAGATCTACTACCAACACCTCAATTCAGGGTCTCAGAGCTGGAGTTGCATCTCCGATACCCGCCAAAGAGTCTATCTCTGAGGGATTCAAACTAAACACAGAGCGGGAACTGCTACAGCTAGGAAGTCATCATCGAGGGTGTGCAGAGGGGCTCCAGATTGTTGGCCACCGACTTGTACAGGGTCTCCCAGTCTGAGAGGCAAAAGGGGCCCCCGAGGAGGTCGATGTCAGGGACAGATGGGGCAGTCTCAGGGGCCACAGCCATGTTGATTTCCAGGCTGGGGACTAGGTCGTCTAGGTCATCCTGGTCGAAGTCTAGGTCCTCCATGGGTTCTTCCTCAATGCTGGAGCACAGCAAGATGTTGGAGTTACCCAAGATGGCCGATGCAGAGATGGAGATGCTCGAGGGGACCACAACAGTTTCCATGTCCTGAAGCGAGGGAGTGTCAGACACAGTCACTAGTGTTGCATTTCCCTCTGGGAGTTGGAGTTTGCCTGCATTCTCCAAGATGGAGAGCAGCTGGGGGAAATCCGGAGGGTCCTGGAGCATACGGTCAATGTCATCATCAATGTCTTCTTCCACGTTGACCTCAGCGGCTGCTAGTTTGCAGGCTGGCTGGTGGGTTGATAGGATCTGTTCCAGACACTCTTTCTCTTTCAGGAGGTTGGCTATCTCTGTCTGCAAGGCCTCTTTGTCTTCTTCAAGCTGATCAGTTTCCTATAAGGAGAGAACCACACATCAATCAATTTCCATGTTTCTGAAATGCCAATTAAAATAATATACATGCTCTAGTAAGAAGTATGGAGAGCCTCGATCACTTTGGGTAAAATCCAATCTGCTAAGCATCTCCACGTGACAGTTTCACATGAGAACAAGGTGTACTTACAGCTTGCAGGGTGTCATTGAGCTCTCTCCGTCTGTTACGACACTTGGCTGCAGCGACTTTATTCCTCTCTCTCCTGATCTTCCTCCTCTCATCCTCTTCTGGTGTAGCCTGGACCAGTCACAACAAAAGAGAACACTCTAAATGCATAAGGAATCTTGCCATTGCGTCACTTGGCCCTTAAGGCTAATTCAATATTTGTCAAAGGCTAGCCCTAAAATAACCTATACATCTATTAATGCAGTGTCAGAAAATATACCATGGTTGCCGACTGTAGACTTTCCTTGGCTAGGCTACAAATTGAGTGAGTAACAAGCTCAATACCAGACCTATAGAACACTTAATATGTGTATAAAAATGCTGCACCACCGGCACAGTCTGGCCAGTCACGTGCACGCACGCACATTAGACCATTCAGGACTACATAGTAGAAATTGTATCGAAATGGTCCATGATATATAACACAGTTTACCTGTTTTTTTCCTTTCTTGCAGGTGGATTGTTCCTTGCTCCCTCCCGCTCTGGAAGACGACCGGGTTGCGCCATGAGCTCTTGTAGGCTTTGCGCCGCTGGAGGGAGAGGAGGGGGAGGCAGATGGGGAGGAGGAGGGGTAGACTGATGCTGAGATGACGGTGGTCGGTTGGACCATCCACTGCAGATCCGGGAAGGCTGAGATTGCAGTCACTGTAGGAACAAAGGGAGACTGCCGTGGACAGTCCGTTTCACCGCAGGCATCCTGCAAAAACAACAAAAGGAATGTTGAATTGTTGGAATCTAATAGAATCCGATGACATGCATGGTTGGCCTTTCCAAAAAGGGCGTGATGTGAATAGTAATTGTATTTTATTATTCAGCGGAAACCCATTGAGGCCAGGGTCTCATTCACAACAGTGCTCTGATCACAGCAACACAACTGTAAAAAACGAGTCCATCTCATGTTGCCAATAATAGGTCAACCAATCATCATCATAAATCATCGTCATCGCCATCTTCATCATGATCACCATTATCATCATCATCTATTTGCATGATGGCATCAATCAAGTCTTCAATTATCGTTTGGTTAACATGGACCTCCTATACAACTCCAGGAATGTGATCAGAATCACTCTAAATTAATATGCAATAAAAATATATATAAATGATTGATCTTGCCGCAAACTCTATGCAACACGAACATAATGAATATTTCAAAATAATCCTCCAACGCAATTCCATGCACCTGTGTTTTTTTCTAATAACATCCATTCATACCTGCGACGTGCCGCTGTCTATTGACGATGGGCTCGTGAGTGAGTTTGGAGACAGCTGACTGTCTCCGGTAGGCGATGCTGCGCTGCTGCTGCTGGACGAGCTCGAGTCATTGTAGTTTGGGCTCAAGTCTGAATACATGATGATGTGTTCTAAAAATATTTTTAAAAAATACTAAAAAACGAATCACTATTCCTCCTATATGTTAGGATATTATCTACTGCACTGCTGTTCTATCACCTCTGTGCATCACTTTTTCTTGGTTCTTTCACGTGAATGGTAGTTGCTGCAGATAGTGGAGCGCGCCTCCTTTTATAGTGAGCAGGAATTTTATGAATGAAATCTGTGTGGAGAGAATGTACCATTCCACAAAGAAAGAAGGGTGTTGTGGGTTAGAATGAACAGGCTTGTTTTATCAATGGAGCAGCAATATTAGCTATACATTTTATCTGAGAGTTGAGAGCAGTCTAACTGTTATGCAAATTAATTAGGCCCACTATTCAAATATGACCAAATGTTTGCATATTAAGCACCCCTCTTCAAGAAATGGATACCTACAATGTAACCACCACCAACGTCTTAATGATCTACGTCACATCGTATAGCAACCTATGCAGCATTTGCATTAGGCACGTTACAGCCTACGTTCCCTTTGTAAAAACATTGTTTCATAATACACACATGGCCACGTTTCAGATCATACACTGAACATATATGTACCAAGCTATACATAGCATATATCTCTAGGCTGTTCCTATGAAAATATATTGAAAGAAATCGTCTGCCAATCGTGAATTTCATATTACAGCACCGACCTTAAATGTCCTACAAAACACAGCAATCGTCTGTGGGATACTATCCACACATAATCTAGTCATCTAACATGTAATACACATTATATTTGTTAATAACATTGGTATTGTTGTCGATATCTGAATAGCAGGTGTTTTCTGCATCCACTCATACCCTAATCATTTACGTATTAAAGATAGAAATTGGTTCATATTTTAATAGCAAGGATATTGACAATAGATTTGTTGAGGGTTTGCAACTATACACACCTGCTACAGAGACGCCTCTATGTAATTATTTGTGAGATTATAGCTGTGAATATAATTATTACACAGCCTAAATTTGACAAATACAGCTCAAGCAACAGACTTGTCGCTACAGCCAGACAACCAATCAGAGAGGAGACCATTAGGACCATATATGGAGTTTCCGTTCACACGTTGTCTTGAGTGTTAGGCTAAGTGGACCATTCAAACACTGTCTAGAGAAAAACTGATATAGGCATTGAAATTAATCCGTGTCAGTCATTCATTCTATAAAGTCATCCCTTTTTTATTATAGACTATATGCATATTATAATGATTCAATCGTATTCTTGCAATTTTATTCTCAAGGAGTTGGAGTGTGTCCTTGAATAAGCCTACATCCCAAATAAAATGGCACCCTGTTCCTTATATAGCTTACACTCTTAAGAAAGGTGCTATCTAGAGCTTAAAAGGGTTCTTTGGCTGTCCCCATAGGATTACCATTTGAAGAACCGTTTTTGGTTCCAGGTAGAGGGTTCTACATGGAACCAAAAAGGGTTCTACATTCAACCAAAAAGGGTTATCCCATGGGGACAACAGAAGAACCCTTTTGGATCCATTTTTTCTAAAAGTGTAGTCTAAGTGCACTACTTTTGACCAGAGCCCACAGGGTAGTAGTGCACCTCTGTATAGGGAATAGGGAGACATTTGGGAAACTTCCCTTTGCCATTATCTTGCCCAGGTGAATGGTCTTCTTCTCAACAGCTACTTTAGGAAATATTACTGGCAGCAATTTTTACCTCACAGCTCCTCTCAAGTAGCATAGCCAGAATCCGACTGGATCAGTGGTTCCCAAACTGTGGGGAAGAGCGCCCCCCCCCCCCCCCCCCCCAAAAAAAAAAACTCAGTCCAGCTATGTTTTTTAACCCATAGATTTTGTTGGAATGTTTGAGTCACCAATAGGCAGAGGGTAGCATAATTTGTCTGATTCTCTGTAATAATGGTATGGGAATAATGATGCATTTTATTTCGTAAAGTGGTTTCAAACACAACAGCATGTTCAGTCACCTCCTTGTCTGAAGGACAAGTGGATAAACAGGTTCATGTCAAGCGCTGCATGTCAAGCCCTGCAAGTCTCATGGAATGTAAGCCTACATTGAACACCACACATTGGCTGCTACCGTAGGCTGAACGATAGAACAGCTATTTCCATGTTAAAATGTTATGTGAAACATTTTCTCCATTGTTTTTGGTGGTAGACCACTCTGGTAGGCCTACAATATGATCAAATAGTTGTCACTTACTGATGAAAAAATAAGAGGGAACATTGCTTGAGAGCAGTTGTTAGTGGATAACTGTCTTGCACAAGGACAGAACGGCAGATTGTTCCACCTTGCCGGCTCGGCGATTCACTCAAACGACCTTTCGGTTACTGGACCAACGCTCTTAACCGCTAGGCTGCCTGCCGAAAGAGGGTATACCTCACGATTCCCGGCAGCCACGCTCCCTGAATATTTACTAGTAGTTCATTAGGGTGGTCTGTCTGTCTTTCCTTCTGTCGCCAGGTCGCCGGTCTGTAAGGGCCTGAGATATGAGGTCCAGACATAATTATGGACCCCCTGAGTTCAGGTCAAATAAATGTTTTTACTCGGGTCACTTAAGCGTGAATGTGAGAAATGCTTTGAAAGGAGTTCTATTAGGGTCTATAGATGACATCATTGGTATTTTAGGCAACAAAACAGACAGATCACATAGTTGAGCCGACCCTTGTTGAAAGAGAAGTCTGAATAGTCAAATGTTTGTACATTGTTGAATAGCATTTAGAAGCAATTCTTCAAAGGATGGACTCGTTCGATACCGATTACTTTTCATTTGTATTTATGAGAAGGCGAATTCCGATTGATGACGCTTATGGAAACGCTCACAAGGAATGCTTTTACTAATCATTTTCCTATTAAAACTCACATAAAACTATTGTCAAAATGGATCATTGATAACTGAAAAAAATAAATCAAGCATTTGATATTTTGGTCGGCTACAATGAGCTTGCTCTTGTGTATAAACATTTTCAAAAGTTGGTTGATGAGAGAGTATATTTCTATTTATGGTTGACTGGAAAGGATATAGCCTAAAGAAACTGCATTTCACTCTAAGTTCATAACAAACATCGGAAATCTCCTAAAAATGAAGTCCGATGTTATGTATATTGAGTCTTGCCAACCACTCTAGCTACCTAAATAAACAGTTGTCAACTAACCATGCCTTCCATTCCGTTGCTCCGCTTTGCAGAGCCAGAGCCAGAGCGTAACTGACGCAAAGGGGTGGGGCGTTGCCGGGACAACGCAGACCGTTAAACAAAACAGAAACCCCGGAAACACAACGCTGATGCTGCACATTTACAGGCGTGGGGGAAAGGGGGAACCCTCTTGTAATATGTAGACTACTGGTCTATGAGAGTGACTTTTTCCCTATTTAAGAGTGTTATCAAAACTTTAGCAGAATAAACAAAGTTTGTTATGAAGCCTACATGGGGGGAGTCTATTTTTGGAACTATTATGCCTTATTCACGACAATAAGCATGATATATTATATATGAGATGTAATGTTAGTAAAATAAAGGGTAGGCTATCTACATTGTTATAGTTACTTAGGCTACTTCAGTGTGTTTTGAGCTGATGACATGTATCATCTCACCACATGCCTTCTCCCTACAAGGAGGAGCCTAGTTCTGAAGAACAGGGATCCCCACATGGACCACATTACTGTAGATAAAACATTCCTGGGAAATACCTTTGTTAAGATAATCTAAGTGCGAGGACTAGGCTACTGTATCACAAGTACACCTGACCGACCTGTTGCTCCACTTACTGCCACACCTTCCCAGGTAGGCCCAACAGGTACAAACATTGCCTTGGGCCAAAGTACATGCGTAGTGTAGGTAATGTTGTTGGCTTCAGTTCAGCAGCTGTTTAGTATTATACCTCTCTGTTTATGATTTGCACAATAGTTTTATAATGCCTTTATTTCGATATGATTCTATTCTATATGCATGTAGGTTATTGGCCAGTTTTTCAGTTATAAGTAACACCTTTGTGTTGAATCAGTTTACACTGATGAGCAGCTTTAGTCTTGTAAATTACTTAACTGAAATCATATGTAATGTTAAAGGCTACATAGTCATTGGGAACCTCCTAAATTGAAGACATAACATATTTATACATCATGAGGCCTACACATTGAGATTTTAATGTCAAGTTGTTCAATATTTTATTCCACAATTAGGACAGTTGAGTATGTCCCATATCATCAATATTCTGTGAGTATATCCCATATCATCAGTAATTCCATGACTCTGAATCAGAAGGCTGTGTGTTCGATCCCAGTGGTGGACAGTGGTTTTATCCCTTACCCTAACCATTCGTAATGAGGGCCTAAATTGAACCCCTAACTTTGGAAATTTGATGTTTGGCGAAATGGGGAGATACCGAGCATCAGGAGAAACCCGGGGTGTGAAAAATACTTTGAAATGTGATGTTTGGAGCAACTTCGAAACACACACACACACACTCACTCACTTCATTTGCTCACACACACATTTATACTGACTCTACACACATGCACACACACTCACATGCAATCATACGACCCTGACTTGCCTAGTTAAATAAAGGTTAAATATATATACCATGGAACTGTCCCTGTATATAGCTACTGACCCTGGAATTGTCCCTGTATATAGCTACTGACCCTGGAATTGTCCCTGTATATAGCTACTGACCCTGGAACTGTCCCTGTATATAGCTACTGACCCTGGAACTGTCCCTGTATATAGATACTGACCCTGGAACTGTCCCTGTATATAGATACTGACCCTGGAACTGTCCCTGTATATAGATACTGACCCTGGAACTGTCCCTGTATATAGATACTGACCCTGGAACTGTCCCTGTATATAGATACTGACCCTGAAACTGTCCCTGTATATAGATACTGACCCTGGAACTGTCCCTGTATATAGATACTGACCCTGGAACTGTCCCTGTATATAGATACTGACCCTGGAACTGTCCCTGTATATAGATACTGACCCTGGAACTGTCCCTGTATATAGATACTGACCCTGGAACTGTCCCTGTATATAGATACTTACTTTCTTGTGTTCTTATTTTTTATTTATTTATTCCTGTGTGTTTGTGTTCTACATTGTTATTGGTTATTACATTGTTATTGGTTATTACATTGTTATTGGTTACTACATTGTTATTGGTTACTACATTGTTATTGGTTATTACATTGTTATTGGTTACTACATTGTTATTTGTTATTACATTGTTATTGGTTATTACATTGTTATTGGTTACTACATTGTTATTGGTTACTACATTGTTATTGGTTACTACATTGTTATTGGTTATTACATTGTTATTGGTTACTACATTGTTATTGGTTACTACATTGTTATTGGTTATTACATTGTTATTGGTTATTACATTGTTATTGGTTATTACATTGTTATTGGTTACTACATTGTTATTGGTTACTACATTGTTATTGGTTACTACATTGTTATTGGTTATTACATTGTTATTGGTTATTACATTGTTATTGGTTACTACATTGTTATTGGTTATTACATTGTTATTGGTTATTACATTGTTATTGGTTACTACATTGTTATTGGTTATTACATTGTTATTGGTTATTACATTGTTATTGGTTACTGCATCGTTGGGTTAAGAGCTGCTTGAAAGGCATTTCACTGTACTTGTGCACGTGACATTAAAACTTTGTTAGCCTTTATTTTGATATTGATATGATAATTTTTCACAAAGTAGTTTAAATGTAGTGACCTACTTTTCCAAATTAACTTTAGTTAATTAAACAATATTACAAGGGCTGTTTTAGTGTATCTTAATTTCTTCTAATATGAAGTCATTGGTAGCATGGTAAACTACACTGGAGTGGACAAAACATTAAGAACACCTGCTCTTTCCATGACATAGACTGACCAGGTGAATCCAGGTGAAAGCTATGATATTATAGACCGTTATTGATTTAACTTGTTAAATTCACCTCAATCAGTGTAGATGAAGGGGAAGAGACAGGTTAAAGAAGGATTGTTACGCCTTGAGACAATTGAGACATGTATTGTGTATGTGTGCCATTCAGAGGGTGAATGGGCAAGACAAAATATTGAAGTGCTTATGAACGGTGTATGATAATTTGGGTCAAGAATTGCAGCGCTGCTGGGTTTTTTGACGCGTGTGTATCAACTTAATATTAGTAAGGTGTACCTATTTTTTTAGGGTAGGCTTACTCAGTGTATATTTTCAGATTAGTTTAACAAACACTGGTTGTCTTGACATAACGTTATGCTCCTACCAGTCAATTGTAGCTGATTTCGAGACAGTTTTGCGTTTCCAAGCAGGGCACGCCCATTTAACAGGATGCACCATATAAGGTAAATTACGTCGACGGGATCTCCTTTTGGAACATTCCATTTCTTGGGAGTTCGAAGTTCTAACTAATCATCTTATAATAAACACACAATACATTGACGTTAAACCACATATATGAACTATTATACACTATGCAATGTGTTACGAGTGTCAAAATGAGTATTTAGTATGTTTAGAACTGTTGTTATGTCGTGCGGATCACACTTCCAGGAGAGGTACGATCCATGACGATGTCCTTGCCAGTCGGGTGGAGACCTATAAAAACCCTGAGAACTGTCAGAGTTGGCAGTCAAACTTTCAGCAGCTAAAAAGAGAAGTCAAGGCACGAAATAGACTGTAACACAGGATCACTATCAACAACAGCTAACCTGTCAAAAGGATCACTTGACTTTGACAACGTTAGCCAACGTCTACTTTCGTTTCAATTCATTTGGATTTTGCAAAGTTTCTTCGTGATCTCCTGAAATTATGATGTACTCCGCTTTCAACACGGATTGTGACTCCTCTTCCCGGTGCAGTACCTCTTCTCCATCTTGCGACATCCTGGCTTACTACAACTCTCCTGCGGGATCTTACTCCACGATAGGCTCTCCCCAATCGCAGGTACGTTGATCGATCAATTAGGGCATATTGCGTTAGTTACAATGTCATTGATAACTGTAATACTAGTCAGTGCTTGACTTGGGCAGGAGCTCACCAGAGCCAAGAACTGGCACCTCAAATGTTCTACTGTTTTGAGCTCAACGCTAGCTCCTGCACTTCTTATAGAATATTAGCTAAAAAGTATTGTGGAGCTCCTGCAGTTTAAATTATAAACAGTAACCTGCACCCAAAATGAGTACCAGCACCTATTTCAGTACATGCCAAGCACTGGTACTAGAGTGTATTAACAGTGCAGTAACCATCTTTATTACTGTAGTTTTATTTGATAAATTATAACATTATGCTATAACAGTCCATGAAGTCTCCTTATAGTAGCCTAGATGTTAAAGCTTATAAAGCATCAGATTCGGTTCTGATCTGCAACACTGACTACATGCTCCTGTAGTTCATTCATTTAGCAAGCAGCGAGGAAACTCCAGAGAAAAGTTCTGCGTCATAGCTTACATCAGGAGGGATATTTATAAACCGTATGGCTTTTAATAGACCGACCAACTGGCTTCATTCATATGTATGAAGGAAATGATGCAGTGCTGTGCATTGCTTCAGCAGCATCCTGTACTGACCGAATTATCTCCTCATTCTCTAACAGGACTTCACAGACCTGACTTCAGTATCCAGTGGCTCCTTCATCCCTACTGTCACAGCCATCTCTGCCAGCCCAGACCTGAATTGGATGGACCAGCCGCTCGTATCCTCCAGGACCCCTTCTCACGGAGTCCATCCCTACAGCGCCAGCCCCCCAACCTACACTAGCGCCATGAGGAACAAGGGCCACAGCTCTGGACGTAGAGGCAAAATGGAACAGGTAAATATCTTCACTAATCCTAGAGTTGTCTAGAACCATTATATATTATAATGATTCATTTACCACACTTTGGTTTTGAATATGGAGAACAGTGCATGTAGAATTTAATGATGACGTTGCATTCAATCAAAGAGCGCGGCGACTTCATTTTCGTGTTATTTTTCTTCTATAGCTTTCGCCTGAGGAGGAGGAGAAGAAGAGCGTCCGTAGAGAGAGGAACAAGCAGGCAGCAGCTAAATGCCGTAACAGGAGGAGGGAACTCACCGACACTCTGCAGGGTGAAACTGATGAGCTGGAGGATGAGAAGTCTGCTCTCCAGAACGACATCGCCAACCTGCTCAAAGAGAAGGAGAAGTTAGAGTTCATCCTGGCAGCCCACCAGCCCATCTGCAAGATCCCCTCTGAAATGGACACTGCTTTCACCTCCGTCTCCCACTCCCACGGGGTCTCCATCCAGCTGTCTCCACCCCAGCCTCAGAGTATGGTCTCCAGCTCTGTCTGCTTTGCAACTCCCCTCACCTCCATCCTGTCGACCGCCAGCTCCACCCTCTCCACCTCAGCCTCAATTTTCTCCAACAGCCCCCTCCTGTCGACTGTCTCCGACGTCAAGATGGTCGACCTGGACACAGCCTGCCTGGAGGAGTCCCTGTCTCTCCTCACCAAGACGGAGATGGAGATGGCCCGGTCAGTGCCCGATGTCGATCTGACAAGCTCCCTGTACACCCAGGACTGGGAGCCTCTCTACAGCACAGCCAATATTGACTTTGAGCCCCTGCGCACCCCCGTGGTCACCTGCACCCCAGCCTGCACCACGTACACGTCTTCCTTCGTCTTCACCTATCCAGAGGCGGAGGCGGTCCCTACCTGTGGCGTGGCCAACCGGAGAGGCAGCATCAGCAACGACCAATCCTCTGACTCCCTCAGCTCCCCTACACTCCTAGCCCTGTGAGCAGGAGGACCCTAGTTGTCTCCCAAATTACACCCCATTACCTATATAGTGCATTGCTTTTGACGAGGGTATATAGGATGTCCCATAGGGCTCTGGTCTAAAGTAGTGCACTTGGGTGACATTTGGGATGCATCCCTCTTCTTCCACACCACCACTTCCTCTAGAGCACATTTAGTACTTCCTCCATGTACAGTTCCAGTGTGCGGTGGATGGGCAGAATGATCCCAGGGCTATGGAATGGACTTGTACTCACACAACCAGGAAGGGCTATGGAATGGACTTGTACTCACACAACCAGGAAGCAAAATATATTTGTTTACCCTGTTTTGTCTCAACTATAATAGACAATTACTTTCCGCTTTCAACTATGTAGCAGGTTAAAGCATGTTTAACTTATAACACAATAGTTTGGGTTTACAAAATACTGATGTTGATTTTATGGTGCTAGATAACATAAAGTTGTAGTGTTTATAGTTATCTTGACCTGTTTGTTTTCTGGTTGATGAAATGTGAGCTTCTTGTACGTTTGTGATATTTAATTATCATGATGTGCTTGTCTGGTCCATGTGGTCTATCCTAGTATGAAAGTTTTCTGTGAAAACGTTAGTGTTTTTCATTTATGACATTTCAAATTATTTTTATACTTCTAGAATTTTAAAATGGAACTACAAAGCAAACTGTTCAACATTTGAAAAACTTGTAACAAATAAAATGTATATGAAATGATTTCACGTCTACCTTCTAGTCTAAAAATACACACAGACAAATCATCCATTTTGCACTGAAATATATAACTAACTATACTTTATATTGATCAACTACAAAAACATAGCGGTCTACATCTCTCCATGCGCTGTGCATTTATTGTTCCGTCGCTCTGTTGCCAAGGCTGACTAGACGTCAGAGCGCTCTGACGTCGGTGCGTGCTTCTCCGTTTTTTTTTATTTTTTATTAATCACTTGGCAACGAACGCTGGCGCTGTGACGTACTTTTCCGTGCCCAAATATAGATTTTGCTGCCTCAACAAACGGGCTGATAATATTTCTGGAACATTGCGCACGAAGTTCAATCGCATTGGCAATCAATTGCTTTGCAGTTTACGATCTATTTGCTCGAGTAACTTTGTCATATGGTGAAGACACGTCTTCTGTCATGCGTAGTCTACTAGGGATGGCCTACTTGAGGGTCTCTCTCTCTCTGGGCAAGAGATGCATGCATACAACAAGCGGCATCTAGAGGTAATTTATTAAGAATATAGCTAAATAATGTCGGACCAAGATGGTCTATTTTATAATATATCTTAATGCATTTGAGGCTCACGCTTTTAAGGCTACAGATGGACTAAATGCACGTCTGCTTGATACAGCCTAGCCTACTGTACCAGATCTATAGGTCCACGTCAGGAACTCGCCATGCCGAATGTTGGATAATATTAGAGAAATAAATGCTACAGCTTTCGCATGATCAAACAAATGGAATAAACGAGGATGGATTTTGGTCTAAATCCACCTGCAGTATGTTTATGTAATAACCATAAATCCCTCTAAAAGGGATTTATGTAATTCAACCATTATTTAACTAGGCAAGTCAGTTAAGAACAAATTCTTATTTACAATGACGGCCTATCCCGGCCAGCTTCTATGTAAAAATAAATAAATAATTATATACAGTTGAAGTCGGAAGTTTACATACACCTTAGCCAAATACATTTAAACTCAGTTTTTCACAATTCCTGACATTTAATCCTAGTAAAAATTCCCTGTTTTAGGTCAGTTAGGATCACCACTTTATTTTAAGAATGTGAAATGTCAGAATAATAGTAGAGACAATTATTTATTTCAGCTTTTATTTCTTTCATCACATTCCCAGTGGGTCAGAAGTTTACATACACTCAATTAGTATTTGGTAGCATTTCCTTTAAATTGTTTAACTTGGGTCCAACGTTTCCAGGAAGCCTTCCACAAGCTTCCCACAATAAGTTGGGTGGATTTTGGCCGATTCCACCTGACAGAACTGGTGTAACTGAGTCAGGTTTGTAGGCCTCCTTGCTCACACACGCTTTTTCAGTTCTGCCCACAAATCTTCTATAGGATTGAGGTCAGGGCTTTGTGATGGCCACACCAATACCTTGACTTTGTTGTCCTTAAACCATTTTGCCACAACTTTGGAAGTATGCTTGGGGTCATTGTCCATTTGGAAGACCCAGAAGCTTTAACTTCCTGACTGATGTCTTGAGATGTTACTTCAATATAATTTTCCTTTCTCATAATGCTGCAGCAAAGCACCCCCACAACATGATGCTGCCACCCTGTGCTTCACGGTTGGGATGGTATTCTTCGGATTTCAAGTCTCCCCCTTTTTCCTCCAAACATAATGATGGTCATTATGGCCAAACAGTTCTATTTTTGTTTCATCAGACCAGAGGACATTTCTCCAAAAAGTACGATCTTTGTCCCCATGTGCAGTTGCAAACCGTAGTCTGGCTTTTTTATGGCGGTTTTGGAGCAGTGGCTTCTTCCTTGCTGAGCGGCCTTTCAGGTTATGTCGATATAGGACTCGTGTTACTGTGGATATAGATACTTTTGTACCTGTTTCCTCCAGCATCTTCACAAGGTATTTTGCTGTTGTTCTGGAAGGAGACAGAACACACCTCCTTCCTGAGCGGTATGATGGCTGTGTGGTCCCATGGTGTTTAGATGAATGTGGTACCTTCAGGTGTTTGGAAATTGCTCCCAAGTATGAACCAGACTTGTGGAGGTCTACAATTCCTGTTCTGAGGTCTTGGCTGATTTCTTTTGATTTTCCCATTACATCCACAGGTAAACCTCCAATAGACTCAAATTATGTCATTTTCTGGAATTGTCCAAGCTGTTTAAAGGCACAGTCAACTTAGTGTATGTCAACTTCTGACCCACTGGAATAATCTATCTGTAAACAATTATTGGAAGAATTACTTGTGTCATGCACAAAGTAGATTATTATTATTTTTAAACTAAATATGCTAAAATCTGGGTAAAAGATTGAAAGGAATGTGAGTCTTATTCAGTACATTTAGTTCTTGCTTGCTTTTCAAAAAGTCTACGAACCTTGCCAGCTAAGATAGTTAGACAAGCTAGCTACTCTAACTTCATTAATAGACTGAAATGGCTTCTTGGTAGCTAGCTATGAGGTTGGGAGATTTGGAACCTAGCTAAAGCTAAGTGTCCTGTTTGGGGGGTTGTGGGTTTTATTCCTGTGGGGGGACCCGTATGAAAATGTATGCACTCACTACTGTAAGACAAATATACATGTATTTGTTTTGATCTGAGGGGGCACGTGCCCCTGCGCCCCCTATGGTTATGACTCCTCTGATCATCACCCCTATGCAGATTGAGTGTTTTGTAAAAGGTCTAACACAGGGCTCTCCAACCATAGTTCTCCAGGAACAGGGTTGGAGAGCCCTGGTGTAAACCTACAGGACAGTATCTGTAAAGGAACAGGGTTGGAGAGTCCTGGTGTAAACCTAAAGGATGGTAGTTCTCCAGGAACAGGGTTGGAGAGCCCTGGTGAAAACCTACAGGATGGTATCTCTCCAGGAACAGGGTTGGAGAGCCCTGGTGAAAACCTACAGGATGGTATCTCTCCAGGAACAGGGTTGGAGAGCCCTGGTGAAAACCTACAGGATGGTATCTCTCCAGGAACAGGGTTGGAGAGCCCTGGTGAAAACCTACAGGATGGTATCTCTCCAGGAACAGGGTTGGAGAGCCCTGGTGAAAACCTACAGGATGGTATCTCTCCAGGAACAGGGTTGGAGAGCCCTGGTGAAAACCTACAGGATGGTATTTCTCCAGGAACAGGGTTGGAGAGCCCTGGTGAAAACCTACAGGATGGTATCTCTCCAGGAACAGGGTTGGAGAGTCCTGGTGAAAACCTACAGGATGGTATCTCTCCAGGAACAGGGTTGGAGAGTCCTGGTGTAAACCTACAGGATGGTATCTCTCCAGGAACAGGGTTGGAGAGTCCTGGTGTAAACCTACAGGATGGTAGTTCTCCAGGAACAGGGTTGGAGAGTCCTAGTCTAACATCTGAACTTAAGAAAATGGGGCTGTTGGTCTATATTTGTAATGCTGCATTTGAAAGCAGAAACCTCTACACTATGCCTACTATTCTGGGCATAATGGACAAAGTAGGGCCACAACCAGGGCAGATATAACAGTGAACTAGAGTGATGGTCTGGGTGAGAATAACAGTGAACTAGAGTGATGGTCTGGGTGAGTATAACAGTGAACTAGAGTGATAGTCAGGGTAAGAAGACTTCCGTTTTAAGAGCAAAGCGATGTTTTATTGAATTATTTATACACCTCAAAGCCTACTCCAGTCTCTGATGCTGGTCTTTTTAAGGTATGCAGGCCAGGCCACACCGTCTGATCACACTGTAGAAAATGTCTCTTCATTCATAATGCAAACAGTAACAGAAGAGAGTTACTCAAGCATTTATCAAACCAAAGAAAAAAACCAAAGGAAAGGAAAACGTATTAGGACAGCAGTCTATACCAGGGTTGGGGTCAAATCCATTTACATTCCAGACAGTCAATTCAGAAAGTAAACCAAATTCCAGTTTTTCCAACTGAAAAGCATTGAAGAGAATTGGAAAGGGAATTTCAGTGCACTTGCTGAATTGACTGGAATTGAAATGGAATTGACCCCAACCCTGGTCTGTTAGAGGTTGATTATGCTATACTTGACTTTGGAGTCAGTTCTGTGGCAGCAGTCCCTATCATTACAGAAGGCAGGTAGCCTAGCATTTAAGAGTGTTAGGGAAGTAACCAAAAGGTCGCTGGTTTGAATCCCATAAGCCCTTGAGCAAGGCACTTATAAGAATAATGTGAATGACATATTATGATCCATAGGCCATAAGAGAGGAATGGGAGAAATAGTAGGGTGGGATTTATTTTCCCAGGTAAACTGAATGAGCACATATTCTATTTTACAGCAGGAGCAGTGGGGATGAATGAGCCAATCGCAAGCTGGGGATGATTAGGTGGCAATGATGGTATGAGGGCCAGATTGGGAAATGTGTAGGTGCACAAATGACAACTATGTCAAACATATCATCCCTAGACACATCTACAGCATATCATGTTAATCTCATCCACCCCCTTCCTGCCACATTACCAGTAATTTATTCAAACCCATTCGCTAATTTCCTATGTCCTCATATTTCCCTTGTATATACTTAATGGAGGCAGTTTGCTCAGTGACTGAGCTCAGGAAATGCTTTGTGCGTGCTCTAGTGAACGAGAGGAGGGCGTGCCAGTCAGTAATTGCACCCTGAAAGACGCAATGTACCGCTCTCACTCCGACTGTTCTGTCATAGACACACCCTTTTGTGCAATACTTACAAAGACATCTGTTACACACTGGTTCTTTATTGCATCACCTTATCTCTATCCCATTAATGTGTGTTCTTCCAAAGAATACACTCCAAAACCCCAGATAATGATTGATCAACTGTTAACGTTCAACTGCTCCAATATTGATGTTATAGGCTACCCTGTAACCCTGCTCCAATATTGATGTTATAGGCTACCCTGTAACCCTGCACCAATATTGATGTTATAGGCTACCCTGTAACCCTGCTCCAATATTGATGTTATAGGCTACCCTGTAACCCTGCACCAATATTGATGTTATAGGCTACCCTGTAACCCTGCACCAATATTGATGTTATAGGCTACCCTGTAACCCTGCTCCAATATTGATGTTATAGGCTACCCTGTAACCCTGCACCAATATTGATGTTATAGGCTACCCTGTAACCCTGCACCAATATTGATGTTATAGGCTACCCTGTAACCCTGCACCAATATTGATGTTATAGGCTACCCTGTAACCCTGCTCCAATATTGATGTTATAGGCTACCCTGTAACCCTGCACCAATATTGATGTTATAGGCTACCCTGTAACCCTGCTCCAATATTGATGTTATAGGCTACCCTGTAACCCTGCTCCAATATTGATGTTATAGGCTACCCTGTAACCCTGCACCAATATTGATGGTATAGGCTACCCTGTAACCCTGCACCAATATTGATGTTATAGGCTACCCTGTAACCCTGCTCCAATATTGATGTTATAGGCTACCCTGTAACCCTGCACCAATATTGATGGTATAGGCTACCCTGTAACCCTGCACCAATATTGATGTTATAGGCTACCCTGTAACCCTGCACCAATATTGATGTTATAGGCTACCCTGTAACCCTGCACCAATATTGATGTTATAGGCTACCCTGTAACCCTGCACCAATATTGATGTTATAGGCTACCCTGTAACCCTGCACCAATATTGATGTTATAGGCTACCCTGTAACCCTGCTCCAATATTGATGGTATAGGCTACCCTGTAACCCTGCTCCAATATTGATGGTATAGGCTACCCTGTAACCCTGCTCCAATATTGATGTTATAGGCTACCCTGTAACCCTGCTCCAATATTGATGTTATAGGCTACTCTGTAACCCTGCTCCAATATTGATGTTATAGGCTACCCTGTAACCCTGCAGCAATATTGATGTTATAGGCTACCCTGTCACCCTGCAGCAATATTGAATATTGATATTCTCTCTAGCCATGATAGTGAATATCAAATCTCTTAATAGAACTCCTTAATAGGTTCAATCACAAGCATCCTTATTTTGACATACTGTATGTGTGACATACTGTAATCCTCTTCATGTTGTAAGCACTTAGTGCACAATTTTTTGTTTTATCCATTATTTTACTAGGCAAGTCAGTTAAGAACAAATTCTTATTTACAATGACGGCCTAGGAACAGTGTGTTAACTGCCTTGTTCAGGGCCCAACACTCTAACCACTAGGCTACATGCCACCCCAATAACTCTGAATACATCTTTCCCTGAGCTCCATCAGTGTGTTATTAATAACTCTGTTAATATGTGTTTCCCTCCACTCCATCAGTGTGTTATTAATAACTCTGTTAATATGTGTTTCCCTCCCCTCCATCAGTGTGTTATTAATAACTCTGTTAACATGTGTTTCCCTCCACTCCATCAGTGTGTTATTAATATGCCTTGCCAGCCCTGGGGAGAAGGAGCGGAGGCAGGAATAGCAGGTGCTCGTCGCTTCTTTAACATCAGCATCAAGAGCAGTAAAATTAGAACTCTGTGACGCCAACCTGCGTCGATGCTTCAACCCAGGGGAGGAAGCAGGCAGTAGCGTCTGCCTGAGAAGATATGGGGAAAATAAAGGGGGGGGGGGGGTGACGAGGAGGTAGAGAGAAATGCGTGTCTGGATGTAATTCTGAGTGTTGTGATGACGAAGAGCTGAGTTCGTCTTTGTACCACGACAACAAGAATCTCAATTTGGATTACATTTAAGTCATTTATCAGACACTCTTATCCAGAGAAACGTACAGTTAGTTTTCCGTACTGGTCAAATAATCCCAGAACAACAGCAAAATACCTTGTGAAGATGTTGGAGGAAACAGGTACAAAAGTATCTATATCCACAGTAAAACGAGTCCTATATCGACATAACCTGAAAGGTCACTCAGCAAGGAAGAAGCCACTGCTCCAAAACCGCCATACTACGGTTTGCAACTGCACATGGGGGCAAAGATCGTACCACATGGGGACAAAGACCGGCCATCACAAAGCCTTGATCTCAATCCTATATAGAATTTGTGGGCAGAACTGGAAAAGAGTGTGCGAGCAAGGAGGCCTACAAAACCTGACTCAGTTACACCAGTTCTGTCAGGAGGAATGGGCTGTCACGATGTGGGTGTTGGAGAGACCAAGACGCAGCGCAGAGATAGTAGTTCGACATTTTCTTATTTATTGTATATGTATAAATCGAAAATAAACGGCGAACTACAGGATACAAAACTGAAACTATACTCTAACATCCCATTCACAAAAACCACACGGAATGAACGGACGTAACAAAAGAACACTTACTTCACCCGTGACTGCGACATATACCTCGACATGTACGATAACAACCCACACCACGTGAAGGACAGACTCACCCTATATCGGATCCCTAATTAGAGACAACGGGAGCAGCTGCCTCTAATTAGAGATCCACTCAAAACCCACAAAGAAACAGAAAAGAAAGACACTGTCAGACTCGGACCATAGCTACATAGAGAAGCAAATAGGCTTCTCTATGGCCAGAGCCTGACATGGGCCAAAATTCACACAACTTATTGTGGGAAGCTTGTGGAAGGCTACCCAAAATGTTTGACCCAAGTTAAACAATTTCAAGGCAATGCTACCAAATACTAATTGAGTGTATGTAAACTTCTGACCCACTGGGAATGTGATGAAATAAATAAAAGCTGAAATAAATAATTCCCACAAAGAAACAGAAAAGAAAGACACTGTCAGACTCGGACCATAGCTACATAGAGAAGCAAATAGGCTTCTCTATGGCCAGAGCCTGACAGTACCCCCCCCCCAAGGCGCGGACTCCCGGACGGCAAAAACAAACAAAAACACAAAACAGGGGGGGTTAATGGGAGGGAAGACTAGTCCCTCGGGGGCGGTTCTGGCTCCGGTGAGTTTGACAGTTTTGCCCCATGCCCTTTTCTTAACACCGGGCCCGGACTGGGCACCGGTGGGGCAAACGGCTCCGGCCATGGAGCGGGGTAAACAACCGGACCCGGACTGGGCACCGGTGGGGCAAACGGCTCCGGCCATGGAGCGGGGAAAACAACCGGGCCCGGACTGGGCACCGGTGGGGCAAACGGCTCCGGCCATGGAGCGGGGTAAACAACCGGACCCGGACTGGGCACCGGTGGGGCAAACGGCTCCGGCCATGGAGCGGGGAAAACAACCGGGCCCGGACTGGGCACCGGTGGGGTAAACGGCTCCGGCCATGGAGCGGGGAAAACAACCGGGCCCGGACTGGGCACCGGTGGGGCAACCGGCTCCGGCCATGGAGTGGGAAAAACACCCGGGCCCGGACTGGGCCACAGTGGGGCAAACGGCTCCGGCCATGGAGCGGGGAAAACAACCGGGCCCGGACTGGGCACCGGTGGGACAAACGGCTCCGGCCATGGAGCTGGGCAATAAACCGGGCCCGGACTGGGCACCGGTGGGGTAAACTGCTCCGGCCATGGAGTGGGGAAAACAGCCGGGCCCGGACTGGGCACCGGTGGGGCAAACGGCTCCGGCCATGGAGCGGGGAAAACAACCGGGCCCGGACTGGGCCACGGTGGGGCAAACGGCTCCGGCCATGGAGCGGGGAAAACAACCGGGCCCGGACTGGGCCCCGGTGGGACAAACGGCTCCGGCCATGGAGCTGGGCAAGAAACCGGGCCCGGACTGGGCACCGGTGGGGCAAACGGCTCCGGCCATGGAGCTGGGCAAGAAACCGGGCCCGGACTGGGCACCGGTGGAGCGGACTGCTCCGGCACTGAGGCGGAGCAGGCGGCTGGGCCCGGACTGGGCACCGGTGGAGCGGACTGCTCCGGCACTGAGGCGGAGCAGGCGGCTGGGCCCGGACTGGGTACCGGTGGAGCGGACTGCTCTGGCACTGAGGCGGAGCAGGCGGCTGGACCCGGACAGGGTACCGGTGGAGCGGACTGCTCTGGCACTGAGGCGGAGCAGGCGGCTGGACCCGGACAGGGTACCGGTGGAGCGGACTGCTCTGGCACTGAGGCGGAGCAGGCGGCTGGACCCGGATTGGGCACCGGTGGAGCGGACTGCTCTGGCACTGAGGCGGAGCAGGCGGCTGGACCCGGATTGGGCACCGGTGGAGCGGACTGCTCTGGCACTGAGGCGGAGCAGGCGGCTGGACCCGGATTGGGTACCGGTGGAGCGGACTGCTCTGGCCCTGGGGCGGAGCAGACGGCTGGTCCCGGAATGGGTACCGGTGGAGCGGACTGCTCTGGCACTGAGGCGGAGCAGGCGGCTGGACCCGGAATGGGCACCAGTGAACTGACCTTCGCAGGAGGTTCAGGGGCGCTGACCTTCGCAGGAGGTTGCGAGGCGCTGACCTTCGCTGGAGGTTGAGAGGCGCTGACCTTCGCTGGAGGTTGAGAGGCGCTGACCTTCGCTGGAGGTTGAGAGGCGCTGACCTTCGCTGGAGGTTGAGAGGCGCTGACCTTCGCTGGAGGTTGAGAGGCGCTGACCTTCGCTGGAGGTTGAGAGGCGCTGACCTTCGCTGGAGGTTGAGAGGCGCTGACCTTCGCTGGAGGTTGAGAGGCGCTGACCTTCGCTGGAGGTTGAGAGGCGCTGACCTTCGCTGGAGGTTGAGAGGCGCTGACCTTCGCTGGAGGTTGAGAGGCGCTGACCTTCGCTGGAGGTTGAGAGGCGCTGACCTTCGCTGGAGGTTGAGAGGCGCTGACCTTCGCAGGAGGTTGAGAGGCGCTGACCTTCGCTGGAGGTTGAGAGGCGCTGACCCTCGCTGGAGGTTGAGAGGCGCTGACCCTCGCTGGAGGTTGAGAGGCGCTGACCCTCGCTGGAGGTTGAGAGGCGCTGACCCTCGCTGGAGGTTGAGAGGCGCTGACCTTCGCAGGAGGTTGAGAGGCGCTGACCTTCGCAGGAGGTTGAGAGGCGCTGACCTTCGCAGGAGGTTGAGGGTTGCTGACCTTCGCAGGAGGTGCAGGGTTGCTGACCTTCGCAGGAGGTGCAGGGTTGCTGACCTTCGCAGGAGGTGCAGGGTTGCTGACCTTCGCAGGAGGTGCAGGGTTGCTGACCTTCGCAGGAGGTGCAGGGTTGCTGACCTTCGCAGGAGGTGCAGGGTTGCTGACCTTCGCAGGAGGTGCAGGGTTGCTGACCTTCGCAGGAGGTGCAGGGTTGCTGACCTTCGCAGGAGGTGCAGGGTTGCTGACCTTCGCAGGAGGTGCAGGGTTGCTGACCTTCGCAGGAGGTGCAGGGTTGCTGACCTTCGCAGGAGGTGCAGGGTTGCTGACCTTCGCAGGAGGTGCAGGGTTGCTGACCTTCGCAGGAGGTGCAGGGTTGCTGACCTTCGCAGGAGGTGCAGGGTTGCTGACCTTCGCAGGAGGTGCAGGGTTGCTGACCTTCGCAGGAGGTGCAGGGTTGCTGACCTTCGCAGGAGGTGCAGGGTTGCTGACCTTCGCAGGAGGTGCAGGGTTGCTGACCTTCGCAGGAGGTGCAGGGTTGCTGACCTTCGCAGGAGGTGCAGGGTTGCTGACCTTCGCAGGAGGTGCAGGGTTGCTGACCTTCGCAGGAGGTGCAGGGTTGCTGACCTTCGCAGGAGGTGCAGGGTTGCTGACCTTCGCTGGAGGTGCAGGGTTGCTGACCTTCGCTGGAGGTGCAGGGTTGCTGACCTTCGCTGGAGGTGCAGGGTTGCTGACCTTCGCTGGAGGTGCAGGGTTGCTGACCTTCGCTGGAGGTGCAGGGTTGCTGACCTTCGCTGGAGGTGCAGGGTTGCTGACCTTCGCTGGAGGTGCAGGGTTGCTGACCTTCGCTGGAGGTCGAGTGCGTGGAGCCGGCACTGGGCGTACCGGACTGGGAAGACGCACCGGAAGTTGAATGCGTGGAGCCGGCACTGGAGGCACCGGGCTAGTGACACGCGCCTCCGGGCGAGTGTGGAGAGTAGGCACTGCACGTACCAAACTGGAGAGGTGACCTGGAAGCATGGTGCGTGGATCCAGCACCGATGGCACCGGACTGGTGACACACACTTCAGGGCGAGTGCGGAGAGTAGGTGCGGTCCGTACCGAACTGGAGAGGCTTCCTGGAGACTCGGCTTTGAAGGTTGCCTCCGAATGACCCGGATTGGGAATGCCCCTCTTGGGCCTCTTTCCCCTCAGCTCCGTCCTCTCGCTCTCGCATTCCTTCCAATTCTGCCTAGTCAACTCTGTGATCCTCCTGAACATTCCAGCCCGGTATCGCGCCTCCTCTTCCAACGCCGTCCAGCCCTGTTCCTCTTCCTCATTCCACCTGGAGAGTGGTACTGGCGCCTCCTCCTCTCGGCCAGACCACCCCCATAGCCCCCCAAAAAAATTCCTTTGGGGTTGTTGGCGGGCGTTTCCCCTTTTCGCGCATCGCGCAGCGGCACCTCCTCTCTCTCCCTCTCTCCCCAGTTACGCTGCTTGGTCTGGTAGTGGTGGGTTGTTCTGTCACGATGTGGGTGTTGGAGAGACCAAGACGCAGCGCAGGGATAGTAGTTCGACATTTTCTTATTTATTGTATATGTATAAATCGAAAATAAACGGCGAACTACAGGATACAAAACTGAAACTATACTCTAACGTCCCATTCACAAAAACCACACGGAATGAACGGACGTAACAAAAGAACACTTACTTCACCCGTGACTGCGACATATACCTCGACATGTACGATAACAACCCACACCACGTGAAGGACAGACTCACCCTATATCGGATCCCTAATTAGAGACAACGGGAGCAGCTGCCTCTAATTAGAGATCCACTCAAAACCCACAAAGAAACAGAAAAGAAAGACACTGTCAGACTCGGACCATAGCTACATAGAGAAGCAAATAGGCTTCTCTATGGCCAGAGCCTGACATGGGCCAAAATTCACACAACTTATTGTGGGAAGCTTGTGGAAGGCTACCCAAAATGTTTGACCCAAGTTAAACAATTTCAAGGCAATGCTACCAAATACTAATTGAGTGTATGTAAACTTCTGACCCACTGGGAATGTGATGAAATAAATAAAAGCTGAAATAAATAATTCTCTCTACTATTATTCTGACATTTCACATTCTTAAAATAAAGTGGTGATCCTAACTGACCTAAAACAGGGAATTTTTACTAGGATTAAATGTCAGGAATTGTGAAAAACTGAGTTTAAATGGCTACATCTCAGAAAGTTTTAAACTGTCAAGAGTAAAACAAGGTTGTCCACTACCGGCATATCTATTTATTATGGCGATAGAAATGTTAGCTATTAAAATCTGATCCAACAATAATATCAAGGGATTAGAAATCCAGGGTTTAAAAACAAAGGTGTCATTGTACGCTGATGATTCATGTTTTGTATTAAATCCACAATTATAATCCCTTCACAGCCTCATAGAGGATCTAGATACTGTTTCTAACCTCTCTGGATTACAACCAAATTATGACTAGTGTACTATATTACGTATTGGATCACTAAAAAATACAACTTTTACATTACTGTGTAGTTTACCAATATAATGGTCTGATGGGGATGTGGACACACTCGGTATTCATATCCCGAAGGAATGAAATTATCTCACTCCAATATACTTTTATAGGAAGTTAGCAAAAATAGATCTTGCTACCATGGAAAAGAAAACACCTGTCTATTTGAGGAAAAATCACCCTGATTAACTCTTAAGTTATATCACAGTTTACCTATTTGCTTATGGTTTTGCCTTCACCTAGCAACCTGCTTTTTAAATTATATGAGCAAAGAAATAGTCAATTTTATTTGGAATGGCAAACCAGACAAAATTAAAAGAGCCTATTTATATAATGAATATGAATTCTGAGGGCAGAAATGATAAAATATTAAAGCATTAGACTTCTCACTAAAGGCATTAATAGTAGCTCAGTTGGTAGAGTTTGATGCTTGCAGTGCCAGGGTTGTGGGTTCAATTCCCATGGGGGACCAATATAAAAAAAAATATAATTCAAATGTATGCACTCATTACTGTAAGTCGTTCTGGATAAGAGTGTCTGCTAAATGACTAAAATCTAATCAGTCATATAAAAGTTATACTTAAATCCTAAATCCTAAGAATGTCTCACCCCGTGTTCAAGAATGGCCTTTTTTCCATTTATTCAGATTACAACCGCTCACTTTCGGGCTATTTGAAAACTAAATAATCTCCAAAATAGTTATTTTTTAAACAAGCCGTAGAAAGTTCAGCTTTAATCCACCTGACAATACAGAACAAATAATACAACTAATATTATGGTTAAAGTCAAATATACTAATTGATTTAAAAAAAACTATCCATATGTGTCATGGTGCAGAGGCAGGACCCGAGGAGCAGAGCCATAGTATAAAGACATTCCTTTATTGTCTTACCGCAAACCAGCCACAGCCACAGTGATGAACCACACACAGGTGGGAAAAACGTAAATAGGATCCCCAATTAGAGCCAACGCAGGTCAGCTGCCTCTAATTTACCCAGATAATATATGGGGGATTGGAAATGATGCAGACAATTACATCCATGGAAGCAATAATCTATCCTCAATATTAAAGCTGATCCATTTGGACCTGTGATGACGTTCATATATAAGTCTATATAAAAATAAAACCTTTCCAAGAAGTCATCATGATCACACATGACCAGTCTGGTTTCTGCTGTTGAAATGTATTACATACAGTATCCACAGCACTATTGCTTCATCCTGAGTGACATGCAGTATCAATGTCTAGAGTCTCTCCATTGTAGTTTATTTGAACAGGAGCTCCAGCAGTAAAGGAAACTGACAGTCTCAGATAGGGAGGGAAATGATCTGGAGGGTGTGGAGACATGATGTTGTCATCCCACCACCCACTCCTTTTGAAAGGTGTCATGATCCTCAACCTCTGGCTTGGATAAAGACATTCACCATAAAACCAGTGATTAGAGAGGTCATAACAGGACGTAACAGGTCATAAGTACTCTATTGCCCTTATGACTCCCATGTGAAAACCAGAGCTATATACTTTTTCTATAGCTTCATCTATGGCTCTATTGAGGCAGGCCAGTAGCTTTATCTTTGGCTCTATAGAGGCAGGTCAGTAGCTTTATCTAGGGCTCTATAGAGGCAGGTCAGTAGCTTTATCTATGGCTCTATTGAGGCAGGTCAGTAGCTTTATCTATAGCTCTATAGAAGCAGGTCAGTAGCTTTATCTATGTCTCTATAGAGGCAGGTCAGTAGCTTTATCTATGTCTCTACAGAAATGGAAGCTTTTGCCTGCTTTTGCCAGCAGAATATCAAATCAAATCAGTTTATTTGTCACGTGTGCCGAATACAACAGTTGTAGACCTTACAGTGAAATAGTCCTAACCAACAGTGCAGTTTAAGTGAAAAATTAGTAAACAATAGATAAGTAAAGAAATCAAAAATCAGGAGTCTTATGGCTTGGGGGTAAAAGCTGTTGAGAAGCTTTTTGGACCTAGACTTGGCACTCCGGTACCGCTTGCCATGCGGTAGATAGATAGATAGATAGATAGATAGATAGATAGATAGATAGATAGATAGATAGATAGATAGATAGATAGATAGATAGATAGATAGATAGATAGATAGATAGATAGATAGATAGATAGATAGATAGATAGATAGATAGATAGATAGATAGATAGATAGGTACTTTATTGATCCCCCGGGGGGAAATTTCATTGTCAAGCAGCTACACAAAACACAGGGCAGGTGTTCAGAGAGAACAGTCTATGATTGGGGTGGCTGGAGTCTTTGACTATTTTTAGGGCCTTCCTCTGACACTGCCTGGTATAGAGGTCCTGAATGGAAGGAAGCTTTGCCCCAGTGATGTACTGGGCTGTACGTACTGCCCTCTGTAGTGCCTTGCGATCGGAGGCTGAGCAGTTGCCATACCAGGCAGTGATGCAACCAGTCAGGATGCTCTCGATGTTGCATCTGTAGAACCTTTTGAGGATCTGAGGACCCATGCCAAATCTTTTTAGTCTCCTGAGGGGGAATAGGCTTTGTCATGCCCTCTTTATGACTATATTGGTGTATTTGGACCATTCTAGTTTGTTGGTGATGTGGACACCAAGGAACTTGAAGCTCTCAACCTGCTCCACTACAGCCCCGTTGATGAGAATGGGGGCGTGCTCGGTCCTCCTTTTCCTGTAGTCCACAATCATCTCCTTTGTCTTGATTACGTTGAGGGGGAGGTTGTTATCCTGGCACCACACGGCCAGGTCTCTGACCTCCTCCCTATAGGCTGTCTCATCGTTGTCGGTGATCAGGCCTACCACTGTTGTGTTGTCTGCAAACTTAATGATGGTGTTGGAGTCGTGCCTGGCCATGCAGTCGTGGGTGAACAGAGAGTACAGGAGTGGACTGAGCATGCACCCCTGAGGGGCCCCAGTGTTGAGGATCAGCTTGGCAGATGTGTTGTTACCTACCCTTACCTGGGGGGCGGCCCGTCAGGAAGTCCAGGAACCAGTTGCAGAGGGAGGTGTTTAGTCCCAGGGTCCTTAGCTTAGTGATGAGCTTTGTGGGCACTATGGTGTTGAACGCTGAGCTGTAGTCAATGAACAGCATTCTCACATAGGTGTTCCTTTTGTCCAGGTGGGAAAGGGCAGTGTGGAGTGCAATAGAGATTGCATCAACTGTGGATCTATTTGAGTGGTATGCAAATTGAGTGGGTCTAGGGTTTCTGGGATAATGGTGTTAATGTGAGCCATGACCAGCCTTTCAAATGTCTGCTTGAAACATGTTGGTATTACAGACTCAATCAGGGACATGTTGAAAATGTCAGTGAAGACACTTGCCAGTTGGTCAGCGCATGTTCGGAGTACATGTCCTGGTAATCCGTCTGGCCCAGCTGCCTTGTGAATGTTGACCTGTTTAAAGCTCGTACTCACGTTGGCTATGGAGAGCGGGATCACACAGTCGTCCGGAACAGCTGATGCTCTCATGCATGCCTCAGTGGTGCTTACCTCGAAGCGAGCATAGAAGTGATTTAGCTCGTCTGGTAGGCTTGTGTCACTGGGCAGCTCGCGGCTGGGCTTCCCTTTATGGTCTGTAAATATTTGCAGTTCCTGCCACATCTGACGGGCGTCAGAGCCGGTGTAGTACGATTCAATCTTAGTCCTATATTGGCACTTTGCCTGTTTGATGGTGCCTGTAATCCATGTTGCCTGTAATCAGGCCTCTCTTGTGGTAAAATAGATCTGATCTTACTCAGTGAGACTAACCTGGATAAATAGAGGTTAAATACCATCAAACATAGGGCTAATGGCAATTCAGAATAGTGTCAGTGAGAGTGACATATTCAGAGGGGTGAATTGACATACAGCAGTAAGACCAGGGGGATAAACAGCTTTAGCTGTCCAATGATTAGTGTTCACTCAGTGATAGACTCTGCTCTTAGCGGGCCGACTGAAGTGCTGTGTCGTCTCCAGGGGATCCGGAAGGGGAGGTTTCCCTGGAAACCGGGTAATCCCTGAGCTGCTTCTGACAACTAAATAATAGCTTTGGGGATCTTCAGAGTACCCAGTAACTGTGAATGTGTTATGGCCTGTTGTGTAATGCTGTTGAGGATTAACCACTTACTGTACTGTCTGGTTAGTTAGCTCATTATGTCATCAAATGAAATGCTACTTTTCACCAAACTTGGTTAATTAATTATTCACTTAATTGGTAGGCCACTTAGCTACTGTCAGAAGAGTGATACAATACATTTTCAAATAAGGTCAATAAAGGCCTAGCTAGATAAAGGGTGGCAGGTAGCCTCAAGGTTAGAGCATTGGGCCATTAACTGAAAGGTTGCTGGTTTGAATCCTGGAGCTGAGATCCCACTCCATGTGGGTGTCTTAAGGGGAGTTTGGAAATGCAACAAGAAACAAACCATTACATAATAGATAGATTTGATTTCATAGGCACTTTATTGTGGGCCTATCTACAGTTGATGTCAGAAGTTTACATACACCTTAGACAAATACATTTTTCAACTCAACTCAGTTTTTCACAATTCCTGAAATTTAATCCTAGTAAAAATTCCCTGTCTTAGGTCAGTTAGGATCACCACTTTATTTTAAGAATGTGAAATGTCAGAATAATAGTAGAGAGAATGATTTATTTCAGCTTTTATTTCTTTCATCACATTGCCAGTGGGTCAGAAGTTTACATACACTCAATTAGTATTTGGTATTTGCCAAAGATAGCCGAGTGGTTAGAGTTTTGAGCCCGTAACCGAAAGGTTGCTGGATCAAATCCCTGAGCTGACAAGGTAAAAATTGGTTGTTCTGCCCCTGAACAAGGCAGTTAACCCACTGTTCCTAGGCCATCATTGAAAATAAGAATTTGTTCTTAACTGACTTGCCTAGTAAAATAAAAGGTAAAAAAAAAAATTGGTAGCATTGTTTAACATGGGTCAAACGTTTCGGGTAGCTTCCCACAATAAGTTGGGTGAATTTTGGCCCATTCCTTCTGACAGACCTGGTCAGGAGGAAGGTTTGGTTTGTAGGCCTCCTTGCTCGCACACGCTTTTCCAGTTCTGCCCACAAATTTTATATAGGATTGAGGTCAGGGCTTTGTGATGGCCACTCCAATACCTTGACTTTGTTGTCCTTAAGCCATTTTGCCATAGCTTTGGAAGTATGCTTGGGGTCATTATCCATTTGGAAGACACATTTGCGACCAAGCTTTAACTTCCTGACTGATGTCTTGAGATGTTGCTTCAATATAACCACATAATTTTGGAAGAGGTGTTTGGATATTCTCCCAAGGATGAACCAGACTTGTGGAGGTCTACAATTTTTTTTCTGAGGTCTTGGCTGATTTCTTTTGATTTTCCCATGATGTCGCGCAAAGAGGCACTGAGTTTGAAGGTAGGCCTTGAAATACATCCACAGGTACACCTCCAATTGACTTAAAATATGTCAATTAGCCTATCAGAAGCATCTAAAGCCATTACATAATTTTCTGGAATTTTCCAAGCTGTTTAAAGGCACAGTCAACTTAGTGTATGTAAACTTCTGACCCACTGGAATTGTGATATAGTGAATTATAAGTGAAATAAACTGTCTGTAAACAATTGTTGGAAGAATTACTTGTGTCATGCACAAAGTAGATGTCCTAACCGACTTTCCAAAACTAATTTGTTAAGATGAAATCTGTGGAGTGGTTGAAAAATGAGTTTTAATGACTTCAACCTAAGTGTATATAAACTTCCGACTTCAACTCTCTCTCTCTCTCTCTCTCTCTCTCTCTCTCTCTCTCTCTCTCTCTCTCTCTCTCTCTCTCTCTCTCTCTCTCTCTCTCTCTCTCTCTCTCTCTCTCTCTCTCTCTCTCTCTCTCTCTCTCTCTCTCTCTCTCCCTCTCCCTCTCCCTCTCCCTCCCTCCCTCCCTCCCTCCATCCCTCCCAGACAGTGGTGGCGCTGTGGGGTATTCCCTGGCGCAGACCGAGGTGTTTAGCGGAGCTGCAGCGACCTGGCTGTTGCTCATGTTTGTTTCGGTCTTGTAGCCATGGCTCGGTTCGCTGTTATACTGCTGTTACCTGTTCTCATTGAATCGGTCTTTTCGATTTCTTTCTTTCTACCGGTGAATTCAAGGAAATGTCTACGGGAAGAGATCCACAAAGACGTGCTGGTCACCGGGGAGTATGAGATCAGCGAGCAGTCCAACACCAAAACCAACCTAAAGGTGAGTCTGCGGGGCTAAGCTAGTTAGCGGCTAACGGTTAGCACTGAAGGCCCAAACTCACTTTGATCATTACATTTCCAGATGAGAAGTAACGTTATCACAACGAAATCCAATACGTGGTTATGATAAAGCAGCGAGTTATCCATATAAAATATATTTCAGTAACAGCTAGTTAGCGCTAGCTAGCTCGACGTCAAGGTTAGCTTGATAGGGCCTTCCTGGTTGTTGCCCTGTGAAATAGGTTTAATAGAAATAACAGATCTGTACATTTTTTTAAAGCCACGTTCATATAGTATTACACGTGTAAAGGCATTGGAAGTTGATCAGAGCTAACTATTAGTGTGTTGCTAACTAATCGTAATGTGTAGTTTCCGTTGAGTTGGTGAACGTTAATTCAGGATGTTACACGTCAGTCTTAGCTCCTCCATCCACTGTGTGATACGTGTACTAGCTAGGCTAGCTGGGTTAGCATGCTGCAGAAGATGCATCATGTGGATGGGCAGCAGGTTTAGAATAAACCTCTTTTTGTTATTCTCACCTGTTTAGATCACAGACTCCTCAGGACACACCCTCTACTCAAAGGAAGATGCAACGAAAGGGAAGTTTGCCTTCACAACAGAGGACTATGACATGTTTGAAGTGTGCTTTGAGAGCAAGTCGCCAATGGGTAAGTCAGTCTGCAACCCAAAGGGCTCCCTATTTCAAGTGCACTACTTTTGACCAGATCCCTATGAGCCCTGGTCAAACGTGGGGGGGATAGGGTGCCATTCGGGTGACACAATGTGTTTAGTTGTTGTTTTGTGTTACGGAAAGTGATGGGACTCCTTAACCTAGATGTTTGCGAGCAGCAAGTACTGCTCAATGTAATTGATAGTATAACTGCATTACTCCGTCGTCAAGTAGTCTCTTGTGACAAATTAACACATGTAGTAGCTGGCCTAGCCAGGATACCAGTCTGTGAGATGTATCCTTCCACTCCTAGTAATGCTAAGCATTACACATGTACAGTGCATTCGGAAAGTATTCAGACCCCTTCACTTTTTCAAATTATGTTACATTACAGCCTTATTCTAAAATTTCGTCATTAATCTACACACAATACCGCATAATGACAAAGTGAAAACAAATTTATAAACAAAAACACCTTATTTACGTAAGTATTCAGATCCTTTGCTATGACATTCGAAATTGAGCTCAGGTGCATCCTGTTTCCATTGATCATCCTTGAGATGTTTCTACAACTTGATTGGAGTCCACCTGTGGTAAATTCAGTTGATTGGACATGATTTGGAAAGGCACACGCCTGTCTATATAAGGTTCCACAGTTGACAGTGCATGTCAGAGCAAAAAACAAGTAATGATGTCGAAGGAATAGTCCGTAGAGCTCCGAGACAGGATTGTGTCGAGGCACAGATCTGGGGAAGGGTACCAAAACATTTCTGCAGCATTGAAGGTCCCCAAGAACACAGTGGCCTCCATCATTCTTAAATGGAAGAAGTTTGGAACCACCAAGACTCTTCCTAGAGCTGGCCGCACTGCCAAACTGAGCAATCGGGGGAGAAGGGCCTTGGTCAGGGAGGTGACCAAGAACCCAATGTTCTCTCTGACTGAGCTCCAGAGTTCCTCTGTGGAGAAGGATAACCATCTCTGCAGCACTCCACCAATCAGGCTTTTATGGTAGAGTGGCCAGACGGAAGACACTCTTCAGTAAAAGGCAGCCTGCTTGGAGTTTGCCATAAGGCACCTAAAGGACTCTGACCATGAGAAACAAGATTCTTCTGATGAAACCAAGATTGAACTCTTTGGCCTGAATGCCAAGCGTCACATCTGGAGGAAACCAGGCACCGCTCATCACCTGGCCAATAACATCCCTACGGTGAAGCATGTTGGTGGCTGCATCATGCTGTGGGGATGTTTTTCAGTCAGCGGCAGGGACTGGGAGACCAGTCAGGATCGAAGGGAAAGATGAACAGAGCATAGTACATAGATCCCTGATGAAAACCTGCTCCAGAGCGCTCAGGACCCTAGACTGGGGCGAAGGTTCACCTTCCAACAGGACAACAACCCTAAGCACACAGCCAAGACAACACAGTAGTGGCTTCGGGACAAGTCTCTGAATGTCCTTGAGTGGCCCAACCAGAGGCCGGACTTGAACCTGATCAAACATCTCTGGAGAGACTAGAAAATAGCTGTGCGGTGAAGCTCCCCATCCAACCTGACAGAGCTTGAGAGGATCAGAGAAGAATGGGAGAAACTCCCCAAATACAGGTGTGCCAAGCTTGTAACGTCATACCCGAGAAGACTCAAGGCTGTAATCACTGACAAAGGTGCTTCAACAAAGTATTGAGTAAAGGGTCTGAATACTTATGTAAATGTGATATTTCATTTTTTTATTACTTTTTATGTAAACATTTCTAAACCTGTTTTTGCTTTGTCATTAAGGGGTATTGTGTGTAGCTTGATGAGGAAAAAATGTATTTAGTGAGTTCTAACTGGTGTAGCCAAGTAGCCACACCTCTCTAAAGTGTGCACAGTTGTGTGCAAGTAATTTCAATGCCTCAAAGAAGTGTCTTCAACTATAAGGTGCTTTATTGAGTTCTCCTAGCCGTGTCGTTGAGGAACTAGAGCAAGCAGACTGGTAGTTGTTTTGTTTGGAACACAGCCCTGCATCCCCGTTATCACACAATTACTGTTGTTTACGCAATCCTAAACTGCCATATTAAATCACATTCTGGGCCAGGTGGGCATCATTTGAAAGCCTGTTCTATTGCCAACGTGACTAGCTACGTTCTAAAATATGATATTACAGTGTTAGGTTTTCACATGTAATTCAGGGAAACACATCATCATTCTGGTGGCCATAGAAAGGAGTCATGAGTGCATTCAAGTCTGTGTGTCGCGGCAAGCTTTCTTCAAAATAGGCAATCATGGGTTAATTCTGTTCAGAACAACCCAGGGTCTTGTGCCATGTCATCTTGTTACTGTACATCAAACATAGTTATAATAAACGTTGACACTGTATATCACAAACCGGGAAAGTATCTACAGCAGGGCCAACTTTCAGTATCTGAATGTTGCAGATAGGAAGACATTTCAGTAGCTGAACGTTGCAGATAGGAAGACATTTCAGTAGCTGAACGTTGCAGATAGAAAGACATTTCTACATAGCTTGTCTGAGTGTAACAAAATATTGCATCCTGCTGAACGTGCTCCATGTGACTGGAACGAGTCCTAACAACTTGTGTTCTTACTTGCTGTTATTGAATGAGCTGAGTAAAGCCATCCATGGAAATGTACTAAATAAGGTGTTTGTTCTGTCACCCAGGAACTGGGAGAGTCCCAGACCAGCTGGTTAATCTGGACATGAAGCACGGAGTAGAGGCCAAGAACTATGAAGAGGTGAGTAGAGTAGAAGCCTTTCATCTGACAAAATGCTTCTTGTAAAGTGTCTCATGAGCAGTTGTGCTGTCTGTTTTATTCCCAAGGCTAGGGGGTTTTCCCCTGTGGTCGTCAATAGGAATTAAATAGAATTCCCTCAGTACTGAGTCGAGACGTGGCAGCCCTGTGAATAGAGAATTACCCTCCACTAATAAACTGTTCTGCTGACTACTGAGTGCACCCCAGCTCTATCTCCGTCCCAAATGGCACCCTTTTCCCTGCACTACTTTTTACAAGAGCCCTATAGGCCCTGGTCAAAAGTAGTTCACTATATACGGAATAGGGTGTAGTTTGGGAATCATGCAATGTGTGGGCTGGCAAAGAAGGACTAGCTACTGGTATTTACATACGTCAACGTGCGTGTGTGTGTGTTATCATAGCTAGGGTTGTATTGAGAATCACCCTCTACCCACGTGTACTGATTGAGCCCGAGGCTCATGAGTGTGTTGGAGGACTAGGCCAGCTACTGGTGTCTGTGTTAATGTGGGCATGCCTGTGTGGGTGAATACTGTACAGTACATGCGTACGTAATGTCAATGTGTGGTGTGAGTGTGTGGTATTCGAATGGAAAGTAGTTGGCAAGGAAAGTAGGAAATGAACGTTTAGAATCTCTGTCCTGTCAATAGCCAATGTCTTATTACTGTGACAACTATCTATAGTCAATGTCTTGTTACTGTGACAACTATCTATAGTCTATGTCTTGTTACTGTGACAACTATCTATTGTCAATGTCTTGTTACTGTGACAACTATCTATAGTCTATGTCTTGTTAAGTATGAATCTCCAACACAGGACTGCTACCAGACTGAGTAATTTATGGTTCTCCAAATTATATGCTAAATATTTTAGGCAGGTATTCTCTTTTCTGTCTCATCCCACTGAATGACGATCACTGTAATAAAACAAATGGAAAATTAACAAATGTACAGAAAGATCAGATCGAAGGCCAAATTAAATAGGAATAACTTTTTGAGGATATTAAATCCTTTCAGTCTGGAAAAACCCCAGGGCATGATGGGATACCGGGAGAGGTATATCAAGCCTTTTTTGTTATCTCAAAGCGCCATTGTTAGCTTGTTTTAATTACTCCCATAGAAATGGTAGTCTGTCAGGTACTTAGCAGGAAGTACCTGATTTCACTATTATTAAAACAAGACCCAGATGGGAAATATATTAAAAAAAACTCTTAACTGGATGCCTCTTACACTTCAATGTTGTGATGCAAAAATACTAGCAAAATGTATAGCACACAGAATTAAAAAGGTTTTACCAGTTATTGTTCATCCTGCTCAGACAGGTTTTTTTACATGGATGATACATTGGCAATAATATACGATTACCATAAATAATAGAACATCATGAAACATCTAAGAAGTCAGGCCTGGTATTTATAGTGGACTTTGAAAAGGCCTTTGATAAAGTAAGACTGGATTTTATTTATAAATGCCTGAATTTTTTCCAATTTTGGTGATTCTCTTATAAAATGGGTAAAAATAATGTATAGCAACCCCAGGTGTATAATAATAAATAGCGGCTACTTCTAAGAATTTAGAATTTTCGAGGTGTTAAACAAGGGTGTCCGCTGTCACCATATCTATTCGTTACGGCCATCGAAATGTTAGCTATTAAAATCAGATCAAATAAAAACATTAGAGGATTAGAAATCCAAGCCTTAAAAACAAAGTTGTCCGTGAATGCCGATGACTCAAGTTTTATAATAAGTCCGCAAGCTAGATCCCTGCAATGTCTCATTGAAGATAACTCTCTGGACTAAAACCTAATTATGATAAGTGTACAATATTACGTATTGGATCTTAACAAAATACAACTTTTCATTACCCTGCAGTTTACTGATAAAATGGGCTGACGGTGAAGTAGACATACTTGGTTTTCATATCACAAAATATATAAATGAGCTCTCCACTATGAATTTCAATAGAAAACTTGTAAAAATAGACAAGATCCTGCAACCATTGAGAGGTAAATACCTGTCAATTTATGGAAAAATTGCCCTGATTTAACTCCTTAGACATATCTCAGTTTACTCACTTATGGCGCTGCCTACTCCTGATGATTTGTTTTTCAAATCATATGAGCAAAAAATATCTTGCTTTATCTGAGACGCTAAACCAGACAAAATAAAGCGTGCCTATCTATATAATAAATATGAATTGGCTAGGTTGAGATTTATTAAATATAAAAGCACTAAACCTCTTTAAAAGCTTCACTTATTCAAAAGTTTTACTTGAACCCTAAATGGTTCTCAAGTAGATTATTAATAAAAGCTCATTCATTGTTTAAAAAATGCCTTTTTGCCTTTGTGTCCATGATGGCCAGCAGTTTGGCCAGGATGCTTCTCTCCACCTCTAGAGTGTCCAAGGTTAATCCCCAGAACAGAGCTAGCCTTCCTGATCAGTTTATTTACCCGAGAAGCATCACCGGCCTTTATTACAAAACATATTATGGCTGAACTCAAATGTGCTGATTGATAAAATACCTGTATTTATGGGAAAGATGTTAAAGGGTTTTTGCTTTTTAAATGATATTGTAAATTGGTAGAGTTGTCTTTCATGGCGTTATCAGAATTGTACGGGAAGGTCTGCTCAATCTAAGATTACAACCAATTGTTTACAGCATTACCCCAAAAATGGAGGAGTCAGGTGGCAGCGGGAGGAGGTAGGGAACTGGTCTGTCTGCTCAATATAAAGGATCAAAACTGGCGGAGGAATAATAATTGTATAAATAGGAAAGTATACCAGTTTCATTTAAGGACCAGGATGTTGACAGCTGTGCCATACAGATTGCAAAATAGTTTAAGAGATTTTTGATGTACCGATTCCATGGTACAGGGTGTACGAGTTGATAGATAGATAGATATAAAACAACGCAAGATTAAAGACTTCTTGCCACCAACAAAATGTTGAATATTTGGGACAAACGATCATCGAGGCTGCAGATTTTGTTGTGAGAATACCGAATCAATAGACCATTTGTTTTGGTATTGCCCTCAGGTAGCCTGTTTCTGGTCTCGGGTTCAGGAATGGCTGAAAATGCATAACATTGGGAGATCTGGAGATAACGGGTCAGTCAACTACTAATATACTAATACTCTTAGTAAAAGTATCTTCAACTCGCAATCTGTGGATTCGATTAGATTATTGAAATTGTATGTTAAACATCACAGCATAGTTGAAAGATATATGGTGCGTAGAAATCCGAAGAGGGTGGCCAGCAGAGATAGGTGGGAGGGGCTGAGGGTTGGGATGTGGGAGTGGAGTTGCTGGGCTGGGGATAGAAAGATAAAAGTAAATAAAAATAAACTTAACAAAAAGCATGCTTGAATGACAGTGAGGGTCAGTGTTTTTACAGCTAATGCCGGTTTGCCTGAGGCTGATGCCGTGCTGGTGTTTGGAATTTAATAATTTATTTTATAAAAATGTTTGGGGGTGGGGGGGTTCTCGGATGGTTGGAGGGGCATCTCTTGGAGAACTGTGGGGGGGATCTTGGAGGGCTAGTGGCCTGGCGGTTGGGAGCTTGGACTGATGGATCGCTGGTTCGGGTCCTTGTTTTTTTTTTTTTTTTTTACCTTGTTGGAGATCTGTCATGTCCTTGAGCGGGCGTTGGCCCTGGTTGCTAATGTGTGTCGCTCAGGATGGGAGTCTGTTAGATGACTAGTGCGATGCAGTTGTTGAGCGGCTTCACTGCAAGTATATCACATACATTTTCATGTCTTTATTGAACACACCGTGTAAACAGGTTGGAAAAAGTATGTGAACCCTTGGATTTAATAACTGGTTGACCCTCCATTGGCAGCAATAACCTCAACAAAACGTGTTCTGTAGCTGCGGATTAGACCTGCACAACGGTCAGGAGGAATTTTGGACCATTCCTGTTTACAAAACTGTTTCAGTTTACCAATAATCTTGGGATGTCTTGTGTGAACTGCTCTCTTGAGGTCATGCCACAGCATCTCAATCGGGTTGAGGTCAGGACTCTGACTGGGCCACTCCAGAATGGGTATTTTCTTCTGTTGAAGCCATTCTGTTGTTGATTTACTGCTGTGTTTTGTGTGGTTGTCGTGTTGCATCACCCAACTTTTGTTGAGCTTCAATTGACGGACAGATAGCCTTACATTCTCTTTCTGTCGATGATGGCAAGCTGACCAGGCCCTGATGCAGCAAAGCAGCCCCAAACCATGATGCTCCCTCCACCATACTTTACAGTTGGGATGAGGTTTTGATGTTGGGGTGCTGTGACTTTTTGTTCTCCACACATAGTGTTGTGTGTTCCTTCCAAACAACTCAACTTTAGTTTCATCTGTCCACAGAATATTTAGCCAGTAGCGCTGTGGAACATCCAGGTGCTCTTTTGCGAACTTCAGACGTTCAGCAATGGTTTTTTTGGACTTCTGTGGTGTCCTCCCATGAACACCATTCTTGTTTAGTGTTTTACGTATCGTAGACTCGTCAACAGAGATGTTAGCATGTTCCAGAGATTTCTGTAAGTCTTTAGCTGACACTAGGGTTCTTCTTAACCTCATTGAGCATTCTGCGCTGTGCTCTTGCAGTCATCTTTGCAGGACGGCCACTCCTAGGGAGAGTAGCAAAAGTGCTGAACATTCCCAATTTATAGACGGCTTGTCTTACCATGGACTGATGAACATCAAGGCTTTTAGAGATACTTTTGTAACCCTTTCCAGCATTATGCAAGTCAACAATTCTTAATCTTAGGTCTTTTGAGATTTATTTTTTGTTAGAGGCATGATTCAATCAGGCAATGCTTCTTGTGAATAGCATACATTTTCTTGCCACTGTATCTATAGCCAATGTCTTGTTACTGTGACAACTATCTATAGCCAATGTCTTGTTACTGTGACAACTATCTATATATCCCTCTCTCCCTCACTTGTTTTTTTTCTTTTTTTTTTTTCGAATTAATTGAGTTTGGTAGATGTTATGTGACTTTTCTGATCAATCAGGATTTCCTCTTTTTGTGACATTGGCCTCTGAAACGGACCTATCCCCTAGCCAACCTCCATTTTTCCTGATGTTCTATGTTCCTGGTCAGCAATGGTTAGAACCGGTTCAGGGAACAGATCCAAAAACGGGAAAATAACAAAATTATTTCAGAAACAGAGCCCCGAAAACTAAAGTGATCTATACTGTTTAGGAACAGAACTGTTATTTTAAAAGCATGGGAACCGGTTAATAACGTTATTTTAAGTTCGGGAAAAAGCCCTAACTCTGTCACTCAAACTTATCTCAGTGTCTACCTGCCAGCTGGAAATCTTTGCCTGTGCATGTACTGTAGGCTACCAGCCCCTCCCCTCTGAAGCATAGGTTACTGTAGCCCCTCCCCTCTGAAGCATAGGTTACTGTAGCCTATTGACGATGTTACAAGCGTAATTAAGAAATTAGGGAGAGATGTTTAATTAGAGAAGAATGAATTAACTTGTTCAATGCTAGTTAAGGTGCATTGGATTTATTACCTTTTTGTAGTTAAGACATGTTTTTAATTCTATTGCTGCTCTGAACACAGCTTGTTAGATAGCTAACTCTGAACCAACGTTAAACCAACTCTGAAGTTCAGAGACATTCAAAGTTCCTCCGTAGGTATAATTCTGTGGGTCTAAATCAGATAATGCATGTCATCACAAGATGCCCAGCGCTGCAGGGCAAGCCTCCTCCAGCCTCTCCCCACCCTAAAAATGTCAGTTGCACCTCGCACCCTTACGCTGTGACTGACGGCACAGTGTGTGGGTTTGTCGTCCGTTATGTGTAAACCATGCTGTCACGGTTTTCCTATACAGATGAAACCCGTTCCACAGCAAGCTGCTCTATTAGCGCTGAAGTCATTTAATGTAGAACTAAATGTATTTTTATTTATTTTTATACATATTTCAGAGGTTTAAAAAGTAACACAAATGAATGATGTAGACCGGTACGTTTTGGGGTTTAGAACCGTTAAATAACTTTTATTTTGCTTGTCGGAACTGTGGAACGGAACAAACATAAAAATGGTTCTGTTTTGTTCAGAACGAAGCGATTTGGAAAATAATTTGGGTTCCAACCTCTGATCAGATCACATCCCTTTTAAAGTTGTAGTTTGTGGTACCAGATTGTCTGCCTGGGAACCAGAACGTTTGCTGAACTAAAGCTGGAGGAAGGGGTAGAGCGTTCTGCGTACCAGACAGATTGCTCTGTGTCCCTGTTCATGTTGAGCTAATGATAAAGTGTACTCTGCTTCAGTCTGGCACTGCTGCTGCACAGCTCAAGAGTGACCCCACTGGACAAACTGGGTCATAGCACAGCACAGTCCAAGCTTCTATTCACAATCATTTAATAATTATATATGCCATTTAGCAGACAGTGATTTGCAGTCATGCATGCATACATTTTACGTATGGGTCCCAGGAATCGAACCCACTATCCTGGCATTGTAAGTGCCATGCTCTACCTACTGAGCTACAAAGGACCACTCACATTTCCCCAACTTTTAACACAATTTTATCAATTTGCACCGTCGTCCATCAAACATCTTGAGATCAAAAATACAATCCAATAAACATTTACTGACATGGGATGCATTGTGGGGATGCGTTGTTGATTGTCTGCATTGTCCACTCAGATCGCCAAGGTGGAGAAGCTGAAGCCCCTGGAGGTGGAGCTAAGACGTCTGGAAGACCTATCAGAGTCCATCGTCAACGACTTTGCCTACATGAAGAAGAGAGAGGAGGAGATGAGGGACACCAACGGTAAAAAGAGCATGTTTACCGATAAAGTAGTACCATCGTTTATTCTAACCTGATCCGAACTTTAGAAAGAGTGTGAAACTCTAGTTTAAACACAAACCTCCAATCAATACATGCATGATTCTTGGTGTTACATTTCTCAAGTTATGTATTGACCCACTAATGCTTTGTCTTAGCTCATTGTCAACATTAAATATATATCTTTTTTTTCCACCACTCATTCACCTACGCTTCTATCAAATCACAATTTATTTAAAGTGCATATAACAAGTCTCAATACACTTTACAAATTAATAAAAATAATTTTTAAATAATAAATTGTTAAACGAAAAAAGCAAGCAACACACAAGTCACTTCTATAATATTTTCTAACTCTGTTCTTCCAGAGTCCACCAACACACGCGTCCTGTACTTCAGCATCTTCTCTATGTGCTGTCTGATTGGCCTGGCCACCTGGCAGGTCTTCTACCTGCGACGCTTCTTCAAGGCAAAGAAGCTCATCGAGTAGAGATGCATCACCACTCCGTCCAGGGGGGAGCAGCCAATGCTGTCCAACCAACCTCCACCCTCTTGGACTAGCTTCAGCAAAACTATAGCTGTGTCCGAAATGGCTGGAGAGGATGTAGACCCGCACACTGTCGACAACCGGAACAAAATCCAAAACCAGAATAATTGTAGTCCTTTAATGGACAGTGTGCCGGTCTCATCTCTTCCAGTATTCTTATTTTGACCATTACACACCTGGAACCAACACTATTCAGTAGTAAGGACCTTAAAAGAGACTGCCTCCTATAATTCATAAATATGTGTCCTAAATGACACCTTATTTCCTAAACAGTGCACAACTTTTAACCAGAGCCCCATAGACTCTGGCCAGAATTAGTGCACTGTTTAGGAAATAAGGTGTCATTTAGGACGTACCCAACAATGACTACAAAAGGGGTTTGAGCAGAGCAAGGTTTCAGGGGTGTGATGGAGTACCAAGGACAGCCTATTCTCTGAAAGCCATGTACACCTGGGACTCATTCAGCGGAGAGAAACATACAAAAAACAAAGTTACAGGTAGAAATATACACATTTAGAATACACACAGATTTCTATTCCACGAGTGAGACATGCATGTCTGTTCTGTTACATTTCTATCTGCAATCTGTTTTGAACATTTGCTCCGGCTGAATAAGTCATTTAATGTGTGTCAGTTTGATTATGGGATGGATGGATGGATGCACCCTTGAGAGAAGGTCTCATACCCTTATTCTGTTGTACAAAATCTTTGCCATGCCAAGTAGGATGTAGGGTTCGACCCAAATGGCAACCTATTCCCTATAAAGTGCACTACTTTTGACCAGAGTAGTGCAGAAGTTAGAGAATAGGGCACCATTTGGGCTATAGACTATTCTTGGTGCCCTTCTTCTTTTTTATTTTTTTTTAAGTGAAGGCGTCTGTGAACAGCAGGTGGAATGTGTTATAACTAGAAAGAGAAACTATGGCAACCACTGAACGTTTGTGTTTTGTCAGTTAATTAATTTGCATACATGTTTGATAGTGTCTTTAGTTTGTTTTGATATTGTAAATGCAGGGCAGGTATTGGAGGGGAGGGGAGGGGCGGGGTTTATAAGTTCAGGGAGAGAGTGTCTGTCTCATGGCACCCTTTCCCTATATAGGCCTAGTGCACTATATAGGGAATAGGGTGCCATTTGAGATGCTGAATACTATCTTAAACTAGGTAATTTCTAGCAGAACCATTGCACGCTTCATAAGTTGTTTTTAGAAGATGTACAAAAGATAACAGCCACATATCTATGTACTTGGCCATCTGTTATAAAGCCTAGTAGGGCTGCAGGGCCTTTTGTAAATGACTTATCTTCCTCTTTTGAAACCCGTTTGAATCTACACCTACCATCCAAGATCCATCCAGCTTTCTTTTGGAGATCATTCTGGGGTTTGGGTTACAGTGCATTCAGATCCCTTGACTTTTTCCACATTTTGTTACATTACAGACTTATTATAAAATTGATGAAATAGTTTTTTTTCCCTCAATCTACACACAATGCCCTATAATGACAAAGCAAAAACAGGTTCAGACATTTTTGCAAATGTATAAAAAATAAATTGAAATATTACATTTACAGAAGTATTCAGACCCTTTACTCAGTACTTTGTTGAAGCACCTTGGGCAGCAATTACAGCCTTGAGTCTTCTTGGGTATGACGCCACAAGCTTGACACACCTGTATTTGGGGAGTTTCTCCCATTCTTCTCTGCAGATCCTCTCAAGCTCTGTCAGGTTGGATGGGGAGCGTCGCTGCACAGCTATTTTCAGGTTTCGCCAGGGCTGTTTGATCAGGTTCAAGTCCAGGCTCTAGCTAGGCCACTCAAGGACATTCAGAGACTTGTCCCGAAGCTACTCCTGCGTTGTCTTGGCTGTGTGCTTAGGGTCATTGTACTGTTGGAAGGTGAACCTTCGCCCCAGTCTGAGGTCCTGAGCTCTCTGGAGCAGGTTTTCATCAAGGATCTCTCTGTACTTTGCTCCGTTCATCTTACCGTTGATCCTGACTAGTCTCAGAGTCCCTGCCGCTGAAAAAACATCCCCACAGCATGATGCTGCCACCACCATGCTTCACCGTAGGGATGGTGCCAGGTTTCTTCAAGACGTGAATCTTGACATTCAGGCCAAAGAGTTCAATCTTAGTTTCATCAGACCAGATAATCTTGTTTCTCATGGTCTAAGAGTCCTTTAGGTGCCTTTTGGCAAACTCCAAGAGTGCTGTCATGTGCCTTTTACTGTGGAGTGGCTTCCGTCTGGCCACTCTTCCGTCTGATTGGTGGAATGCTGCAGAGATGGTTGTCCTTCTGGAAGGTTCTCCCATCTCCACAGAGGAACTGTGGAGCTCTGTCAGTGACTAACCCTTCTCCCCTGATTGCTCAGTGTTGCCGGGCGTCCAGCTCTAGGAAGAGTTGGTGGTTCCAAACTTCTTCCATTTAAGAATGATGGAGGCCACTGTGTTCCTGTCTCTGAGCTCTACTGACATTTCCTTCGACCTCATGGCTTGGTTTTTGCTCTGACATGAACTGTCAACTGTGGCACTTTATATAGACAGGTGTGTGCCTTTCCACATGTACAATTAATTGAATTTACCACAGGTGGACTCCAATCAAGTTGTAGAAACATCTCAAGGATGATCAATGGAAACAGGATGCACCTGAGCTCAATTTTTTTTCTCATAGCAAAGGGTCTGAATATTTACGTAAATTAGGCAAAATGTGGAAAAAGTCAAGGGGTCTGAATACTTTCCGAATGCATTGTACATGAGGATTTGGGGTTTAAGATAATTCTGGGGTTTGGGGTTAAAAGATATTCCAGCTAGTGTTTGTCACTGTTACACTGCATCATCTAATTACAGTTTTATTATCGCTTTGGTACATTTCCACAACTATTAGTACAAAACTCAAAACGGATCATCAAAAAGGCAGTTGTTTCAAAACTAAGCACATTTTCAATTTACCAAGTACTACACACAATCACAGTCACTTTTTCAACAAACTTCAACAGTGTTCCATCTAGAAATACATGTTTGTATAAAGTAATTGCCTTTCACAATGCAACGCTCACATTACTGTTGATATGATTCTTTCTTTTGTTAAAATACATTTGACTATTACTTAATCCGACTGCTCTTAATCAATGATCACTTAAAAGTTTGGTAAACCTATAGAACGTTTGGTAAACCTATAGAACGTTTGGCACACCTATAAAACGTTTGGTAAACCTATAGAACGTTTGGTAAACCTATAGAACGTTTGGTAAACCTATAGAACGTTTGGCACACCTATAGAATGTTTGGCACACCTATAGAACGTTTGGTAAACCTATAGAACGTTTGGCACACCTATAGAACGTTTGGCAAACCTATAGAACGTTTGGCACACCTATAGAACGTTTGGCACACCTATAGAACGTTTGGCACACCTATAGAACGTTTGGCAAACCTATAGAACGTTTGGCACACCTATAGAACGTTTGGTAAACCTATAGAACGTTTGGCACACCTATAGAACGTTTGGTAAACCTATAGAACGTTTGGCACACCTATAGAACGTTTGGTAAACCTAGATTTTACATGTCAACTGGTTTGTCTACTACAGGTTTTTAGAACATGTATGTCTGTAAAGTAGAAACATGAGTATGATATATATGTATATGTGTATATGTACTACTGTCTTATGATTTTACTTCACAGTAAGTCCAAAAAATCTGATATTGACAAGATCATATATGTAACAAATCAACGTTTATTGGTCGCGTACACAGATTAGCAGATTAGCAGATTCTAGCTCCTACAGTGCAGTAATACAATACCAATACGCAAATAATTCAGAAAGTCCAAAACGTTAAATAAATGCTTCACTAAAATTGCACTGGTTAATACAGTACTGTTATGAGCTGACCCATGTACAGTATCACTACAATACAGAAGTACAATACAATACTGTAAAATACAATACAGGTGGAAGATATGTGTAATTTACAGTACTGGAGCATACTACAGTCAAAGAGCAAATTTAAATGTATCTTAAAATGTATGCTTTTGGATGAACTGGTTAAAATAACTACATTGAAAAGATGTTTCACAGTAAACTTTTGAATCAATGGTTGTGTGGTGAACGATGTCTACAAACCAAATAAATTCACATTGAAAGGGTTTGAATGAAAGACTGGTTTCGGTACAAGTGTTACCAGTTTGGAGTTTTGCACTAGATTAGAAAATTCACGACACACTTGTGAAAATGGCACCAAAGCGATTTTTACGAAAACTGGGGGATACATACATGTTTAACAGTGAACATTTGCAATGTTTTCAATCAGTTTTACATCAATTTGTAAAGTTTGTGTTGGGCTTTTATTCAATAAAATATTGGATGGATTTACATAACATGTTGCTTGTAGATTTGTATGGTCACTAAGGGACATGCAAACCACATGGCATCTACTGTTCATCATGTGTGTATTATCCTTGGGAATTGTCGTTTTACTTTACGTCATGACGTAGATGGTAATGGTTCATTAAATGGTAATGGTTCAATGTCTATTTTATGCAAAAAAAAAACAGATGGTGGAATGTATGTCTGAAAATATTGCAAGATGTGGTTCTAATAATTTGGTCCAATCGACGTTGGACTAGTATACTGTCTCGGAAGCACGCGCCTTCACGTGCAATCTAGTTCACGTGACTTCCCTATGCAAATGTCTTACAACCATAGAGATAGATAGAGGACTCCTGTTTATATATGTCTTACAACCATAGAGATAGATAGAGGACTCCTGTTTATATATGTCTTACAACCATAGAGATAGATAGAGGACTCCTGTTTATATATGTCTTACAACCATAGAGATAGATAGAGGACTCCTGTTTATATATGTCTTACAACCATAGAGATAGATAGAGGACTCCTGTTTATATATGTCTTACAACCATAGAGCTAGATAGAGGACTCCTGTTTATATATGAATATAAATATACAGCGCCATTGAGGCTACAACCCATAGAAAGCCCTACCCGGTTAACTACTTTAAAATGGCGGAAGTACGGTTGAAGCCCTCAATGGCGCTGCCCATGCCAGACTTGCCTTTTGGCCACTAGAGGCCTTTATCATTTTCTATGGTGACAACACCAACTTGTTTTGATACAACGTCTAGCTAGCTGGTGAATTCAGAGAACAGTATGCCAGGGGCTGACAAGGAAACCGATTTGACAGAGCGAATCGAGGCTTTCCTGTCCGATTTGAAGCGGGGAGGCTCTGGGACAGGAGCGATCCGAGGGTCGGGAGAAACGGCCAGGGAAACCACAGCTCTGCTCCGGAGAATAACATCCCAGGCGCGGTGGAGCAGCGCAGGTAGCTAGCTAACCTTTATAGTTCATAGCAGAATTGACGTTTATTCGATAGGTCAGCTACCGGGTAGTTAGATGGGTCATTTACCTCCTAGCTGACGTTAGGTAGCATCTGCCACGGGTTTTATCTATTGACACCTGTTAGAGTAACTAAGTTACTGCCACGATAGGCTGATGTAATCTCATCTGTAAAATGGGAGTTGGGCTCCCGAGTGACGCAGTGGTCTAAGACACATATCAGTGCTAGAGGCGTCACTACAGACAACCTGGTTCGAAACCAGACTGCATCACAACCGGCCGTGATTGGGAGTCCCATAGGGCGGCGCACAATTGGCTCAGCGTCGTCCGAGTTTGGCCGGTGTACTCCGTCATTATAAATAAGAATTTGTTCTTAACTGACTTGCCTAGTTAAATAAAAAAAGAATACTAATTTTGAAACTGGTCAATGTGTTTGACTATGCGATGTCTGGACATAATTCACCACTAGGATTGATGTATGACAAAGATTTCCTCTTGTATTTGATGATAGGCGACCTGATGGAAATCATTCGCATGGAGGGCAGGAGAATGACAGCCGCCCAGCCGTCTGAGACCACAGTGGGTAACATGGTACTGCGTGTGCTCAAGATCATCAGGGAGGAGTATGCCAGGCGAGTTTATGAACATGCTGACATGCAGCAACAACCTCAAATTGTTTGAGCATCTGCTGCTTGTTGCTAACCTTGCTTGTGTTCTTTGGACCTCACAAGTATAGTTGCCATGGCAAGGTGCCCAATGATGCAACAGTTGGAAATGTGAAGAGCTTTTTTCTGTCTGTCTCATGGTAAGTGTGTTTGTATCCTCAGGTCTCGTGGTAGCAGTGAGGAGACAGACCAGCAGGAGTCCCTTCACAAGTTGCTGACCTCAGGGGGACTGAGTGAGGAGAACTTCAGACAACACTTTGCTCCTCTCAAAGCTAACGTCATAGAGGCCATCAATGAACTCCTCACAGAGCTAGGTGAGACCCATTCACTTAGAGCAGTGTTTCCCAACTCTGGACCTCCAGTACCCCCAAAGTACAATTGTTTTTATGTAGCCCCGGACAAGCACACCCTATTCAACTTATTAACTAATCATCAGGCTCTCAGTGTGTTGAATCGAGTATGTTTGTCCGGGGCTACACCAAAAATGTGTACTGTTGGGTGTACTGGAGGACCGGAGTTAGGAAACACTGTCTCCTTCATAGACCTATTGAGGCCATAGTTCTATAGTTGGTTGTGGCTGAAATTAAAATGATTCAAACTAAGCCTCCATTAGTTTAAACCAATCTTCTCTGTTGTTTTTACACTACACATCTCCTCATTGGTATAACCATGGTAAAGCAGCACTGAGCTAACTGTTTTCTTCTCCTCTCTCCCAGAGGGCACCACAGACAACATCGCCATGCAGGCCCTGGAGCACATCCACTCCAACGAGGTCATCATGACTGTCGGCCGCTCACGCACCGTCGAGGCCTTCCTCAAAGACGCAGCGAGGAAACGGAAGTTCCATGTCATCGTGGCCGAGTGTGCCCCCTTCTGCCAGGTATCCACCCTTCCACCATCCTTTCATCCCTCATTCGCTCCTATCATCCCTCCATCCACCATCCTTTCATCCCTCATTCGCTCCAATCATCCCTCCATCCACCATCCTTTCATCCCTCATTCGCTCCAATCATCCCTCCAACCACCATCCTTTCATCCCTCCATCCACCATCCTTTCATCCCTCATTCGCTCCTATCATCCCTCCATCCACCATCCTTTCATCCCTCATTCGCTCCTATCATCCCTCCATCCACCATCCTTTCATCCCTCCATCGCTCCAATCATCCCTCCAACCACCATCCTTTCATCCCTCCATCCACCATCCTTTCATCCCTCATTCGCTCCTATCATCCCTCCATCCACCATCCTTTCATCCCTCCATCGCTCCTATCATCCCTCCATCCACCAACCTTTCATCCCTCCATCGCTCCTATCATCCCTCCATCCACCATCCTTTCATCCCTCATTCGCTCCTATCATCCCTCCATCCACCATCCTTTCATCCCTCATTCGCTCCAATCATCCCTCCAACCACCATCCTTTCATCCCTCCATCGCTCCAATCATCCCTCCAACCACCATCCTTTCATCCCTCCATCGCTCCAATCATCCCTCCAACCACCATCCTTTCATCCCTCATTCGCTCCAATCATCCCTCCATCCACCAACCTTTCATCCCTCCATCGCTCCTATCATCCCTCCATCCACCAACCTTTCATCCCTCCATCGCTCCTATCATCCCTCCATCCACCATCCTTTCATCCCTCCATCGCTCCTATCATCCCTCCATCCACCATCCTTTCATCCCTCCATCGCTCCTATCATCCCTCCATCCACCATCCTTTCATCCCTCCATCGCTCCTATCATCCCTCCATCCACCATCCTTTCATCCCTCCATCGCTCCTATCATCCCTCCAACCACCATCCTTTCATCCCTCCATCGCTCCTATCATCCCTCCATCCACCAACCTTTCATCCCTCCATCGCTCCTCTATCCCACTATTGTATATTCATAGAAGGAACACACATTGTTGCTATAAATATAACAAATGTTAAATGTTCTTATAGTTTAAAATGCCAATTTTGATGGTTTAAATGTTCAACACTAGAACCGCTGGGCATCGAGGGAGCCTTCTTTAACCAGTCATTCTGACTGCAAACGTCTAACAGTTTAATTAATACATTTCAAATATGCTATTGCAAAAATAATACTTTGGTTGTGTTTATGAAGGTGTTGGGTAACATTGGAATATATTTTTTATTTTATTTAAAATAATAAAGTAGCAATTTCATTAGTTTATGTTAATGTAGGCTATATGGAAAAACAACACAATTCAAGTGTTCAATCTATTTTATTAGTGGCGTCTTTGTTACAACTGTGAAACAGACAGCATGCTGTGAGTTGGAACGGGGTAATAGCTTCTTTTTCAAACGATAAAATAAAATACTCCAACCACCAAGGAAAATATCAGTAGCCTAAACTTCATTATAAGCTCCAAGTGTGCTTGACAAATAGTTAAAGTCAGCACAAAACAATAAAGGCAATTTCATGAATATATGTAAGTGTCAATATGACAGCAGTCTATACTGATACTGTACTTGCTCCAAACGTCGGACACCATGGCAGATGTGTCTGTTTCCAGACGTCTTTATTACCCGCAAATATAGAAAATGTGTTGTACATTTTGATAGTCTATAATTAGAAACATGCAGCTTCTCTTCTGTCATTACTTGTTGCCCTAGACGACTAAAAACGTGTCATACGTTAATAGATTGAATGCTTCAATCTAGTTGACAAAGGGTCAAGTTTTCTCTTTCATCTCTGCTTTTCTCTCACAGCAAAGACATTTAGGGCCCGGAATAACTGAACAAACAAAACAGGAATTATACATTTATGGATTTTTTTATGCATTGTTTTCTTTTTATTCCACCCGCCCTTCAACCATGTTTTGGGATTTTTTTCTTATTTTCTTCTTAACATTAACGAGCCCAATTTTGTTAAAACGTTTAAATGTCAAACCCCATATGTTTGATCTATTTCATTAATTGACTGTCTCTTGACATGTTTGTGTTATTGAATAATGAACATTACATTTAGGCAACACACTGTAGTAATGACCCTTTGTTTGCCTTCTTCCCAAGGGTCATGAAATGGCTATGAATCTCTCCACAGCCGGCATCGAGACCACTGTAATAGCCGATGCTGCCATATTTGCTGTGATGTCCAGGGTTAATAAGGTGAGTTTTACACTTTTACTGTTATGGTGCTTTATTTTGTGATTTCCTTTAAAGAGACAGAACATAACATAGAGAGGGTAATATAGACGTGTTTAAAAGCCCAACGTCAAATGCTTATTTCTTGTTTCATCAGAACCGCTCTCTGATTACTTAACAATAAGGGATTTAAAGAGCCTTCCTTTCACTAGAGGAAGCCTGTCTATTGTCAATGCATCTAAATTAGTTTGATTCTGTACCTCCTATTGGTTGTCCTCTCACCAGGTCATCGTCGGAACACAGACCGTTCTGGCCAATGGAGGGCTCAGGGCGGTCAATGGGACCCACACTGTAGCCTTAGCAGCCAAGCACCACTCAACTCCACTCATCGTCTGTGCTCCCATGTTCAAGCTCTCGCCTCAGGTATTCAAAATAACAGAATACTGACTTCCTGGATAGAAGTGTGTATCAGTGTTTCACTAATAGGTGATCGGTAGGCCAAACTTCCTCAGACTTCTCTTATATTCTTCACTGTGTGACTTGACTGGTTGGATTTTGTATTTCTCAGTTTCCCAATGAAGAAGACACATTCCATAAGTTTGTCTCCCCACACGAGGTGCTTCCATTCACAGAAGGTAAACGTTCATTCTTTGCCCATGTTTTTCTCACCTACAGTACAGAGCATTCAGAAAGTATTCAGAACCCTTGACTTTTCTGCATTTTGTAACGTTACAGCCTTATTTAGTAACGTTACAACTTTTTTAGAAATGTTAGCAAATTTGATATCACATTTATATCACATATCACATATGACATTTATTATAAGTATACAGACCCTTTACTCAGTACTTTGTTGAAGCACCTTTGGCAGCGATTACAGCCTTGAGTCTTCTTGGGTATGACGCTACAAGCTTGGCACACCTGTATTTGGGGAGTTTCTCCCATTCTTGTTGGATGGGAAGCGTCGCTGCACAGCTGTTTTTAGGTCTCTCCAGAGATGTTCGATCGGTTCATAAAGGCCTGATTGGTGGAGCGCTGCAGAGAAGGTTGTCCTTCTGGAAGGTTCTCTCATCTCCACAGAGGAACTGTGAAGCTCTGTCAGAGTGACCATCAGGTTTTTGGTCACTTCCCTGACCAAGGCCCTTCTCCCCTGATTGCTCAGTTTGGAAGGTCTAGGAAGAGTCTTGTTGGTTCCAAACTTCTTCCATTTAAGAATGATGGAGGCCACTGTGTTCTTGGGGATCTTCTATGCTGCAGACAATTTTTGGTACCAAAACCTCGACACAATCCTGTCTCAGAGCTCTACGGACAATTCCTTCAACCACATGGCTTGGTTTTTGCTGTGGGACCTTTTTATATAGACAGGTTATTTTCCAAATCATGTCCAATCAATTGAATTTGCCACAGGTGGACTCCAATCAAGTTGTAGAAACATCAAGGATGATCAATGGAAACAGGATGCAGCTGAGCTCAATGTCGAGTCTCATAGCAAAGGGTCTGAATACTTATGTAAGTAAGGTATTTCGTTAAAAAAAAATATAATTTTATCAATTTTAGATTAAGGCTGTAATGTATCAAAATGTGGAAAAATGGAAGGGGTCTGAATACTTTCCGAATGCCCTGTAAATACAGTAATCAGTTTTCGTAAAAGCTCAAGATCAATAACTGATTTACTTCCTCTCATCTGATGTTCCTTCTCCATCTGAGAGGTCCCTGCTTGTCTCTGTAGGAGATATTCTGTCCAAAGTGTTGGAAAGGATTCACATTAATGTCTCTGGATAGGATACAGTTGAATGTGTCTGAGGGGAAAATTGTCTTATAGCTTTTATACAAAATGTCTCATACAAAATAAAAAAACTGTACAGTGTTTATTTTTATCGGTTTGTCTTGATAGGAGAGATTCTGTCCAAGGTGAACGTGTACTGCCCCGTGTTCGACTACGTTCCTCCTGAACTCATCACTCTGTTTATATCCAACATCGGAGGCAACGCTCCCTCTTACATCTACCGGCTGATGAGTGAACTCTACCACCCTGAGGACCACGACCTGTAATCAAATGCAGACAATTCTCATAATAAAACAGGTTTATGGCACATAGTGTGTTTGGTTTGTCTTTTCAATGAGTTGTGAAATCACTATAGTTAAGTTTTTATACAATCTCACACTGATTTGCTGCAGGTTTCAGAATTTGTTTCAGGCTGCATTCTAATTTAATAGCAGACATCTATAAAGATGCCCCCCAGGTACTTACCACAAATGCCTTAAATGCTAAGTTCTCCGTATTATACAGTGCATATACAGTATAAGTCCTTAGTTTTGGGGTCACGCTCTGGTAAAACAATTTGGTTAATCTATACTTCCATATTTCCAAGTCCTATTCTTGAAGATCAAGGGGTATAACATTTATTGGAATGACTGGAATTCTGATGACTGGTTTTTAATGTAAAGATATAATTTATTTGTATTATTATATGTAGTAGAAAGTGATGGGTTAGAAGAAGCCTCCATTACCAACCCATAAAGTAACATGTAACATCCATATATGGCCAGCTATGTAAACTTTAACATTGATTTATCCTGTAATAGATGTCGTTAAATTGGCAACATACATGTCAGTCTTCTTCTAACGCCTAAGGGGAAAGTAATCATAATAATACAAGTAACGGAATGTAATCAGATTACGTTACTAATCCAAAAATTACGTTACTGATTACAATTTTGGACAGGCAATTTGTAACTAACGGATTAAATTTAGGAAAGCGCCCACCCAACCCTGCATCTATTATGCTCCCCATTACAATTTAACCATTTGGCGCAATGACGTCATTTCTTAATTCCTCCCTCTTCATGCACTTTCGCCATTGAAATAATAGACAATTGTATTTTTACCACAACAGCGTCCACTACTGGAGCTTTCGAGGAAGTGTTCAGAATAACTGTTGTATTTACACTGGAGCACCAACAGGAGGCGGTCGAGGGACTCCAATCTACAAACTGTTTTTAACAAGATGGTGGCTAAATCAAGAGATAAAAAAGGGCGAAAATTAAGCAAAGAAATAAACATCATCGTTACAAATTAATTGAAGAAGGGAATTCGTGATATCAGTCTGGAGTGCATCCCTTATGATATACAATACAATTAGCATATTTATGTTACAGCAGATTCAAAGGTATCAAAAAGTTTTAGAAAAAAATAATATCTCAAAAAGACTGGGTCCCGCTGTATTGCTCAGGCTGCACTACAGCGTCTATTCACAGGCGCGATCCCACTACTGAGCGGCACGGGGGCTTTGGCCTGCTCCGTTTCCGGCCTGGGCCGGTGCACCCCTCCTTAGACGACCTGGTGGTCCCGGGCTCCCCCAGGAGCACCATATCGATACCGAACTTAGTGCGGACACCCGATCGGCATAGTCCACTGGAGCTCAGAACTCCTGAGCTCAAACGATCCGCCAGCCTAAGCCTCCCAGCAACTTGGATTACAGGCGCACGCCACTGCACCCGGCAAGAGACGACAGGATTTCTAGGGCATTTGAAGTTAAATTCGTGACGTCACACCCCGCGTCACACGGCTTCTACTGTGGTCTACGGGGCCCTCTTGTGGTGACGTATGGGATTGAAGCGGTGTTCACTTTCCGCTTGTCTCCGCTCTAGCATGTCTATGGTAGAACTTCCTTTCTGAAATCCGGCCCTGTTGTTATGTGACACTTTAGTGAGGTATGTAAAAAACTAAACTAACACTCGCGTTTGTCTTTTCCTAATAGCACTGATAACTACGTTTTTGGTGAACATCTGCAATCATCAAGTTTGCAGATGACACAATAGGCCAATATGTAGGCCTGATTACCAGGGACAAGGTGAGGACCCTGGCTGAGTGGTGCCAGGAAAATAACCTCTCCCTCAACGTCATCGAAACAAAGGAGCTGATGGTGGACTTCAGGAGACAGCAAAGGGAGCACACCTCCAGCCACATCAACAGGGCGGCGGTGGAGTGGAGAAGGTGAAAAGCTTCAAGTTCCTCTGTGTACACATCACTGCCAATCTGAAAGCATTTTACAAGCATTTTGCTACACCATCAATAACATCTGCTAAATATGTGTATGTGACCAATGTGAGCCACTGCCTGTTCACCCCGCTACCATCCAGAAGGCGAGGTCATTACAGGTGCATCAAAGCTGGAACCGAGAGACTGAAAAACAGCTTCTATCTCAAGGCCATCAGACTGTTAAATAGCATCACTAGCCGGCCTCCACCCAGTTACTCAACCCTGCACCTTAGAGGCTACTGCTCCATGTACGTAGTCATGGAACACTGGTCACTGTAATAATGGAACACTGGTCACTGTAATAATGGAACACTGGTCACTGTAATAATGGAACACTGGTCACTGTAATAATGGAACACTGGTCACTGTAATAATGGAACACTGGTCACTTTATTATTATTTTTTTTTATTTCACCTTTATTTAACCAGGTAGGTTTTATTTCACCTTTATTTAACCAGGTAGGCCAGTTGAGAACTAGTTCTAATTTACAACTGCAACCTGGCCAAGACAAAGCAAAGCAGTGCAACAAAAACAACAACACAGAGTTACACATGAGATAAACAAACGTAAGAATAGAGTTAGCCCATGAATTGAACCCTGTGTACCTGTGAACTTCAGTTAAGTATGCTTTGAATTATACAGTATATGCTTTGTATATACACTTGATGGCCACTGGGGGGCGCTGTGTTGAAGCCACCGTGCCTCCATCTTGGCACTTCCCCACCATTATGGAAGCTATAGAAAGTAATTTATTAATGTCTACACTGGTTTTTGGCACATCTATTCTATTACAGACACATTCATGTAGACTTTAAAATTATATTATGTGAGATAAACATACAAATAAAAAATGAACAAATCTGATTATGTTACTCTCCCCACTATAATAAAAAAAAATGTAATTCTGTCCTTTAAACATTTAATTGAAATTCTGTAAGATTTCATATATTCAAATAGAGGAGACTGCTCTTACTAGGGAGTGCCAATTTGGCCAACCGGTGGCTTAAAAGCCTCTCAAACATAGCACCATCAATCCAGTATTTATATACAGTACATCATTTGGCACATCTACATGTACCCACCCCCAAAAGTAATATTTATGAGCAATTCCCCCCCGACCCACAACTTCTGAATGCATTTTTAAGGCTGATATTGTGGTTGACTGTAAACTGTAGTAATAATAATAACTGTAATAAGTCGTTCTGGATAAGAGCGTCTTCTGAATTACTAAAATGGCATGTAAATGCGATGTATTGTATGACTATGAAAAAGCTGCAGTGTATGTAGCTATTCTATGCCCTGGGTGGAGCCCTTCCCTGGGTGGAGCCCTTCTATGCCCTGGGTGGAGCCCTTCCCTGGGTGGAGCCCTTCTGACACCTAAAGTGGCCTTCTGTCAAAATGTACATACAGTGATTTCATTTTATTGAGTGAAACAAAGATAAATTATGTACCTTTTACCTGTGTGAACTGGTTTCTGGTAAGGTGATTCTTTTTCATATTATTCAATGCTGTACAATAGCTTGGGGTGGCAGTGTGAGTTATTATCTCAATAGCTCTACCCAGTACAGCCAGAAGAGGATTGGCCACTCCTTGGAGCCTGGTTCCTCTCTAGGTTTCCTGTCTCAGCCTCCAGTATCTATGCTGCAATAGTGTGTTAGTTATATGTGGTGTTATTATCCACTGTCCTGTGAGAAGTTATGTATCTCCCTCTAATCCTCTTCAACACCTCTGATCCAGAGGGCTTGGGTTAAATGAGGAAGACACATTTCAGTTGAATGCACTCAGTTGTACAACTGACTAGTATCCTACTTCCCCTCCCCGAGGACCATGCTTCAGGACTACCTGACCTGATGACTGCTATAGCTGTCCCCAGTCCACCTGGTCGTGCTGCTGCACCGGTTTCAACTCTTCTGCCTGGGTACCTTGTCCCAGATCTGTGGCTTTCAACTCTCTCTCTCTACCACACCTGCTATTTCAACATCTCCTGATGTATTTACCTGTTGCAACCTCTACAACCACTGTGATTATTATTTGACCCTGCTGGTCATCTATGAACGTTTGAACATCTTGGAGAAAGAACTGGCCTTAATGGCCATGTATTGTTATAATCTCCACCCGGCACAGCCAGAAGAGGACTGGCCACCCCTCAGAGCCTGGCTCCTAGCCACCATGCTTCTACATCTGCATTGCTTGCTGTTTGGAGTTTTAGGCTGGGTTTCTGTTAAGCAAGTTGTGGTGACAACTGCTGATGTAAAAACGGCATTATGAAATTCATTTAATTGAGTGTCAAAACAGCAGGTCCAGACAGATTTTTAGGGATGGCACCCAGTCAGTGTAGCAGTGTAATGAAAATACCTTTCTTCTTCCCAGTTGGCTCCCTCTCAATTGAGCCTTGCAACTAGATTGAAAATACGCATACCAACAACTTGACATGGAGTATTTTAATATACTTTCAGAAATATATCAAAACATTTGCCGTACAACAACTGTATAAAACCCAGTAAGTTGTCTGGTTTAAAAAAAAAAATCTGTGTTTCACAAATTAAAATTAAATAAAAGCAAATAAAAAGGACTGACCAGATGGTTGATATTTAAACCGTAAGAGAATAAAATTATAGCTGAACAGAATCATCACAACGTCAACAGCTTCACATCTTGACTCAGTCAGTCTTGGCTGCTCATCCCTTGTAGTCTCTTGTAGTCTCTTGTAGTCTAGCTGGAAAAACAAAGCACTGCATCAGGACTAAAACAGTCTCATGAAAGTTACTTAGACTTGAACAACACTGCCAGTAAGAAATGTTGACTTGAACGAGAAATTATCAAAATGCTAAATAACACATCCGTGTTTTAACTTTTAAGACAAACCATGAAAATGATATTAGAATTTTAAAGAGTGTTAAAAAATATTTAGTGTGTTCTGTGTAGGTAATATTAGGTACAGGGCCGTCAGAAAGTATTTAGTGTGTTCTGTGTAGGTAATATTAGGTACAGGGCCGTCAGAAAGTATTTAGTGTGTTCTGTGTAGGTAATATTAGGTACAGGGCCGTCAGAAAGTATTTAGTGTGTTCTGTGTAGGTAATACTAGGTACAGGGCCGTCAGAAAGTATTTAGTGTGTTCTGTGTAGGTAATATTAGGTACAGGGCCGTCAGAAAGTATTTAGTGTGTTCTGTGTAGGTAATATTAGGTACAGGGCCGTCAGAAAGTATTTAGTGTGTTCTGTGTAGGTAATACTAGGTACAGGGCCGTCAGAAAGTATTTAGTGTGTTCTGTGTAGGTAATATTAGGTACAGGGCCGTCAGAAAGTATTTAGTGTGTTCTGTGTAGGTAATACTAGGTACAGGGCCGTCAGAAAGTATTTAGTGTGTTCTGTGTAGGTAATATTAGGTACAGGGCCGTCAGAAAGTATTTAGTGTGTTCTGTGTAGGTAATATTAGGTACAGGGCCGTCAGAAAGTATTGACCACCCTTGATTTTTTTCAAAATGTATTAAATTGAGATGTGTCACTGGCCTACACACAATGTCAAAGTTAAATTGTTTTTATACAAATGAATTACACATTTCAGCATTTATTAATTACACTTTGGATGGTGTATCAATACACCCATTCACTAAAAAAAGATACAGATATCCTTCCTAACTCAGTTACCGGAGAGGAAGGAAACCATTCAGGGATTTCACCATGAGGCCAATTACAGAGTTTAATGGCTGTGATTGGAGGAAACTGAGGATGGATCAACAACATTGTAGTTACTCCACAATACTAACCTAAATGACAGAGTGAAAAGAAGGAAATCTGTACAGAATAAAACATATTCCAAAACATGCTTCCTGTTTGCAACAAACCACTAAAGTAAAATGTCAAAGAAATTAACTTTATGTCCTGAAAACAAAGCGTTATGTTTGGTGCAAATTCAAAACAACATCATTGAGTCAACCTTGATATTTTCAAGCATGTTGGAGGCTGCATCATGTTATGGATACGCTTGTCATCAGCAGGGAGTTATTTTAGGCCAAAAACAAATAGAGCTGAACACAGGCAACATCCCAGAGGAAAACCTGGTTCAGTCTGCTTTCCAACAGACACTGGGAGATGAATTCACCTTTCAGCAGGACAATAACCTAAAACACAAGGCCAGATCTACACTGGAGTTTATTACCAAGACGACATTGAATGTTCCTGAGTGACCTGGTTACAGTTTTGACTTAAATCGCTTAAAAATCTATGGCAAGACTTGAAAATGGTTGTCTAGCGATGACCAACAACCAACTTGACAGAGCTTGAAGAATTTGTGCAAATACTGTACAATCCAGGTGTGCAAAGGTGATTCTAACATGTATTGACTTAGGGGGTAGAATACGTATTTAACCAAGATATAGCCTATTAGTGTTTAATTTTTAAATTATAAATACACTACCGTTCAAAAGTTTGGGGTCACTTAGAAATGTCCTTGTTTTTGAAAGAAAAGCAAATATTTTGTCCATTAAAATAACATCAGAAATACAGTGTAGACGTTGTTAATGTTGTAAATGACTATTGTAGCTGGAAACGGCTGATTGTTTTATGGCATATCTACATAGGCGTACAGAGGCCCATTATCAGCAACAATCACTCCTGTGTTCCAATGGCACGTTGTGTTAGCTAATCCAAGTTTATCATTTTAAAAAGCTAATTGATCATTAGAAAACCCCTTTTCAATTATGTTAGCACAGCTGAAAACTGTTGTGCTGATTAAATAAACAATAAAACTGGCCTTCTTTAGACTAGTTGAGTATGTGAAGCATCAGCATTTGTGGGTTCGATTACAGGCTCAAAATGGCCAGAAACAAAGAACTTGTTCTATTCTTGTTCTGAGAAATGAAGGCTATTCCATGCGAGAAATTGCCAAGAATCTGAAGATCTCGTACAACGCTGTGTACTACTCCCTTCACAGAACAGCGCAAACTGTCTCTAACCAGAATAGAAAGAGGAGTGGGAGGCCCCGGTGCACAACTGGGCAAGAGGACAAGTACATTAGAGTGTCTAGTTTGAGAAACAGACGCCTCACAAGTCCTCAACTGGCAGCTTCATTAAATAGTACCCACAAAACACCAGTCTCAACGTCAACAGTGAAGAGGCGACTCCGGGATGCTGGCCTTCTAGGCAGAGTAGCAAAGAAAAAGCCATATCTCAGACTGGCCAATAAAAATAAAATATTAAGATGGGCAAAAGAACACAGACACTGGACAGAGGAAGATATGGTTTTACTTACTAGGTATGTGTATTGTGTGGTCACCTGCTCTGGGTAGGTAATACTAGGTATGTGTATTGTGTGGTCACCTGCTCTGGGTAGGTAATACTAGGTATGTGTATTGTGTGGTCACCTGCTCTGGGTAGGTAATACTAGGTATGTGTATTGTGTGGTCACCTGCTCTGGATAGGTAATACTAGGTATGTGTATTGTGTGGTCACCTGCTCTGGGTAGGTAATACTAGGTATGTGTATTGTGTGGTCACCTGCTCTGGATAGGTAATACTAGGTATGTGTATTGTGTGGTCACCTGCTCTGGGTAGGTAATACTAGGTATGTGTATTGTGTGGTCACCTGCTCTGGGTAGGTAATACTAGGTATGTGTATTGTGTGGTCACCTGCTCTGGGTAGGTAATACTAGGTATGTGTATTGTGTGGTCACCTGCTCTGGATAGGTAATACTAGGTATGGGTATTGTGTGGTCACCTGCTCTGGGTAGGTAATACTAGGTATGGGTATTGTGTGGTCACCTGCTCTGGGTAGGTAATACTAGGTATGGGTATTGTGTGGTCACCTGCTCTGGGTAGGTAATACTAGGTATGGGTATTGTGTGGTCACCTGCTCTGGGTAGGTAATACTAGGTATGGGTATTGTGTGGTCACCTGCTCTGGGTAGGTAATACTAGGTATGGGTATTGTGTGGTTACCTGCTCTGGGCCTTAGTCCACTTGAGGGCATGCCTGGGAGGGACCGAGGCAGTGGGGTGGTAGAAGGTACAGCCAGCATGTTTACACTGGGCTCCAAACCGACAAGGCTGACAGAGACAGGAGACAGACTGTTAAAGCCTTCTTCATGATCAGCAATGGCTTTATTGATAACACAACATTTTGACTAACAGAATAGGATCACGCCATAAGCACTCAACCATTATTACTATCTGACCTTGGGATGGTAGAAGAGACAGTCCACTCAACCATTATTACTATCTGACCTTGGGATGGTAGAAGAGACAGTCCACTCAACCATTATTACTATCTGACCTTGGGATGGTAGAAGAGACAGTCCACTCAACCATTATTACTATCTGACCTTGGGATGGTAGAAGAGACAGTCCACTCAACCATTATTACTATCTGACCTTGGGATGGTAGAAGAGACAGTCCATCTTCTTACACTCTGGGAAGAAACGACACACACTTCTGGACTGAGGTGGAGGCACTGCAGGAAGACAAACCAATCAAACTTCCTACAAACTTCAAAAGCCACATGCAATGTTGGCCCGATGAAGGCTAGCGTTGGCCCAATGAAGGCCATACTATAAGAATCATGTCTTACTATGAACTGTAAGTTGCTTTGGATAAAATCTTCTGCTAAAAGACCATAAAGGTGTGTATATGTACCTGGTCTGGCTGGGGGGGTGTAGGGGGCGGGTCCTCTGCGGCTGACATGGGTAAAGGGGCAGTCTGGTTTGGAACACTTGCCGTCAAATTTACAGTTAGGATGGACGAATAGGCATTTGTCCCCAAACTTACAGCTGGGAAAGGCCCTAGCCACAGAGATGAGAAGGAAACATTTGTTTAGTCAATATAAAAGGTATCAGTGAAAACCACATTTAAAACAACATGTTTTAGAGGTGTTAATATTCCTACATTAACTCTGAATTACCCGTATCACTCCATTTACCGTGGGGCGGTGGTACCTACCGTGGGGCAGTGGTACTTACTTGCACTGTGTGGTGGGGTGGTGGTAGACACAGTTGTCTCCACTCTTACAGACAGGCCAGAACTTGCACCGCTCAAGAACCTTAAGTCTCTTCACAGGACCAGCCTCTTCCTCAGTCTCCACCTCCATCCCTTCTTCTGAAACAGAGGGATGACATGATAGAATGAGATACACTACATGACCAAAAGTATTTGAACAGATTTTCGAAAATCTCATTACAAAATCATGGACATTAATATGGAGTCGGTCCCCATTTGCTGCTATAACAGCCTCCACTCTTCTGGGAAGGCTTTCCACTAGATGTTGGAGCATTGCAGTGAGGACTTGCTTCCATTCAGCCACAAGAGCATTAGTGAGGTCGGACACTGATGTTGGGCGATTAGGCCTGGCTCACAGCCGGCATTCCAATTCATCCCAAAGGTGTTCGATGGGGTTGAGGTCAGGGCTCTGTGCAGGCCAGTCAAGTTCTTCCACACCGATCTCGACAAACCATTTCCGTATGGACCTCGCTTTTTGCATGGGGGCATTGTCATGCTGAAACAGGAAAGGGCCTTCCCCAAACTGTTGCCACAAAGTTGGAAGCACAGAATCATCTAGAATGTCATTGTATGCTGTAACATTGAGATTTCCCTTCACTGGAACTAAGGGGCCTGAACCATGAAAAACAGCCCCAGACCATTATTCCTCCTCCACCAAACGTTACAGTTGCCACTATGCATTGGGGCAGGTAGTGTTCTCCTGGCATCTACCAAACCCAGATTCGTCCGTCGGACTGTCAGATGGTGATTCATTACTCCAGAGAATGCGTTTCCACTGCTCCAGAGTCCAATGGTGGCGAGCTTCCCACCACTCCAGCCAACGCTTGGCATTGTGCATGGTGATCTTAGGCTTGTGTGCTGTTGCTCGGCCATGGAAATCCATTTAAATGAAGTTCCCGACAAACAGTTCTTGCACTGACGTTGCTTCCAGAGGCAGTTTGGAACTCGGTAGTGTCATGACTTGCCCTGTTGGGTGAGGATCATAGCCCACCCCCCTCTCTCCCTCTCTCTCCCACCACAGGTATATGACTGGCGTAAATACCTAAACTCTTACCCACTCTGCCAAAATGGAAGTTGAAAATCCCTTTTGAATCGAATTGAATTTATTTTGGGTAAAAGACATATGTCTTGTTACCACAGACAAAGACTTTGCAGTACGGTAACATCGCAGGTCGCAGTTGCAAATGAGAACCTACCTGGTTAAATAAAGGTGAAATAAAAATAAAAAATATTTCTGTAATCCAAACAATTGGAATAGTCCATGGGTCCAGAAGAACGATCCAGAACGTTCCAGTCGAGAGTAGCTTCCCATGACCAAATAGAGTAACTCCTTTGTCCAAGACATTTCCATTTCACAATAACAGCACTTACAGTTGACCGGGGCAGCTCTAGCAGGGCAGAAATGTTACCTATGACGGTGCCACGTTGAAAGTCACTTGAGCTCTTCAGTAAGGCCATTCTACTGCCAATGTTCGTCTGTGGAGATTGCATGGCTGTGTACTCGATTTTATACACCTGTCAGCACTGGAGGACCACTAGACCCTACTCTGCTGTAATCTCCACTATTGGGTGTTTGTTCTGAATGAAGTGTAAAATCTGTCCAACAAATCCAGCCTGATAGTGACTTCCCTGATGAAATCTGTCCAACAGATCCTCCCTCACTGATGATTTCCATGAAGGTCACCCTTGCTCAACTCAGGTTTCATTACTAGTGCAAAAAGCCCAAATGTGCTGCTATTTTGGCCAGGTCTCTCGTAAAAGAGATTGAGATGAACAATGAGACTAACCTGGTAAAATTAAAAAAATATTACCGTCTGAATATTGTGGCTCTTCCTGCAGTCTGTGGCGGATGCTGAGTTTGGGTTTTGTTCTGAGGTGGATGGAGGGGGCAGGCATGGTAGACTTGGCTGGTTTTGGACAACTGTCATCTGCCTCCATGTCACAGTCTCCTAGGTTACCCAGGGGGCTAGGAACCCCATCCAGGGTCACGATGAATTTAGGACTGGCTGATCCCGCGGCTTCAGGCTTCTCACGGCTAGGGGGGAGGGAAGGGAGAGAAAGGGAGAGGCGGATGGAAGGGAGACATACACACAAAAGCATTATGACGGTTTTGTTTATTTCCGGCTTAGTTTAGGTGCATGGTTAGCCAACTAGCCTCGGCCCTCTTAAATCAGACTGCCATCGATATATTATGGGGCCAGCTTGTTTTCAGTGAGCCATGCTGCTGAAACAACATGTAAAGAAAATATCTGAGCCAGCAGTATGAGTCATGAAGAGGGTAGTCAGTATGAGTCGTGAAGAGGGTAGTCAGTGTGAAGAGGGTAGTCAGTATGAGTCATGAAGAGGGTAGTCAGTATGAGTCGTGAAGAGGGTAGTCAGTGTGAAGAGGGTAGTCAGTATGAGTCATGAAGAGGGTAGTCAGTGTGGTATACCTGGCCTGCTGCACCATGCGTTGAGTAGCTGGCTGGAACTCCTCCTTGATCATGGCTCCCAGCCTGCTCCTCATAGGCACTGTAGTCTCCTCCCGTCTACTCCTCATAGGAGGCACCACCTCCTCCAGTCCTAGTCCACCCCTTATAGGCACCACCTCCTCCAGTCCTAGTCCACCCCTTATAGGCACCACCTCCTCCAGTCCTAGTCCACCCCTTATAGGCACCACCTCCTCCAGTCCTAGTCCACCCCTCATAGGCACCACCTCCTCCAGTCCTAGTCCACCCCTTATAGGCACCACCTCCTCCAGTCCTAGTCCACTCCTCATAGGCACCACCTCCTCCAGTCCTAGTCCACCCCTCATAGGCACCACCTCCTCTAACCCCAGCCAACTCCTCATAGGCACCTAACAGGACCACAATGGAAACACGTTGGTAAACTTTATTGTGTATTCTTTGATTTTAAATGCAGTTGTATGAGCTAATGTAAACAAAAGTTATATTTCGTTGTTAGAAAAAATTAAAACATGCTGTAAATTGATGTTACCTTAAAAGGCAAGTAACATTAAACAGAACATTTTGTGTTTGCGTTTACAATAGTGGGTAACAGTGCAGCTTCATGAGTGGTTGAAATGTTTTTTTTTGTCTAAATGTATTTTTATGCTAACATGCTGTATGATGCAAAAAATCCTCCTCCTCCTCCTCCTCCTCCTCACCTCCTGCTCCAGTGGTCCCAGTCGGCTCCTGACAGGAACCACCTCCACCCCCAGCTCAGACCTCCTCATAATGAAGGAGCGGGTGTCAAAAGGCTTCAGACTGCTCCCCTCTGCCACCTCGAGTGCTGGTGGGATGAAAGACAGAGAGTTAGTCATGTTGTTAGTTACAGTTAGCTACACACGTTCAACCTGATGCTATAAGCTGTTCTGTGTGTTATAAGAGTTAGTCCTGAGTTAAACAAAGCAGCGTGACAGACAGATAGTTCTGTCCATTAATGTTCTGTATTATGTCATGTTTCATGTTCTGTGTTCCAGCTAATGGGGATCCTAATAAAATACCAAGTTCACAATAAATACGATTACATGGACCTGATCCTAGATCAGCAGTCCTACTCTTAATATGGGGGTCCCAAATGGCACAGCGGTTTAAGGCACTGCATCTCAGTGCTAGAGGCGTCACTACAGACACCCTGGTTCGATTCCAGGCTGTATCACAACCGGCCGTGATTGGGAGTCCCATAGGGCGGCGCACAATTGGCTCAGCGTCGTCCGGGTTTGGCCGGTGTGGGAAGTCATTGTAAATAAGAATTTGTTCTTAACTGACTTGCCTGGTTAAATGAAAAAATAAAAAAACAATTTGGCCATCCCTCAGGCTACAATGTACCCTGATGTTTGATTTGGCCATCCCCAGGCTACAATGTACCCTGATGTTTGATTTGGCCATCCCTAGGCTACAATGTACCCTGATGTTTGATTTGGCCATCCCTAGGCTACAATGTACCCTGATGTTTGATTTGGTCATCCCTCAGGCTACAATGTACCCTGATGTTTGATTTGGTCATCCCTCAGGCTACAATGTACCCTGATGTTTGATTTGGTCATCCCTCAGGCTACAATGTACCCTGATGTTTGATTTGGCCATCCCCAGGCTACAACCCCAGGTAAGGTTGGAACCAGTTCAAGGAACAGAGCAGAAAACAAAAGTGATCTATACTTTTCCAGTCCATAAAATAATGCAACAAAGCAACTATGCAAAGCCCTCACTCTGTTAACTAGCTAACGTTTAATCTGATCTAACATTAAGCCAACTCGGAAGTTTAAAGACATTCAAAGCTCCTTCTTAGAAGCCGTTCCTCCGTAGGTATAATTCTTAAGGCCTAATTCAGATAATGTATCATAACACATTCCACCCCCACCCTGTCTCGCTCTCTCCTCGTCCGCAAACTTCAGTCACATCTGGCTCCCTACACTGGTCTTTCCACCACGCGTTTAAACATCTCACTGAGCTACGGTACAGCTTGCCTGCTCCATGGCCACCTGCTCTGTCTGCACTGATTCCTGAAGTCATTTAATGTCAAGCTAAATAAGTCCATTTCAGAGGTTTAAAAAGGAACAAAGGAATGATAAAAATGGTTGGTTTTCTGGGGTTCAAACGGGTTCAGAACTTTATTTTGCAGGTCGGAACAGTGGAAAGGAAATAAAAAAATAATGGTTCTGTTCAGAACTAAATTATTCTAAAATAACTTGGGTTAAAACAGGACACTCACCTAGATAGTCACTATGCTGTGCTCTCATGTCCTCTGGCACGTCTAACTGCAGCCGAGAGGCCAGGGACTGAACTAGAGGGAGAGACCCGGCAGTACAGTTAGTCAGGACAAACAACTGTAACGAGACCCGGCAGTACAGTTAGTCAGGACAAACAACTGTAACGAGACCAGGCAGTACAGTTAGTCAGGACAAACAACTGTAACGAGACCAGGCAGTACAGTTATTCAGGACAAACAACTGTAACGAGACCAGGCAGTACAGTTAGTCAGGACAAACAACTGTAACGAGACCCGGCAGTACAGTTAGTCAGGACAAACAACTGTAACGAGACCCGGCAGTACAGTTAGTCAGGACAAACAACTGTAACGAGACCAGGCAGTACAGTTAGTCAGGACAAACAACTGTAACGAGACCAGGCAGTACAGTTATTCAGGACAAACAACTGTAACGAGACCAGGCAGTACAGTTATTCAGGACAAACAACTGTAACGAGACCAGGCAGTACAGTTAGTCAGGACAAACAACTGTAACGAGACCAGGCAGTACAGTTAGTCAGGACAAACAACTGTAACGAGACCAGGCAGAACAGTTATTCAGGACAAACAACTGTAACGAGACCAGGCAGTACAGTTAGTCAGGACAAACAACTATAACGAGACCAGGCAGTACAGTTAGTCAGGACAAACTTCTGGCCGCTGGTGAAACTGAGCAATCGGGGGAGAAGGGCCTTGGTCAGGGAGGTGACCAAGAACCTGATGGTCACTTTGAGAGCTCCACAGTTCCTCTGTGGAGATGGGAGAAACTTCCGGAAGGACAACCATCTCTGCATCACTCCACCAATCAGTCCTTTATGGTAGGGGCCAGACGGAAGTCACTTCTCAGTAAAAAGCACATGAACGCCCGCTTGGAGTTTGCCAAAAGACACCTAAAGGACTCTCAGACCATGAGAAACAAGATTCAATGCCAAGCGTCTCATCTAGAAGAAACCTGGCATCATCCCTACGGTGAAGCATGGTGGTGGCAGCATCATCATGCTGTGGGGATGTTTTTCAGCGGCAGGGACTAGGAGACTAGTCAGGATCGAGGCAAAGATAAACAGAGCAAAGTACAGAGAGATCCTTGATGAAAACCTGCTCCAGAGTGCTCAGGACCTCAGACTGGGGCGAAGGTTCACCTTCCAACAGGACAACGACCCTAAGCACAAAGCCAAGACAACGCAGGAGTTGCTTCGGGACAAGTCTCTGAATGGCCCAGCCAGAGCCCGGACTTCAACCTGATCGAACATCTCTGGAGAGACCTGAAAATAGCTGTGCAGCGACGCTCCCCATCCAACCTGACAGAGCTGGAGAGGATCTGCAGAGAAGAATGTGAGAAACTCCAAAGGGTCTGAATACTTTTGTTTTTTATACATTTGCAAAATGTATCCATTTTAAAATAAAGCTGTAACGTAACAAAATGTGGGAAAAGTCAAGGGGTCTGAATACTCTCTCAATGCATTGTACCTAGCTGCCTGGCGGGGTGGGGCTGTTAACTAGCTGCCTGGCGGGGTGGGGCTGTTAACTAGCTGCCTGGTGGGGTGGGGCTGTTAACTAGCTGCCTGGTGGGGTGGGGCTGTTAACTAGCTGCCTGGCGGGGTGGGGCTGTTAACTAGCTGCCTGGCGGGGTGGGGCTGTTAACTAGCTGCCTGGCGGGGTGGGGCTGTTAACTAGCTGCCTGGCGGGGTGGGGCTGTTAACTAGCTGCCTGGCGGGGTGGGGCTGTTAACTAGCTGCCTGGCGGGGTGGGGCTGTTAACTAGCTGCCTGGCGGGGTGGGGCTGTTAACTAGCTGCCTGGCGGGGTGGGGCTGTTAACTAGCTGCCTGGCGGGGTGGGGCTGTTAACTAGCTGCCTGGCGGGGTGGGGCTGTTAACTAGCTGCCTGGCGGGGTGGGGCTGTTAACTAGCTGCCTGGCGGGGTGGGGCTGTTAACTAGCTGCCTGGCGGGGTGGGGCTGTTAACTAGCTGCCTGGCGGGGTGGGGCTGTTAACTAGCTGCCTGGCGGGGTGGGGCTGTTAACTAGCTGCCTGGCGGGGTGGGGCTGTTAACTAGCTGCCTGGCGGGGTGGGGCTGTTAACTAGCTGCCTGGCGGGGTGGGGCTGTTAACTAGCTGCCTGGCGGGGTGGGGCTGTTAACTAGCTGCCTGGCGGGGTGGGGCTGTTAACTAGCTGCCTGGCGGGGTGGGGCTGTTAACTAGCTGCCTGGCGGGGTGGGGCTGTTAACTAGCTGCCTGGCGGGGTGGGGCTGTTAACTAGCTGCCTGGCGGGGTGGGGCTGTTAACTAGCTGCCTGGCGGGGTGGGGCTGTTAACTAGCTGCCTGGCGGGGTGGGGCTGTTAACTAGCTGCCTGGCGGGGTGGGGCTGTTAACTAGCTGCCTGGCGGGGTGGGGCTGTTAACTAGCTGCCTGGCGGGGTGGGGCTGTTAACTAGCTGCCTGGCGGGGTGGGGCTGTTAACTAGCTGCCTGGTGGGGTGGGGCTGTTAACTAGCTGCCTGGTGGGGTGGGGCTGTTAACTAGCTGCCTGGCGGGGTGGGGCTGTTAACTAGCTGCCTGGCGGGGTGGGGCTGTTAACTAGCTGCCTGGCGGGGTGGGGCTGTTAACTAGCTGCCTGGCGGGGTGGGGCTGTTAACTAGCTGCCTGGCGGGGTGGGGCTGTTAACTAGCTGCCTGGCGGGGTGGGGCTGTTAACTAGCTGCCTGGCGGGGTGGGGCTGTTAACTAGCTGCCTGGCGGGGTGGGGCTGTTAACTAGCTGCCTGGCGGGGTGGGGCTGTTAACTAGCTGCCTGGCGGGGTGGGGCTGTTAACTAGCTGCCTGGCGGGGTGGGGCTGTTAACTAGCTGCCTGGCGGGGTGGGGCTGTTAACTAGCTGCCTGGCGGGGTGGGGCTGTTAACTAGCTGCCTGGCGGGGTGGGGCTGTTAACTAGCTGCCTGGCGGGGTGGGGCTGTTAACTAGCTGCCTGGCGGGGTGGGGCTGTTAACTAGCTGCCTGGCGGGGTGGGGCTGTTAACTAGCTGCCTGGCGGGGTGGGGCTGTTAACTAGCTGCCTGGCGGGGTGGGGCTGTTAACTAGCTGCCTGGCGGGGTGGGGCTGTTAACTAGCTGCCTGGCGGGGTGGGGCTGTTAACTAGCTGCCTGGCGGGGTGGGGCTGTTAACTAGCTGCCTGGCGGGGTGGGGCTGTTAACTAGCTGCCTGGCGGGGTGGGGCTGTTAACTAGCTGCCTGGCGGGGTGGGGCTGTTAACTAGCTGCCTGGCGGGGTGGGGCTGTTAACTAGCTGCCTGGCGGGGTGGGGCTGTTAACTAGCTGCCTGGCGGGGTGGGGCTGTTAACTAGCTGCCTGGCGGGGTGGGGCTCTTACCTAGCTGCCTGGGGGGCTGAGACTCTGAGGGGGTGTAAGTCTGTCCCCTGGGGGCCAGGACGCGGAGGTGCTCCTGAACCAGCTGGATGGCTGCGTTCATCTCATCACTGGCTGAACGAGTCCTGGGAGCCACAGGAACTGTCTGTCTCTGCGGTACTGAGGGAAGACATGCAGGCAACAGGGTGGTATTCATTAGTACACCACGTAGTAAAACAGTGGTAGTCCCTCACCATTTCAGTCCATTTGTATCTATTTGGTGCCTAGTGATTAAATGAATACGACCCAGGTGTCACGATAATAAACAGGACAACACATTATGGGTCCATGTCTAATAGTTAGATGTATTCTTCATCCAGGCAGATTGAAAGACAGTGAAGACAGACCGTGACGACAGAGTGAAACATACCAGCTGGGTAGGCTGTAGTCTTGTGGATGGAGACCTGGGCCTCAGAAATAGCCCTCATCAGCAGGTTCTTGTTAGCCTGTTTGGCCGGGGGCAGGGAGGGTCTAGAAACACATAGAGACATGGCTCAGTACACAGACTGGGGACACTAACAATGGAGGGTACAATTTATGTGAAAGAGATGGATGTTCAAAACAGGATACAAGACAGTTTTTCTACCGTCCTAAGGTTTTCACTCTAACTACCCGTCCTAAGGTTTTCACTCTAACTAACCGTCCAAAGGTTTTCACTCTAACTACCCGTCCAAAGGTTTTCACTCTAACTACCCGTCCAAAGGTTTTCACTCTAACTAACCGTCCAAAGGTTTTCACTCCAACTAACCGTCCAAAGGTTTTCACTCTAACTACCCGTCCAAAGGTTTTCACTCTAACTACCCGTCCAAAGGTTTTCACTCTAACTACCCGTCCTAAGGTTCTCACACTAACTAACCGTCCTAAGGTTCTCACTCTAACTAACCGTCCTAAGGTTCTCACTCTAACTAACCGTCCTAAGGTTCTCACTCTAACTAACCGTCCTAAGGTTCTCACTCTAACTAACCGTCCTAAGGTTCTCACTCTAACTACCCGTCCTAAGGTTCTCACTCTAACTAACCGTCCTAAGGTTCTCACTCTAACTAACCGTCCTAAGGTTCTCACTCTAACTAACCGTCCTAAGGTTCTCACTCTAACTACCCGTCCTAAGGTTTTCACTCCAACTAACCGTCCTAAGGTTCTCACACTAACTAACCGTCCTAAGGTTCTCACTAACTAACCGTCCTAAGGTTCTCACTCTAACTAACCGTCCTAAGGTTCACACTCCAACTAACCGTCCTAAGGTTTTCACTCTAACTAGGACTAAGAGATGCTACTTAGCGAAACAAGAAGCAAAAGAGTAGATGAACCTTTGTGAAAAGGAGAGTGTGAAAGAGGGACAGTGATGGTGTATGTGCGTTCTCTTACTTGCGTTCTGGTTTGGAAGGCAGGGACACTCTGCTGGACATGCTCTTGACTCCGTATCCTTCATCCTCCTCGTCATCCTCCTCCTCCAGCTCATCACTGTCTGGACCCTCGTCAGCTGCTTGGTTCACCCGCACCACGGAGCTCACCACTGGGGCCTTACGCTTCCTCGCTACCCCCTCCTGTTGCTGGAGACAACAGCACCAGACTAGACAGTTGGTAACAGAAGGAAAAGGCGATATATATGGAGGTGTAAGAGCATTTTCTGTACTAACATGGACAGTTTAGTGAAGGTGGTCTGTACCCTGCTACTGCCTCCGTCTCTGTATACCCTGCTGTCTCTGCTGTTCCTACTGTCCATGTGATAGCTGCCGTGCTGCTGCCTGCTGTGAGACCCCGAGGACCCCTCTGAGGACCTGTAGGCGTCTGCCGACCTGCCTGTCCCTGAGGAGGGCCTGCCCTGGGGCGGCCGGTAGATTTGGGCCGCCGCCCGTCCTCCTACTCCAGAGGTAGATCCACGCAGGCGAACAGGCAGGACGCCCATGTCCATGGGGTCCTCGCTGATGAGGTCATCGTCCAGCTCTGGCTTGATGTCGATGATGGCCTCGGAGGAGTCTACCAGGGGCTTGACCGTAGAGGTGAGGCGGGACGAGGAGGTCTTGTCTGAGGAGACCCTTCTGAGCAGAATGACAGTACTGTTAGTGTGTGAGTCAAAGCTGGGCTGTTTCAACCCATTTGCTTACGATAAAATGCTGAAGCTCCATATGATTGAATAGAACAACATGTGGGTCTTATGAGTTAATGTTAAGGATCTTCCATATTATTGAAGCCAACTAGAACAGTGCTCTTTTACAACATTTAATCCATGTTTCAAAATCAATACAACATCAACACTTACCTGTGCTCATGGGCGGAGCTGGACACGCGGGCCTCCGTCCTATCAGAGAGCGAACTGGACATCGCAAGCCCCTTTGACCCCCCACCCTTCCTCTCGCTCTGCACGGCTGAGGTGCCAGTGTCGGAGTAGAGTTGAGGCCTCAGGGACGCTGGTTCTAGATATACACAGAGCGAGATTGTCAAATTAGTGGGACAGATACAACATTTCAGACACAATGCATTTTAAAACTAATTATCTCTATGAAAAGAGTAGAGACTCAACACACACAAAAATATGACTTTATATTATAGAATTGTAATCCTGAAGTCTGTACATGACCAACTCAGTTTCTTCAATACCATCTCCCACCATTCTCTACAGTAATACCATCTCCCACCATTCTCTACAGTAATACCATCTCCCACCATTCTCTACAGTAATACCATCTCCCACCATTCTCTACAGTAATACCATCTCCCACCATTCTCTACAGTATTACTTTCCAGTAAAAGCACACTCCCCATTGGTGTTACTGGAATTTACCAAATGCCACAGACCTCAGTTTCTCCAGGACCCCACGTAACCTGAACTTACCTACTGCCACAGACCTCAGCTTCTCCAGGACTCCATGTAACCTGTTAATGACAACACACCAGGGTTATGAGAAGCATTTACACCCATGGAAATAGATAATACAAAGTTACACCCCATTCTCTCAACTCAATACACCTAACTAGCTGTAACCTGGGCCCAGATTTGTTTGTGCCGTATTGCCAAACAGCGATTAAATTACCTTAGAATTTGGCATGATAGTAGAAACAGATCTGGGACCAGGCCTAGCTGGTTAGCTACGTACCAGACAGTAAACTTGAAGGTATTGTTTCCAAGGAAGAGGGACAAGTCATCAGACATCTGCTGGGACGTCTTTTTATTGGCCACCATCACCATGATATAGTCTGGTAGCTCTTCATCTGGGGAAAGACAGTTACAATATTAAACTAATCAGATCTGAAGCAAGGGATTTTACAACTCATTTTAAAAGGTAAACAGTCAAGATTGCAGTAGGATGCACATGATTTCAAAAGCAGATGATATTCACACTTACCCACATAGGCACCAAGTTCTTGAAGCTTTCCCTTGATAGCAGCCTTTAACAAAAAAAAGACATTTAAATGCTATCCTTGGTCAAATAGACAACATAGCTACTGTAACGTAACCATCATACTGTAACGTAGCTATATCTATCTGGATAACGTTCAGATAAATTATTATCAAGTGTAAGTACAAAAGTACTTACAAAATGTAAGTATAAAGTAATTAGATGTAATTGTATTTTCGACACCTTTACACAAATTGTCTTATTGGTTACCTAGCTACTTAAGTGTGCATTCATTCCGCCGATTCGGTTGCAAAACGTTTCTTAAACGGAAACGGACATACCTGAATTTGTCCAATAGGAACCCTCGTTTTAGTTGCGTTTTGCAACTGTTTGGACTTCTGATTACGCCCCTTTACACCAAACAGTTCAGTTGGAAAACGTTCTGATTTGCAATGAAAAAACTTGCGTTTCTATTGGACAGGTTCAGCAAACAAGGCGGGACCTACCTGAATCTGCCCAATAGAAACGCTAGATTTCGTTGCAACGTGTGGTGGGACACTTCACGCCACTTCGTCTTGGATGGTTAAGATAGCATTTTCGCTAACCCTAACCCCTTTCCTAACCTTGACCTCAGTATCCTAATATTATACGTTAATTCTCCCAACCTGCTGCGAAAATGTGACTTCCGTATCGAAGTGGGGTGAAAATAGTGTTCTCAGGTCGTGCTACCACTAGCTAGCTAACTACGTTGCCAAGACAAATTATATCGAAATGACCTCACCCGTATTTTCTTGCTTATTTCTGTGCCGATCTCCATGTTTGCGTAAGAAGTACTTAAAACTTCGATTCGTTATTAGTAAAAAGTAGGTAATTCAGTCAAAGAAAAAGCCCTGCCTACAAAAACACTATCGCCGCTGAATGTAAAACGGCAATGCTCGCAAACACAGTCGCAATGCAGTATGGGATAGTAGTCGGGTGGGTTGAGACAGAAGCAGTTAGAGACAGAAGAGGTTTGAGACAGAAGGGGTTGAGACAGAAGGGAGTTGAGACAGAAGGGGTTAGAGACAGAAGGGGGTTGAGACAGAAGGGGTTAGAGACAGAAGGGGTTAGAGACAGAAGCAGTTAGAGACAGAAGAGGTTTGAGACAGAAGGGGTTGAGACAGAAGGGGTTAGAGACAGAAGGGGGTTGAGACAGAAGGGGTTAGAGACAGAAGGGGTTAGAGACAGAAGCAGTTAGAGACAGAAGAGGTTTGAGACAGAAGGGGTTGAGACAGAAGGGGTTAGAGACAGAAGGGGTTGAGACAGAAGGGGTTGAGACAGAAGCAGTTAGAGACAGAAGAGGTTTGAGACAGAAGGGGTTGAGACAGAAGGGGTTAGAGACAGAAGGGGTTAGAGACAGAAGGGGGTTGAGACAGAAGGGGTTAGAGACAGAAGGGGTTAGAGACAGAAGAGGTTTGAGACAGAAGGGGTTGAGACAGAAGGGGTTAGAGACAGAAGGGGGTTGAGACAGAAGGGGTTAGAGACAGAAGGGGTTAGAGACAGAAGCAGTTAGAGACAGAAGAGGTTTGAGACAGAAGGGGTTGAGACAGAAGGGGTTAGAGACAGAAGGGGGTTGAGACAGAAGGGGTTAGAGACAGAAGGGGTTAGAGACAGAAGAGGTTTGAGACAGAAGGGGTTGAGACAGAAGGGGTTAGAGACAGAAGGGGGTTGAGACAGAAGGGGTTAGAGACAGAAGGGGTTAGAGACAGAAGCAGTTAGAGACAGAAGAGGTTTGAGACAGAAGGGGTTGAGACAGAAGGGGTTAGAGACAGAAGGGGTTGAGACAGAAGGGGTTGAGACAGAAGCAGTTAGAGACAGAAGAGGTTTGAGACAGAAGCAGTTAGAGACAGAAGGGGTTAGAGACAGAAGGTGTTGAGACAGAAGGGGTTAGAGACAGAAGGTGTTGAGACAGAAGGTGTTTGAGACAGAAGGTGTTTGAGACAGAAGGTGTTTGAGACAGAAGGGGTTGAGACAGAAGGGGTCTGAGACAGAAGGTGTTTGAGACAGAAGGGGTTGAGACAGAAGGGGTCTGAGACAGAAGGGGTCTGAGACAGAAGGGGTCTGAGACAGAAGGGGTTAGAGACAGAAGGGGTTAGAGACAGAAGGGGTTAGAGACAGAAGGGGTTTGAGACAGAAGGGGTTAGAGACAGAAGGGGTTAGAGACAGAAGGGGTTGAGACAGAAGGGGTTAGAGACAGAAGGGGTTAGAGACAGAAGGGGTTAGAGACAGAAGGGGTTTGAGACAGAAGGGGTTTGAGACAGAAGGGGTTTGAGACAGAAGGGGTTAGAGACAGAAGGGGTTTGAGACAGAAGGGGTTTGAGACAGAAGGGGTTAGAGACAGAAGGGGTTGAGACAGTGCTGCATCTTTTTTGGCATTGTATTCATGTAAGGAATCTTTGGCAAGACATCAGTAGATTTATAATTGAACACATTTATGAAGATGTTACACTGTTATGGATAGATGTACTGCTTGGATTCGATAGATAGATAGATAGATAGATAGATAGATAGATAGATAGATAGATAGATAGATAGATAGATAGATAGATAGATAGATAGATAGATAGATAGATAGATAGATATGAAGTATATATGGAAGTAGTTTCGTGCCTAAAAAACGGATTAAATATTTGTCAAAAAAATAAATATATTTTTTTCCTGATCTTTTTGTATATCTCTTAGATATAAGACAGACACTTCAAAACAAACTTTCCTTCTTATACATTTTGTTTTTCCATGTATGAATCTGTTATTCAATGTGTGTCTATAGTCTAATAGCAGTAATTAATTGTTTAAAAGAATTCCATATGTTAGCTTGGAATGTTAAAGGATTGTTAAGCCTTGAGACAACTGAGACATGGATTGTGTCTGTGTGCCATTCAGATAATTAAAGGGCAAGACAAAAGATTTAAGTGCCTTTGAATGAGGTATGTTAGTATGTACCAGGCTGAGTGTGTCAAGAACTGCAACGCTGCTGGGTTTTTCATTCTCAACAGTTTCCCGTGTGAATCAAGAATGGTCCACCACACAAAGGACATCCAGACAACTTGACACAACTGTGGGAAGCATTGAAGTAAACATGGGCCAGAATCCCTGTGGAACGCTTTCGACACCTTGTAGAGACCATGACCCGACGAATTGAGGCTGTTCTGAGTGCAAAAGGGGGTGCAACTCAATATTAGGAAGGTGTTTAGGTGTATACCCCTCGAGTTTGGTTAACCAATGAACACTAGGGGGCAGACAGTGACTGTTATATACAACTGTGTTGAATTTGTATCAGTTTACACACAACTAACTTCAACAGCTCAACAGAACACATCTCAGGCAACTCACGTCAGCTGCTTAACAGAACACATCTCAGTCCACACTCTTCAACAGAACACATCTCAGGCAACTCACGTCAGCTGCTTAACAGAACACATCTCAGTCCACACTCTTCAACAGCTCAACAGAACACATCTCTCTCAACCACTGGAGGTTGGTGGCACCTTAATTGGGGAGGAATGGGCTTGTGGTATTGGCTGGAGTGGAGTCGTATCAAACACATGGTTCCATGTGTTTGCTGCCATTCCATTTCTGCCGTTCCAGGTATTATTATGAGCCGTCCTCCCCTCAGCAGCCCCCACTGCACTATTCCTTTATTAGGGCGGCACACAATTGGCCCAGTGTCGTCCGGGTTAGGGGAGGCCGGTGTAGGCCGTCATTGTAATTAAGAATTTGATCTTAACTGATTTGCCTAGTTAAATAATGGTTAAATAAAAAAAGTATAATAAATGTGCAATCAGTGAAAGCGTTACCATGTTTATCTCTCAATACCACAAGGAAGTTTAGTCTAGTGCTGTAGGTTTGAATGCAGCAGTTAATCATTCTTAAAGTCATTACTTAATATATTGAGTTTATATACCAATTCTGGGCTCAATTTGTATAATGGTTTATGTTAAGATTTGTGAAATATTTTCAGCGTCAGTTTAGTGGTATATTCCAGTCATGTTTGATAGACTAGTTGGTACACTCCACATAAGCGTCCAAAATACTTTACTACACTCTCACAGCTGTAATACATTGACTGCACAAGCGGCAGGACTTCCGGTTTCTATACTGAACTAAAATATGAACGCAACGTGTAAAGTGTTGGTCCCATGTTTCATGAGCTAAAATAAAAGATCCTAGAAATGTTCCATATGCTAAAAAAACGTATGCACAAATTTGTTTACCTCACTGTTCGTTAGTATTTCCATCCACCTGACAGGTGTAGCATATCAAGAAGCTGATTAAACAGCATGATCATTACACAGGTGCACCTTGTGTTGGGGACAATAAAAGGCCACTCTAAAATGTGCAGTTTTGTCACACAACACAATGCCACAGAGGTCTTTTTGAGGGAGTGTGTAATTGGCTGCTGACTGAAGGAATGTCCATCAGAGCTGTTGACAGAGAATTTAATGTTCCTTTCTCTACCATAAACCGACACCAACGTTGTTTTACATTTTTTGGAGGTATGTCCAACCGGCCTCACAACTGCAGAAAACGTGTAACCACGCCAGCCCAGGACCTCCACATCCGGCTTCTTCACCTGCGGGATCGTCTGAGACCAGCCACCAGGACAGCTGATGAAACTGAGGAGTATTTCACTCTGTAATAAAACTCATTCTGATTGGGTGGGCCTGGCTCACCAGTGGGTGGTCCTATGCCCTCCCAGGTCCAACCATGGCTGCGCCCCTGCCCAGTCATGTGAACGCCATAGATTAGGGTCTAATGAATATATTTTAATTGACTGATTTCCTTATATGAACTGTAAACTTAGTAAAATCTTAGAAAGTGTTGCATGTTGCGTTTAAATTTTCCTGAATAAAATATCCACTTTTCACTACGTTCAGACCCCACAATAAGGCAACAATATGTGATTATACAGATATACTAATCACCATATCTCTGCATAATTAAAATCTAACATTAATTTGCATGAGACAAAGTCCACTTGATCAATAGTTATTGCTCTAGTATCACAGGGTGCAACTGGTGCCAATGACATCTATAGTGCCACCAACTGGTCTGGTGCAGCCATCTGAGGTTGAATTGACTTCATATTCACACAGCTTCTAGGTTTACGTACCAAATTTCATTGCCTAATTTCCATTGGGTCAGTTCTTATAGTCCTGGTGTGATATGCTGCTTCCTAGTGGTGTAGTGTGGACGACTAATTATTCTCAACTTTGTTGTCTAATTCATAGAGTCTACAGTGCCAAATCTGGAGTTAATCTGAATCATGGTTCATAAGAAGTATTTTTAGCATTAGCTTATGTGTTACCGTGAATCTATAGTTATAGTGCGGCCATATTTGAACGCAACAACTATGTTGTTTTCTCAACAACATTAATGACTGATGTAAAGAGTCTAAATACAAAATCTGGAGTGAATCTGACATACGGTTCATGAGGAGAAGATGATTGCAAATTCTTTTTGAGAATTACCGTTACATATTATTGATCCTTGTTTTAGGGACGTCCATGGTAGCTGTGACACGTTTCAAGTTGATAGACCACTGTGGAGTGGACTTAAATGGACATGTCAAATCAGATCTTGATTAACTAAGTTAAGATGTACGATGCAGCCTACATCTCACATTTTGGTGTAATTTGGTCCTATGGTTCATGAGAAGACTTTAGAAATATTTTGTACTATATTAGCGCATGTGCATCTATTAGTATAGTGTGGCCATGTTTGAATGCATCAACGTTATTTTCTCAAATTCTTCAGGGACTATTGTGATGAATCCGAAGACCGTCTTTGGAGTGAATGTGACTTTTAACATCAGCGTTACATTAGCATCACTAAAGTGAATTGTTATTAGTTTGCTTATTTTTTTAAGATATCAATGCCAAACTTAGCATGGTTCATCAAACTATGTTAAGAGATGTAGCATGGGCCTACTTACCAGTGTTCATTTTGTGTTATTCTATCCAGACGGACCTTATGGGTCCTTGAAGCAAATTTGTTCAGCCTGAGGAAAGACGCCTAGATACAAAGTTTCAAGTTTTAAAACTGATATGAGGGTTTAAGTAAGACTGAATATAACAGTGTCCCCTATAGGCCAATCTGTGCCATTCTTTTTTTTACCAAGTTACTCATGGCCTCTAGTTTCTGTGTGGCAAATTATAAATTAAGTTACCCATCTATACTTGAATCATTTGACCATGTCAAGAAAATAATTATAACAATCTGACAATAACAACAAGTTGTGAACCCCTAATTAAACATATGACTAGGAAACACATGAGAACAGTTTCATGGTTTTATCCTCTGGGCCCTACTCATAAAAGCAGGTGCACACGTGGCTACTGATGCTATGCTAAGTAATGCAAAGTGCTCTTGTTACAAATGACGACAGATGTTGAAGATGTTGCACAATGCCCCGAGCACCACTACCTGGTAGGTCCAGAGTCAACGGGTATACTGTGGCATAACATCCTGGCTTTGTCTTTGGTGTTGCATCCCTTAGGGCAGCGTTTCCCAAACTCGGTCCTGGGGACCCCAAGGGGTACACGTTAGGCACCTTTAGTTTTTGCCATAGCACTACACAGCTGATTCATACAATCAAAGCTTGATGACTTGATTATTTAAATCAGCTGTGTAGTGCTATGGCACAAACCAATATGTGCCCCCCTTTAGGTCCCCAGAACCAGGAGTAAGAAACACTGCCCTAGGCTCTAAGCCTGTGATGTACAGTGTCCAAGCAGCTTGTTGTAGAAGCAGCTTGGACAAAGAAAGTAAACAGAGTCAAAGTGTAGCACTGCAGCCCACTGCTTCTCCTCAGAGATTTATTATACAGCTGTTTCTTCTCAGGCAAAGCTTCCTGTTTTGCAGCCGCTCAATGCTGTCCAACAATGACGGGAAGGATCTCGCTCTCTCCATCTAGACAAGCTTCTCTCTCTCCCTCAGTGCCCCCTGTCTGGTGAGTCCATCTCTCTCTCCCTCAGTGCCCCCTGTCTGGTGAGTCCATCTGTCTCTCCCTCAGAGCTGCCTGTCTGGTGAGTCCATCTCTCTCTCCCTCAGGGCTGCCTGTCTGGTGAGTCCATCTCTCTCTCCCTCAGTGCCCTCTGTCTGGTGAGTCCATCTCTCTCGCCCTCAGTGCCCCCTGTCTGGTGAGTCCATCTCTCTCTCCCTCAGTGCCCCCTGTCTGGTGAGTCCATCTGTCTCTCCCTCAGAGCTGCCTGTCTGGTGAGTCCATCTCTCTCTCCCTCAGGGCTGCCTGTCTGGTGAGTCCATCTCTCTCTCCCTCAGAGCTGCCTGTCTGGTGAGTCCATCTCTCTCTCCCTCAGGGCTGCCTGTCTGGTGAGTCCATCTCTCTCTCCCTCAGTGCCCTCTGTCTGGCGAGTCCATCTCTCTTTCCCTCAGGGCCCCCTGTCTGGTGAGTCCATCTCTCTTTCCCTCAGGGCCCCCTGTCTGGTGAGTCCATCTCTCTCTCCCTCAGGGCTTGCCTGTCTGGTGAGTCCATCTCTCTTTCCCTCAGGGCTTGCCTGTCTGGTGAGTCCATCTCTCTCTCCCTCAGGGTCCCCTGTCTGGTGAGTCCATCTCTCTTTCCCTCAGGGCCCCCTGTCTGGTGAGTCCATCTCTCTCTCCCTCAGGGTCCCCTGTCTGGTGTCCATTCAAGTCTCGTTGTTGACACCGCCAGTGTCAAAGCCACAGCCTACACTTCTTCCTCTGTGACTGCCAGCTAGCGAGAATGAGCTGGTGTCAACTCAGATGTTGTATGTTTGTGTTTAGATTAATCTTTATACGTACCTGTAGAGGGAGCACTGAGACAACGTCAGATTCCATTCAGCAGTATTTTACAGTATTTTATTTAAACCCATGGGTGATAGTTCAATAACTGTCAGTTTGATTACAGATGGTCTGGTACAGTTACAAGTCAGTTGTATGAACCCAGTGAACTTAAACAATGTGCATCAGGAGAAGCACCTGGCTGGAGATTGTGCTTCTCTGTAGCTTCTGGTGGTTAGATTAGGAACTAGAGTCAGTGATCAGGTGAACCTCAGCTTGGACTTGTCACAAGATAATGAATGACGATATCACTGCATCTCTTCGCTGTAGAGTACATGTGATCACACTAGAAGTTTCACTAGTCGTGTGTTCTAAATTGCACTCTGTTCCCTATAAAGTGCACCATTTTGACCAGAGCCCTATGGGCCGTGGTCTAAAGTAGTGCGTTATAAGGGTGACATTTGGGACACGCCCTAGGTATCTCCCTATGGAGTAGTAATCTAATCTGAGCTCAATAATACCACAACCTGATATCCTACAGCTTCCCCTGGCCAATGATTCATTGTCTTGTTGACATATTTAAAGTCTCTTCAGTGCTACTCGAATGACCCATCTCTAATTTATATAACTTTTATTTCAGCAGCGTAAGGTGGAGCAAAGCTAATCTGGGTGGAGTGTGCCTACTCTTGCAGCTGATTGTCAGTTGAGGCAGGCCTGTGACTCTGTGGTTAGGTGTGTGGGCTGTGGTTAGGTGTCACATGTCCTTCTTACAGTAAATCTCCCATCACCACCACAGTCACAGCATCATCAACCCCAGGGTCTCATGAAGGTCTTTCACTTTCATTTCCTTCTAAGCATGTCACACACACATACACACTCCGATAGCCTCTGTCACCTGAAATCAAGCCTCAGCAGAGGATGTTTCCGACAATCACACATGGAGACATGTCAATAGAATTTGTCTCCCTGATCATCACATGGAGACATGTCAATAGAATATGTCTCCCTGATCATCACATGGAGACATGACAATAGAATATGTCTCCCTGATCATCACATGGAGACATGACAATATAATATGTCTCCCTGATCATCACATGGAGACATGTCAATAGAATATGTCTCCCTGATCATCACATGGAGACATGACAATATAATATGTCTCCCTGATCATCACATGGAGACATGACAATAGAATATGTCTCCCTGATCATCACATGGAGACATGACAATAGAATATGTCTGCCTGATCATCACATGGAGACATGACAATAGAATATGTCTTCCTGATCATCATATGGAGACGACAATAGAATATGTCTCCCTGATCATCACATGGAGACATGACAATAGAATATGTCTCCCTGATCATCACATGGATACATGACAATAGAATATGTCTCCCTGATCATCACATGGAGACATGACAATAGAATATGTCTCCTTGATCATCACATGGAGACATGACAATAGAATATGTCTCCCTGATCATCACATAGAGACATGACAATAGAATAGTACACACTTGTTGTGCTTGACCCAACAGCACCTTGTCTTGTGATTAGTTGTGATGGGGAAGTCTAGAGGATTTATTTAATTAGTGATGGGGAAGTCTAGAGGATGTATTTAATTAGTGATGGGGAAGTCTAGAGGATTTATTTCATTATCATTATCATCTAAAAGGTCAGCACTAGCTAGTTGATGACATTTAAAGCTGCTTGGCTGAAACAAGTGCTTTTCTTGTAGAGGCTCTTTAGTTTGCAGATAGATCCAGACCCTGACAGAGCCCTCCTATTCCTCATATAACTAACCAGACCCTGACAGAGCCCTCCTATTCCTCATATAACTAACCAGACCCTGACAGAGCCCTCCTATTCCTCATATAACTAACCAGACCCTGACAGAGCCCTCCTATTCCTCATATAACTAACCAGACCCTGACAGAGCCCTCCTATTCCTCATATAACTAACCAGACCCTGACAGAGCCCTCCTATTCCTCATATAACTAACCAGACCCTGACAGAGCCCTCCTATTCCTCATATAACTAACCAGACCCTGACAGAGCCCTCCTATCCCTCATATAACTAACCAGACCCTGACAGAGCCCTCCTATTCCTCATATAACTAACCAGACCCTGACAGAGCCCTCATATTCCTCATATAACTAACCAGACCCTGACAGAGCCCTCCTATTCCTCATATAACTAACCAGACCCTGACAGAGCCCTCCTATTCCTCATATAACTAACCAGACCCTGACAGAGCCCTCCTATTCCTCATATAACTAACCAGACCCTGACAGACCCCTCCTATTCCTCATATAACTAACCAAAAGCTGCTTCTCACGATAGTCCACTTGACTGTTAGCTGATACTCATATCTCATAAAATACTGTTAGGTTGATAAATGATTGGCTACTGCATCTATTCCAATGGAAGCAGACTTATCCAAAAAATAACCAACTATGTTTTTCAACTTTCAAACCCATCTGAAAGTAACAAGTTAGTGGTCTGAATTCATATAGTTATTCAAATTTGATCCTGCCTGTTTGAAAGAGGTGATCTTTCTGACCATATGGCCACTTGGAGAAAGTTCCTTTGTTGGCGTCCCAAATGGCATCCTGTTCTCTTCATAGTGCACTACATGACCAGGGCCCATAGGTCTATCTAGGGAATAGGGTGCCATTTGGGACACACACTTTGTCTTCCTGGTTTAGTGAATCAAGTCACGTTTCATCCATTTTTATTAATAGTAATCTCTTTATAATGGGAGAAGACGACAGATTATAGTCCGTTCTTGTATAGAAAAAGCACTGTACAGGGAGGTGCTGATTATGAGGGAGCATGCTGTGGGTTTGTACCGCTGTAATTACTGCCTGGAATACACCATTCATCACAGGACTGAAGGAGAAAAACACACACACACACACACACACACACACACACACACACACACACACACACACACACACACACACACACACACACACACACACACACACACACACACACACACACACACACACACACACACACACACACACACAATGAGAGACGCCCCACAGAGCTGGTTTATCAGTAATGTTGATAATACTAATATCCTGAGCCTTGAGATATGAACTTCATTCGTCAGTCTGACAGTGAATGGCATGCTGTGCTGGTGAATGTATTTAGAAGTATAAATGAAAATCACTGTTTGGGAATATTCTGATCTTTCTGTTCTCCATTTGTCTTCTGGTTATGAAGGTATAATGGCTATAATGATATCTCCACATGTGGTATTTATTGTGTGTGTGTGTGTGGGTGTGGGTGTGGGTGTGGGTGTGTGGGTGTGTGTATTCATTGGCTGACAATAGAGGTTCATCCTGACCCTAACGTCGGTTATGATTTCTGGCTTCTGAGTTCATCTTCATTATTTATGATTCATATTTTAGGAGTTGTAGAATGCCGGACAGTTTGATATTTTCTCTAATGTTTAATGAATGGATAGTGAAAAGAAGTGACGGCAGGGATGTTTGAGTCTGCCATCTTCACCCCCAGCTGTGACCTGTAGCACAACATTCAACGCTACCAACACACCATTAGAACTCTGACTCCTTAGGCCTGTAAATCTACCAGAGAGAGAGACTTCTTCTGGCCCGGTCTTCCTCTTCAGATCCACTTCCTGCCCCTGTGTAGAGGCCAAACTCCCTCAAACTGTCATCACTAAGAGAGCTGAGTCTAGCACAGGAGAAAGGGCAGGGCCTAAAAAAGTTGCATTACCGTTAGACAAATACCAGAATACATCACTTCTTTAGACCTGAGCTGTAATACTGACTACTGCTTGTAAATCTACCTGAGAGAGAGAGAGACGTCCTCTTCAGATCAACTTCCTGTTAGCGGAGGGACAAGCCAAATTCAACAGGAAATATTAATTCAGGAACATGTAGTGTGGGCTTTGAGCTTTCTATCCCCGCCAGGCAGGGACGCCTAACAAAAATCGTCCAACCTCCCTCAAACTCACTAAGAGACCATTAGACAAATATTGAAATCTCCCCCTCACTCCTTCAGACTTGACCTGTAACACTAGGACTTTCTATACATTTACCAGAGATGCATCTCCTCGCCCAGTCGCCCTCCACTTCCTCAATGTGTTTGGAGAGCGGCCAAACGCTGCAGGAAACATTGACTGTAAGTGATAAATCAGTCGGGTTGCACCATTAGCCTGTCAGTATCCAGGCCAGGACAGGGGGACTAGAAAGGTTGCATCATCAGACAAGTACCGAAACCACTAATCATTTACAAGCACAAGTAATCTCTTGATTTCAAGAATCTGACACCCCCACATGTTCATCCTTTCATTAACTTATGCTCTGCTCTGACCTTGTCTGTCATGTTAGTGCAGTGTCAACAAGCACGACAACGCATGCTGACGAAACATTCACACCATACATCATGTCATTCATGCAGGAGACGAGAGTCAGACTGTCTCAAGGGCTCGACATGTTTAACAATGTAGTTATTAGAAAGCACATGTTGGTTTGATGTGCGGTGCGTTGTCTGTGGAGGTCAGGAGTGAAACACTGAACAGTATTATGACACACAATCACAGTTGTCAGCTGTCAGGCTCTCATGTAACATTGGAGATTGGTTTCACTGCTATACATGCCTTTGGTAGGCTACATGCATGTTGCTATATCTCTTCCGACATAACAGGAGCAAACAGATTCATCTAAAGATTTAAGACAGGTACTTTTGCGATATGGTTTGATTGGCAAAAGCTCCTGAACGCAAAAAGGATTATGAGCCCAGTTCAGCAGTCATACCATCACCATGGATACCTATAGCATCAGCTTTGAAGGGTGGAGTTAACACATATTTACTACAAGGTAAAGTGTGGACCAGTAGTATGCCGGTGTCAGAGCCTGCTCTGGTAGCAGAGGTTTAAAAAGGTTTTGAGCTGGTCTAGGATCAGATAGAGGACAGAGACAATGGACAGTTCGCTAGGTAAAAGGGTAGCTGTGAACCTTAACCTTGACCTTTGAACCTTGACCCTTAAACCTTCAGCACGTCTGTCGGCATCATCATTAACACCTTTAACCCCAATCTCTTTCACACCCTCCGGCCTTCCACCTGTGTGTGTGTAGGTCCTTTAGAAATGCCTCTGGCTACAATTATCCCTCTAATTCAGTGTGAACAGAGAGCAGGGTTAGGTTTCCAGATTAATGACATGTGTATGGAGGGACTGCACCGCTGATGATATCACTATACTGTGTGTCCCATGTGGCTCAGTTGGTAGAGCATGATGCTTGCAACGCCAGGGTTGTGGGTTTGATTCCCACGGGGGACCAGTATGGAGAGAAAATAAAAGTGTAACATGTATGTTCTCACTGCTGTAAGTTGCTCTGGATAAGAGTGCCTGCTAAAATGTGTGTGTGGCATTATCCCAGGAACAAAGCTGCTGTACACACAATACCGTACAGAGAGTAAGAGCCTTATCTGTAAAGCTAGACCAGGCTCAAACCTCCATGTGCTGAAGGATAGAAAAAATTGAGTGGATATGTGCTACTGCAATGTGTTAATCAATCAGAAAAATAACATTTAGTTGATTTTCTCACCCTGAACATCTGACAGTCTACAGGCTTGCAACACGTCTCTGCACAGACTCCCCTTCACACTCTCTAATTTGGTTTTATCGGTCATATAAATTATACAGTTAGACTCTTAAAAGCATCAAGTTCCCCAAGAGAAGCTGGCATTGGACCAGATCCATCTTTTCCCAGAGGTATCCCCCTCTCCTTGATCCAGAGGGTCCCATGGTCCCAGAGGTATCCCCCTCTCCTTGATCCAGAGGGTCCCATGGTCCTAAAGGTATCCCCTTCTCCTTGATCCAGAGGGTCCATGGTCCCAGAGGTATCCCCTTCTCCTTGATCCAGAGGGTCCATGGTCCTAGAGGTATCCCCCTCTCCTTGATCCAGAGGGTCCCATGGTCCTAAAGGTATCCCCTTCTCCTTGATCCAGAGGGTCCATGGTCCCAGAGGTATCCCCTTCTCCTTGATCCAGAGGGTCCCATGGTCCTAAAGGTATTCCCTTCTCCTTGATCCAGAGGGTCCATGGTCCCAGAGGTATCCTCTTCTCCTTGATCCAGAGGGTCCCATGGTCCTAGAGGTATCCCCCTCTCCTTGATCCAGAGGGTCCCATGGTCCTAGAGGTATCCCCCTCTCCTTGATCCAGAGGGTCCCATGGTCCTAGAGGTATCCCCCTCTCCTTGATCCAGAGGGTCCCATGGTCCTAGAGGTATCCCCCTCTCCTTGATCCAGAGGGTCCCATGGTCCCAGAGGTATCCCCCTCTCCTTGATCCAGAGGGTCCCATGGTCCTAAAGGTATCCCCTTCTCCTTGATCCAGAGGGTCCCATGGTCCCAGAGGTATCCCCTTCTCCTTGATCCAGAGGGTCCCATGGTCCTAAAGGTATCCCCTTCTCCTTGATCCAGAGGGTCCATGGTCCCAGAGGTATCCCCTTCTCCTTGATCCAGAGGGTCTCATGGTCCTAGAGGTGCTCTGTATGTTTTTTCTTTGCTGTTTGGCGAAGAAATTGCCTGCCTGCCTGCCTGCCTGCCTGCCTGCCTGCCTGCCTGCCTGCCTGTATGTCTGTCTGTCTGTCTGTCTGTCTGTCTGTCTGTCTGTCTGTCTGTCTGTCTGTCTGTCTGTCTGTCTGTCTGTCTGTCTGTCTGTCTGTCTGTCTGTCTGTCTGTCTGTCTGTCTGTCTGTCTGTCTGTCTGTCTGCCTGCCTGTCTGTCTGCAGGCTGCCTGCCTGCTCAAATTCGAGTCTCATAGCAAAGGGTCTGAATACTTATGTAAATAAGTTATTTCTGCTTTTTATTTTTAATAAACTTGCAAAAATGTCTAAAAACCTGTTTTCATTTTGTCATTATGGGGTATTGTGAGTAGATTACTAACAAGACCTTAACTAACAATACAAGTTTTTTTTTTAAGTACGTAAGAAAAAAATATAATAATAAAATAAATTAAAGTTTAAAAAAGTAATACAATTAACTGACAATAATGAAGGCTATACAGAGCTTTCAGAAAGTATTTAGACCCCTTGACCTTTTCAACATATTGTTAGGTTACAGCCTTATTCTAAAATGGATTGAATCATTTTTTCCCCCCTCATCAATCTATACACAATACCCCATAATGACAAAGCAAAAACAGCTTTTTAGAAATGCTTGCAAATGAATTAAAAAAACAAAACTCTTCAGAGATGTTCGATCTGGTTCAAGTCTGGTCCACTCAAGGAAGTTCCGAGACCACTCCTGGATGGTAGGATCCAGTTGCAGAGGGAGGTGTTTAGTCCCTGGGTCCTTAGTTTAGTGATGAGCTTTGAGGGCAAAGTGTTGAACACTGAGATGTAGTCAAGGTGTTCCTTTTGTCCAGTTGGGAAAGGTCAGTGTGGAGTGCAATAGAGATTGCATCATCTGTGAATCTGTGACCTGAGCAGGTTGCTGTTCTGAAAACCCAGCTAAATTTATATTATCCATGTCCATGTCCTTGTTCAGCCACGACTCGTTGAATAGATAGATAGATAGATAGATAGATAGATAGATAGATAGATAGATAGATAGATAGATAGATAGATAGATAGATAGATAGATAGATAGATAGATAGATAGATAGATAGATAGATAAAAATCTCCCCCCCACCCCTGAGATCACAGAGACAACACCCCGGACCAGCATCCTGGACCCCCCAGCCACGGCCACAGCACAGCACAGCACAGACCACCCCAGCCCAGCCCAGCTTCAGACCCACCCAGACCAGGCCTACCACCCCCTCACCGCAGACCCACACCTGGAGGAGCCACAACCCAGCAGGCAGAGCTACACACAGGCTGTGAGAGGAGAAACGGGCCCAGCCCCCACAAACTACATGAGTGACAGAATCTTCCCTCATAGGATATTGTTTTAGGCCATAGGAGGTTGGTGGCACCTTAACTGGGTAGGACGGGCTCGTGGTATTGACTGGAGCGGTATCAGTGGAATGGTATCAGATACATTAAACACATGGTTTCCAGGTGTTTGATGCCATTCCATATGCTCTGTTCCGGACTTTATTATTATTATGCATCTCTCACATGACCATGATCCACTGAATCTCTCACATGACCATGATCCACTGAATCTCTCACATGACCATGATCCACTGAATCTCTCACATGACCATGATCCACTGAATCTCTCACATGACCATGATCCACTGAATCTCTCACATGACCATGATCCACTGAATCTCTCACATGACCATGATCCACTGAATCTCTCACATGACCGTGATCCACTGAATCTCTCACATGACCGTGATCCACTGAATCTCTCACATGACCATGATCCACTGAATCTCTCACATGACCATGATCCACTGAATCTCTCACATGACCGTGATCCACTGAATCTCTCACATGACCATGATCCACTGAATCTCTCACATGACCATGATCCACTGAATCTCTCACATGACCATGATCCACTGAATCTCTCACATGACCATGATCCACTGAATCTCTCACATGACCATTATCCACTGAATCTCTCACATGACCATGAGCCACTGAATCTCTCACATGACCATGATCCACTGAATCTCTCACATGACCATGATCCACTGAATCTCTCACATGACCGTGATCCACTGAATCTCTCACATGACCGTGATCCACTGAATCTCTCACATGACCGTGATCCACTGAATCTCTCACATGACCATGATCCAATGCATCTCTCACATGACCATGATCCATTGCATCTCTCACATGACCATTATCCACTGAATCTCTCACATGACCATGATCCACTGCATCTCTCACAAAGCTGTTCTTTCACCTCAGTCCCATGATGTTGGTGATGTTGACTATCTATTTAACCCCATGGTATTCCCCTTTAAGATCAGATCATTTCATACACAACTCATGTGATTTGAGCAGCAGGCTGATCGCACCACCTCGTAACGTCTAACCACACACCACTCATTCTCACGAACTCCCAGCTATAAAAAGGATCTCTGTTTGATAGTCACTTCCCTCCTACGTAAACACATGCAGTTTGGCTTCACACCTTCACACACCGCCACCTGTCCAGACATGGTGTACTGTGGGCTGTAGACATGCTGTCATGCTTCTACATCTGTAGTGCTTTCTGCTTGGGGTTTTAGGCTGGGTTTCTGTATAATCACCTGTGACAACTGCTGAAGTAAAAAGGGCTTAATAAACATGTGATTGATTTGATTGGGTTTGTGGGTGACAGACATGGTACAGTGTGACTGATGTGACATCTCATTTTCCAGAGGATGATAAAACAATTACAGTTACATTTTAGTCAAAGATCAGACACTCTTATACAGAGCGACTTACAGTTAATTAGTGTGTACATGTAGCGTTGCAAGAGCCATACTCTGCCATCTGAGCTACACGGGACATGACAAGGTAGATCTGTCTGTCTGTATGTTCAGTGTCTGTATTAATAGTTGTGTCTACCCTTACCTAGACTAGACTGACCACACCAAATAGCGTGAGAAGTTGTGCAGAATGTGGACTTGTGTTTCTGCAGTAAAGTGAGATCTTCCTTAAACACAAACTGATAAACAACTGAGTCAAACCACAAGATGTCTGTGAATCCAATATGGACACAAATTAGCCCCTCCTCTGTCAGACAGGAAACCATGCTGCCATCATAACCTACACACCAAACAGACAGAAAGAGAGGGGAGGTCTAACCTTACACCACAGACAGAAAGAGAGGGGAGGTCTAACCTTACACCACAGACAGAAAGAGAGGGGAGGTCTAACCTTACACCACAGACAGAAAGAGAGGGGAGGTCTAACCTTACACCACAGACAGAAAGAGAGGGGAGGTCTAACCTTACACCACAGACAGAAAGAGAGGGGAGGTCTAACCTTACACCACAGACAGAAAGAGAGGGGAGGTCTAACCTTACACCACAGACAGAAAGAGAGGGGAGGTCTAACCTTACACCACAGACAGAAAGAGAGGGGAGGTCTAACCTTACACCACAGACAGAAAGAGAGGGGAGGTCTAACCTTACACCACAGACAGAAAGAGAGGGGAGGTCTAACCTTACACCACAGACAGAAAGAGAGGGGAGGTCTAACCTTACACCACAGACAGAAAGAGAGGGGAGGTCTAACCTTACACCACAGACAGAAAGAGAGGGGAGGTCTAACCTTACACCACAGACAGAAAGAGAGGGGAGGTCTAACCTTACACCACAGACAGAAAGAGAGGGGAGGTCTCCAAGTCTCCCACCCACACCAATAGATAAGCGCACAAGTGCTTTTAGGTGTGTGTTTAGGTGTGAGTTTAGGTGTGAGTTTAGGTGTGTGAGTTTAGGTGTGAGTTTAGGTGTGTGTTTAGGTGTGTGTTTAGGTGTGTGTTTAGGTGTGTGTTTAGGTGTGTGTTTAGGTGTGTGTTTAGGTGTGTGTTTAGGTGTGTGTTTAGGTGTGTGAGTTTAGGTGTGAGTTTAGGTGTGTGAGTTTAGGTGTGAGTTTAGGTGTGAGTTTAGGTGTGTGTTTAGGTGTGTGTTTAGGTGTGTGAGTTTAGGTGTGTGTTTAGGTGTGTGTTTAGGTGTGTGTTTAGGTGTGTGTTTAGGTGTGTGTTCAGGTGTGTGTTTAGGTGTGTGTTCAGGTGTGTGTTTAGGTGTGTGAGTTTAGGTGTGTGTTTAGGTGTGTGTTTAGGTGTGTGTTCAGGTGTGTGTGTTTAGGTGTGTGTTTAGGTGTGTGTGTTTAGGTGTGTGTTTAGGTGTGTGTTTAGGTGTGTGTTTAGGTGTGTGTTTAGGTGTGTGTTTAGGTGTGTGTTTAGGTGTGTGTGTTTAGGTGTGTGTTTAGGTGTGTGTTTAGGTGTGTGTTTAGGTGTGTGTGTTTAGGTGTGTGTTTAGGTGTGTGTGTTTAGGTGTGTGAGTTTAGGTGTGTGTTTAGGTGTGTGTGAGTGTGTGTTTAGGTGTGTGTTTAGGTGTGTGTTTAGGTGTGTGTTTAGGTGTGTGTTTAGGTGTGTGTTTAGGTGTGTTTAGGTGTGTGTTTAGGTGTGTGTTTAGGTGTGTGTTTAGGTGTGTGGCTAGGTGTGTGTTTAGGTGTGTGTTTAGGTGTGTGTTTAGGTGTGTGTTTAGGTGTGTGTTTAGGTGTGTGTTTAGGTGTGTGTTTAGGTGTGTGTTTAGGTGTGTGTGGCTAGGTGTGTGTTTAGGTGTGTGTTTAGGTGTGTGGCTAGGTGTGTGTTTAGGTGTGTGTTTAGGTGTGTTTAGGTGTGTGTTTAGGTGTGTGTTTAGGTGTGTGTTTAGGTGTGTGGCTAGGTGTGTGTTTAGGTGTGTGTTTAGGTGTGTGTTTAGGTGTGTGTTTAGGTGTGTGTTTAGGTGTGTGTTTAGGTGTGTGTGGCTAGGTGTGTGTTTAGGTGTGTGTTTAGGTGTGTGGCTAGGTGTGTGTTTAGGTGTGTGTTTAGGTGTGTGTTTAGGTGTGTGTGAGTGTGTTAAGCAGAGCAGGGCAGTTAGATTACAGACACTGCAGACTCTGATTAAGCTTTGCATACATACAGTACCATCACCAAGTGTGTGGTTCATTGCATTCGTAAAGTTTTCAGACCCCTTGACTTTTTGTTACGTTACAACCTTATTCTAAAACGTATTAAATTGTATTGTTTCTTCATCAGTCTACACACAATACCCATAATGGCACAAATATAATATATATTTTTTACATAAGTATTCAGACCCTTTGCTGAAGTACCTTTGACAGTGATTACAGCCTCAAGTCTTCTTGGGTATGACGCTACAAGCTTGACACACCTGTATTTGGAGAGTTTCTCCCATTCTTCTCTGCAGATCCTCTCAAGCTCTGTCAGGTTGGATGGGGAGCGTCGCTACACAGCTATTTTCAGGTCTCTCCAGAGATCAAATTGTTGTCTCTCTTGTGTTTTGTCCTATATTTTTATTTAATTTATTTGTATTTTTAATCCCAGCCCCCGTCCCTGCAGGAGGCCTTTTGGTAGGCCGTCATTGTAAATAAGAACGTGTTCTTAACTGACTTGCCTAGTTGAATAAATAAATAAATAAAACTCCCTGTCACACAATACACCTCTCCACTGTTGACAGACTGTAAGAGTAGATACTGTGTGTGTACTCCCTGTCTTGCCCAGTTAGGGACTGAAAAGTATAGTTGGTGTAACACTGACTAGAGATTCATGACGGAGATATGGCCTTTTAATGAGATGCCAGCCTGAGGCCACACCCACACACACAGACACACCCACACACCCACACCCACACACACACACACACACACACACAGACACACACACACAGACACACACACACACACAGACACACACACACACACACACACACACACACACACACACACACACACACACACACACACACACACACACACACACACACACAGACACACACACACACACACACACACACAGACACACACACACACACACACACACACACACACAGACACACACACACACACACACACACACAGACACACACACCACACACACACACACACACACACACACACACACACACACACACACACACACACACACACACACACACACACACACACACACACACACACACACACACACACACACACACACACACACACACACACACACACACCACAGTAAAGGTGCCACTGTCTGAGAGGAAGCCAGAGAAACACAACAGTAAGAGCAGTTTCCTTACTGCCCTACAGTCAGTCAGTCAGTCAGTCAGTCCATTACACTGTGGGTAATGATAACAACATGCCTCTATGCTATTCTTGGAGAACTGGGCTCTGGAAAAACAGGATGTCCCAGTCTGTTGGCGTTGCTGCTGGTGTGTCTGTGTGCTTGACACATTTGTGTGTGAAGAGAAGGTTTCAAAGGCAGTCACAAAATGTACACAATGTGAATTAGAGCCTTTATTTATTCAGAGTAATTCTCCTGCAGTGAGATTTGGAGTGAGGGACTAATTTTCCCCAGGGGGCCTCTGTCTCTCTATGCCTCACGGCTCACCTAGAGGTTAAAAGGTCATTGGGGTCAAGCTGGAGGTCATTGCTGGTGTAACTGATAGCTCCAGTATCCTAGCATCAATCAATCAATCAATCAAATGTATTTTTAAAGCCCTTTTCACATCAGCAGATGTCACAAAGAAACCCAGCCTAAACCCCCAAACAGTAGAGGGGGGGAGTTGATTATATTGATTATATTATTAATGAAATTCTCTGAGAAGGATGGTCCTCCCCTTCCTCCTCTGAGGAGCCTCCACTGGTGTATTCTTTGTTTACTGTACATTTTAGTCATACTGGTCCCCCGTACTAATCAAACCCACAACCCTGGCATGGCAAGCATCATGCTCTACCGTCTGAGCCACACGGGAACCATGTTTAGGGACAGATAACGTTCCAGTTTGCTCAGTGTTTTGGTTAATTCTTTCCAGTGTCAAATAGTTCTCTTTTTGTTTCCTCATAATTTGGTTGGATCTAATCATGTTGCTGTTCTGAGGCTCTGCATGCATCATTTGGGGCTCTCAACTCCCTCCATCCATCCATCCCTCCCCCCTCCTCCTCCTCACTCCTTCCTCGGTCATGTCTCATGTTACCCGGGTTGTGAGTTATACTGTTAGCTCTGTGTATGAACCAGGATTCCCCACAGAGACCCAGCTGGTAGTATCACTGTAACCTCTATGAACCATAGTATCACTGTAACCTCTATGAACCATAGTATCACTGTAACCTCTATGAACCATAGTATCACTGTAACCTCTATGAACCATAGTATCACTGTAACCTCTATGAACCATAGTATCACTGTAACCTCTATGAACCATAGTATCACTGTAACCTATATGAACCATAGTATCACTGTAACCTATATGAACCATAGACACTACAGTTAGCATGGCGATGTCCCAAATTACACCCTGTTCCCTATATAGTGCACTACTTTTGACCAGGGCTGTCAAATGAGTGTAAAAAAGTAAAACATAACATGAGAGCAGTTCTAAGTTGACTGACTCGTGTAAAACATAACATGAGATCAGTTCTAAGTTGACTGACTCGTGTAAAACATAACATGAGATCAGTTCTAAGTTGACTGACTTGTGTAAAACATAACATGAGATCAGTTCTAAGTTGACTGACTCGTGTAAAACATAACATGAGATCAGTTCTAAGTTGACTGACTCGTGTAAAACATAACATGAGATCAGTTCTAAGTTGACTGACTCGTTGTGAAATGTACATCCTCAAATAAGATCCATATGATCCATATTCACAGTACAGTGACCTATATAATATATAATATTCCAGACTTATGACAGTGAGCTTCATATGTTAATATGAAGAAACGTAATCATTCATAACGGAACAGTTCATGTAATATTATCTGGTTACTCCTTAGTGATTGTTACCAAGCAGTAAAGTAATGGAACTATGAGCCCTGGTTGAAAGCAGTGCCCTATAAAGGGATAGGGTCCCATTTGGGACGGAAACTAAGCTTAATGAAAACTCCCCTGTGTGTGTGACACTGTAATAAATGTGTGTGTATGTGTGTGTGACACTGTAATAACTGTGTGTGTGTGTGTGTGTGTGTGACACTGTAATAACTGTGTGTGTGTGTGTGTGTGACACTGTAATAACTGTGTGTGTATGTGTGTGTGACACTGTAATAACTGTGTGTGTGTGTGTGTGTGACACTGTAATAACTGTGTGTGTGTGTGTGTGACACTGTAATAACTGTGTGTGTGTGTGTGTGACACTGTAATAACTGTGTGTGTGTGTGTGTGACACTGTAATAACTGTGTGTGTATGTGTGTGTGTGACACTGTAATAACTATGTGTGTGTGTGTGTGTGTGACACTGTAATAACTGTGTGTGTATGTGTGTGTGTGTGACACTGATAACTGAAGAGGTTTTGTAGTATACCACTGTACTCTGTCTGATACCACTGTACTCTGTCTGATACCACTGTACTCTGTCTGATACCACTGTACTCTGTCTGATACCACTGTACTCTGTCTGATACCACTGTACTCTGTCTGATACCACTGTACTCTGTCTATGTCCAGCCAGGTGTTTATTCCCCCTCCATGTGTGTGTTTCTGTGTGTGTGTGTGTGTGTGTGTGTGCGTGTGTGCGTGTGTGTGTGTGTTTCTGTGTGTGTTTCTGTGTGTGTGTATGTGTGTGAGTGTGTATGTGTGTGTGTTTCTGTGTGTGTTTCTGTGTGTGTGTTTCTGTGTGTTTCTGTGTGTGTTTCTGTGTGTGTGTATGTGTGTGTATGTTTGTGTGTGTGTGTATGTGTGTGTATGTGTGTGTGTGTATGTGTATGTTTGTGTGTGGGTGAATGTGTGTGTGTGTGTGTGTGTGTGTGTTTGTATGTGTGTGTGTGTGTGTGTGTGTGTGTGTGTATGTGTGTTTCTATGTGTGTGTGTGTGTGTGTGTGTGTATGTGTGTTTCTATGTGTGTGTGTGTGTGTGTGTGTGTGTGTCTGCTCCCCCTTGGGACTACAGTAATCGTCTCTGGAGCCACGGCCTCCCTCCCTCCCTCCCTCCCTCCCTCCCTCCCTCCCTCCCTCCCTCCATCCCTCCATCCCTCCCTCCCTCCCTCCCTCCCTCCCTCCCTCCCTCCCTCCCTCCATCCCTCAGCAGAGCGTCAGTCCTCAAGAGACAAGACACAACAAATCAAACCCAATGAAAGGACGTTTTCATTAGTTTGCAACATTACAGTAGTGTTCTATATTTTGCAGTCATAGAACAAACTGACATTATATTTGTATCTACATGTAACTACAGAGACTGTACACTTGACAGAGACTGTACATTTGACAGAGACTGTACACTTGACAGCCACTCCATCACACTCTGTGCTGTTATGCCACTGAGCCAATATCTTGATCTAAACTCCAGATGCTATTCTGTTGTTAGTTCTCACTCTTCAGATGGGCCAGTCCACTGTGTCTCCCCCTGACACACACCAGAGCACAGGACAAAATGCTATATGAATTTCAACAGGACTGGACCAACTGAACTCACATAGAGGGGTTTGCAGTTCACTGCCCCAGTTAATCACTTAGCACTATGCTCCAAGGAAATCAATACTGGTTTTGGTGCGACTGACTACAACTCAGTGTTTTACTTCCTGCCGTTTGCAGTAACGGGCTGGTTACATTATATTATGCGTGTTAGATTATCTTTTGCATGTTAGATTAGAATTAACATACAAAAGAGCTTAATAGAATCTGTTAGTTGTCTTTGACAACCAGTGGTGTAAAGTACTTAAGTCAAAATACTTTCAAGTAATACTTAAGTAGTTATTTTGGGTATCTATACTTTACTATTAATATTTTGACAACTTTTACTTTTACTTCACTACATTCCTAAATAAAATAATGTACTTTTTACTCCATACATTTTCCCTGACACTCAAAAGTACTGGTTATATTTAGAATGCTCAAGCAGGACAGAATTATGGCACCTGTCAATATAACGCCTTGTCCTCCCTACTGCCTCTGATCTGGAGGACTCACCAAACACTAATACTGTGTTTGTAAATGATGTCTGAGTGTTGGAGTGTAAATGATGTCTGAGTGTTGGAGTGTAAATGATGTCTGAGTATTGGAGTGTAAATGATGTCTGAGTGTTGGAGTGTAAATGATGTCTGAGTGTTGGAGTGTAAATGATGTCTGAGTGTTGGAGTGTAAATGATGTCTGAGTGTTGGAGTGTAAATGATGTCTGAGTGTTGGAGTGTAAATGATGTCTGAGTGTTGGAGTGTAAATGATGTCTGAGTGTTGGAGTGTAAATGATGTCTGAGTGTTGGAGTGTAAATGATGTCTGAGTGTTGGAGTGTAAATGATGTCTGAGTGTTGGAGTGTAAATGATATCTGAGTGTTGGAGTGTAAATGATGTCTGAGTGTTGGAGTGTAAATGATGTCTGAGTGTTGGAGTGTAAATGATATCTGAGTGTTGGAGTGTAAATGATGTCTGAGTGTTGGAGTGTAAATGATGTCTGAGTGTTGGAGTGTAAATGATGTCTGAGTGTTGGAGTGTAAATGATGTCTGAGTGTTGGAGTGTAAATGATGTCTGAGTGTTGGAGTGTAAATGATGTCTGAGTGTTGGAGTGTAAATGATGTCTGAGTGTTGGAGTGTTCCCCTGGCTATCCATAATTAAAAATAATAAGAAAATCGTGCCGTCTGGTTTGCTTAATATAAGGAATTTGATGTATAGCATTTACTTTTACTTTGTACTTTTAGTCAAGTCGACTACAAAGTCCACAATGCAATGCTCTCTCTATGGGCTGGCTAGCTGTCACGATAGTGTAGGTGGAGAGACCAAGGCACAGCGCAGTTGAAGGCTATAGGCTTCTCTATGGCCAGAGCCTGACACTAGCTAGCTAGCTAGGTAGCAAACGTTGCTAGACACAATAATACCAAAGACAACATCAGCATGTGAAGTAGCTAATCAATTTAGGAGAGTACAATCTCACCATGTTCAACAGTGGAAGCTGCTGAGTGAGGGCTCATAAGAATGGCTGGAAAGGAGTGAGACTGTCCTCTCCAGTTAAAGTGCCACCAACATCCTGTGATGTTCAACCTGCAGAGCGATGTACCTCACAGATATACTTTTGAGGAGAGGAGATGGGAAACCTTGCCCATGCTATGTCAATGGGCCGCACGGCGCATTCGGGGCAATTCTGGGACAAGGAGCTCTCTCCTTCAAGGAGTGAATGGGAGTCTTTGGGGCGCTAGCTCCAAAAAACCTACTCATGCTTAAAAAATAACACTTGTTACCAAAGAGGCACATGTCTTCTGAATTCAAGAATTTAGTATTTCAGTCTATCATCATAATTTGATTAATTAACATCATTTTAGAGTGTGCTATAATGTCTGGCACACCATCCACAACGGATCAGATCCTTTTTAAGCATGTGTAACAATGAATTAGTACATTCAGTTACAATAGTTGTAACAAGCATGGTAACAAGATTTTGTTGTTACACGTGTATTTACAAACTGTAATACTACTAGTTACATTACGTTGTTACAGTGTAACAGTGATTGTTACGCGTAGTTACAACACTTGTTACAGTGTAACTACAAGTGTAAGTACACTGTAACAAGGACACCTTAAAATAAAGTGTTACCAAAAGTTGTTTTCACTTTCACTCCCCACAGGTTGTGCAACTAGTGAAACGGGCTCAAAGTTCATGGGTTATGTGTTGTTCAGGGGATATTCAGGCTCAAAGTTCATGGGTTATGTGTTGTTCAGGGGATATTCGGGCTCAAAGTTCATGGGTTATGTATTGTTCAGGGGATATTCAGGCTCAAAGTTCATGGGTTATGTATTGTTCAGGGGATATTCAGGCTCAAAGTTCATGGGCTATGTATTGTTCAGGGGATATTCAATTTGAGAGTGCGGAAAAGTAGGAGAGCAAAATTGTGTTTCCTTCGCTGATAAAACCAAATGTTACTTATCATGCCCTGCTCGTCATTTAGGATAGAACAGCTAGCCAGGAAATCCAACACCTGGTAGAGATCTCACCGGGAGAGAGAGAGAGAGAGAGAGAGAGAGGAGAGAGAGGAGAGAGAGACAGAGAGAGAGAGAGAGAGATACAGAGAGAGAGAGATACAGAGAGAGAGATGCAGAGAGAGAGAGAGAGAGGAGAGAGAGAGAGACAGAGAGAGATACAGAGAGAGATACAGAGAGAGAGAGAGAGAGAGGGAGGAGAGAGAGAGAGATACAGAGAGAGGAGAGAGAGAGAGAGAGAGGGGGGGGGGGGGGGGAGAGAGAGAGACAGAGAGAGAGAGATACAGAGAGAGGAGAGAGAGGGAGAGAGAGAGAGAGAGAGAGAGAGAGAGAGAGAGAGAGAGGAGAGAGAGAAAGAGAGAGGTTGGCTGGCTTTACTCTCTGCTTGGCTGACCTGCCTGACTTCCATAGCCAGATAATACTATGATTTATTGGCTTAGTACCGCCAACAGACTCATACTGTGCTTATTTCTTTGTGCAAGGTGACCAATGCCAGGTCAGATGTCAGAGGGCCAGAGAGTCAGAGAGGAGAGCTTTGCTGCTCTATTATTTTTACAGCCGAACCAAGTCAATGTGTCGACCACACCTGGCCAAGTC
>CM042411.1:29953320-29993320 GCA_023634145.1 Thymallus thymallus
TTTAGGAGGTAGATAGTAATGTATTCTATGGTAGTGTTTAGGAGGTAGATAGTAATGTATTCTATGGTAGTGTTTAGGAGGTAGATAGTAATGTATTCTATGGTAGTGTTTAGGAGGTAGATAGTAATGTATTCTATGGTAGTGTTTAGGAGGTAGATAGTAATGTATTCTATGGTAGTGTTTAGGAGGTAGATAGTAATGTATTCTATGGTAGTGTTTAGGAGGTAGATAGTAATGTATTCTATGGTAGTGTTTAGGAGGTAGATAGTAATGTATTCTATGGTAGTGTTTAGGAGGTAGATAGTAATGTATTCTATGGTAGTGTTTAGGAGGTAAATAGTAATGTATTCTATGGTAGTGTTTAGGAGGTAGATAGTAATGTATTCTATGGTAGTGTTTAGGAGGTAGATAGTAATGTATTCTATGGTAGTGTTTAGGAGGTAGATAGTAATGTATTCTATGATAGTGTTTAGGAGGTAGATAGTAATGTATTCTATGGTAGTGTTTAGGAGGTAGATAGTAATGTATTCTATGGTAGTGTTTAGGAGGTAGATAGTAATGTATTCTATGGTAGTGTTTAGGAGGTAGATAGTAATGTATTCTATGGTAGTGTTTAGGAGGTAGATAGTAATGTATTCTATGGTAGTGTTTAGGAGGTAGATAGTAATGTATTCTATGGTAGTGTTTAGGAGGTAGATAGTAATGTATTCTATGGTAGTGTTTAGGAGGTAGATAGTAATGTATTCTATGGTAGTGTTTAGGAGGTAGATAGTAATGTATTCTATGGTAGTGTTTAGGAGGTAGATAGTAATGTATTCTATGGTAGTGTTTAGGAGGTAGATAGTAATGTATTCTATGGTAGTGTTTAGGAGGTAGATAGTAATGTATTCTATGGTAGTGTTTAGGAGGTAGATAGTAATGTATTCTATGGTAGTGTTTAGGAGGTTTGGGGCATGAAGGGTTAAGAGCTCATCCTTAAACACCTTCCTGTCCTGATGTGATTATCGTGAACAGTCATAGTGGCCATGTGACACACACACACACACACACACACACACACACACACACACACACACACACACACACACACACATTGACCGCTTGTTCATCCTGCCATAACTCAGCCAGTGTCTCTAGTTGCTGTCCTAAAAGAAACACAGTAGAGAAAATAGCTCTGTAAGGAAACATCTGAAAGAGAGGACAGAACAGAGAGAGAGGACAGAACAGAGAGAGAGGACAGAACAGAGAGAGAGGACAGAACAGAGAGAGAGGACAGAGCAGAGAGAGAGGACAGAACAGAGAGAGATGACAGAACACAGAGAGAGGACAGAACAGAGAGAGAGGACAGAACAGAGAGAGAGGACAGAGCAGAGAGAGAGGACAGAACAGAGAGAGAGGACAGAACAGAGAGAGGACAGAACAGAGAGAGGACAGAACAGAGAGAGGACAGAACAGAGAGAGATGACAGAACAGGGAGAGGACAGAACAGAGAGAGGACAGAACAGAGAGAGAGGACAGAACAGGGAGAGGACAGAACAGAGAGAGAGGACAGAACAGAGAGAGAGGACAGAACAGAGAGAGGACAGAACAGAGAGAGGGGACAGAACAGAGAGAGAGGACAGAACAGAGAGACGGAACAAAAGATGCAAATATGTAACCACACAGATAGTGAAAACTGTAGTAGGTTGTAGTATCACTATGCTGGGACACTGTGTAACAGGGTTTGAGTTAGAGCATGTAAGAGTACAGTACATATGTGCTGTTTTAATTTGACCAGTTTCTCATGGCAGCAACAGGAAATGTGAATTATTATGTGGATTATAATTAACATACCATTTTGCAGGGGTTGCAATTTTTTTTTTTATGGCAAATCAAGTCTGACATTTTTGTGTGGAAATAACAAACTTTGGAAACCTGTATAAATCTCGAATACACTACAAGTTTGCATTTCCTGCTACAACCGCATGATGAAATAAGATAGTACATCTGTATATGGACATTCCCACTGAGATGGTTTGGTCAGAAACCTTGAAAACAGAGGAGGTTGGTGGTACCTTAATTGGGAATGACGGGGGAACGGCAGGTGCGGAATAGGTGGAATTGTATCAAATACAATTCCATTCCATTAACTCTGTTCCAGACAATATTATGAGCCGTACTCCCCTCTGCAGCCTCCATTGCTAGAAAACAGTAAACAAAAGATTGTCTAGTGTCTCAATAAATCGCAGTGGGACCATATCAGACTTGTGGACATCATTCATGTCTTTATAATGTGAGATCTACAGTGAGCTTGGTCCACTTTCACAAGACTATGCCCATGGATGTTCTACTCTCTTTCTCATGTCAACATAGACCAGACCTAAACAGTACAAACGTTGCAGACAGACCTGACTTTCCAGAGTCTATTGACCTTATCTCTCTCTCTGTAAATCCGGAAAATAACACAATTATTTGAGGAACAGAATCTGAACTGCGAATGAAATTAACCTATACTGATCCGGAACAGAACCGTAATTTTAAAAGCATGGTCATTTTTTCTAGTCCCACAAAAAACGCAACAAAGCACCTATGCAAAGCCCTAACTCTGTCAGTCAGAATTCCAGTGTCTGCCTGCCAGCTGAACATTTTTGCCAGTGTGTGTGTGTTTAGGCTACCAGCCCCTCTGAAGAATTGTCTACTGTAGCCTACTGAAGACGTTACAAGCATGATTCAGAAATTTGATTTTATTCGAGAAGAATGGATTAACTTTCTCAATGCTAGTTAAGGATACTATAGTTATGACCTTTCAAAGATGGGTTTTTCATTCTAGTTCTGCTCTGCACACACAAGCTTGTTAGCTAGCTAGCTAACATTAGTGCTGAAGTTCTAAGACATTCAAAGTTCCTCCTTAGAAGCCGTTCCTCCGTAGGTATAATTCTCTAAATCCCCTAGCTATGAGAGTACAGTAGATAGATGTTAATCTCTAAAGCCCCTAGCTAGGCCGGTACAGTAGGAAGGTGTGGTACAGAATTGGTTGGTTACATACACCTTAGCCAAATACATTTAAACTCAGTTTTTCACAATTCCTGACATTTAATCCTAGTAAAAGTTCCCTGTCTTAGGTCAGTCAGGATCACCACTTTATTTTAAGAATGTGAAATGTCAGAATAATAGCTAACTGAAACTGGCTAGCTTTAGAAAACCCTGAGTAGATCTAGCTTGGTTTGTAGTATTACCCCTCTGAGCTGCATGCAGACAGACAAAGGTCTCTCTGTTCTGTTCCTCCCGCCTCTGCTCTCTGAGGGAGACACTCAGGCTTCGGCCCAAATGGCACCCTATTCCCTATGACCTGTACAGATTCAGTCTTTTACATTTTCCCTGGACACTGTGTTCTATGCAAATGTTTTGGTTTGATGTTCAGCCAGTCAAGTACACTTCACTAGGACAACAAACTCTAAGACAGTAAGGATAAACTATAAGACAGACAAGAAGTCTGTTGAGTTGAGACCAGTATGTGTATGTGTGTGTTTTTCAGCGTAAATAACCACAGTTCTAGCAAGACCCTCCTCTACTCTCCTGAGGCGATGTCTGTCTACACCTTGACTTGCATAACCCCCAACCTCCTCTACACATCACAACACACCACCAGTGGGTTCAGAACAGGAGAAGGAGTCTCGGGGAGAGAGTGTGTGTGGTTGTCTCAGATGTGTGAATCCCAGCTTATATAAGGTCTTACTATAACGCCATTAGGGAGAGAAGCGGAGTACCTCTAGCTTGGCCCCAGCCAGATCCGTCTATGATCATTGCCATGCACTGGAGTTGGTAAAACAGCCTTAACAGATCTGGGAGCAGCTAGAATGCAACGATGGTCTTTGATTTTAGCAGCTTACACAGATGAGATACAGTACAAAAAAACGTCCGAGTGATTGTAGGGGTTCTACACCAAATCCAGTGTATAGAGTGTCATTTATAGATGACTTGCCAAGCACTGTTAAAGGTATAGCACTTGAAACTGAGAAAGATCCTGTATTGAAAATGGTTAAGAAGTATGTAATGTCAGGTTGGCCAAACCTTGCACCAGATGAAGTCTTTAAACCTTTAAGATTTAACTTTTGAGGATGAGTGTATTCTTTTGGGTTACAGGGTGGTGATTCCACAAAGCCTGCAAAGCTTACTATTGGCAGAGCTACATGAGAGTCATTGGGGTATGGTTAAGATTACATCCTTAGCTAGAAGTCTTCTCTGGCAGCCTACACTTGATGAAAATATTGAAACTGAAGTAAGTCTCTGTGCAAGCAGCAGCGTAGTGTGCCTGCAAAAGTGCCAGTACATACATGGACACGGGCATCAGGTCTATGGGAGAGAATTCACTTAGATTTTGCAGAAGACCAAAAGCAAATGTTTTTGGTTGTAATGATAGCTTATGCTAGATGGCCAGACATTGTACACATGCAGAGTACTACTTCAGCTAAAACTGTTGAGGTACTCAGACATCTGTTTCTTCCTATGGTCTGCTCCAGGAAGTAGTTACAGATAATGGCCCACAATTCACTTCCTGTGAAATGAAAACATTCTTAAAATTGAACGGTATCAAGCATACCACATCACCTGCATATCACCTAGCTTCAAACAAGTTAGCTGAAAGGCTAGTGCAAAATCTTAAGAAGTCGCTAGCTAAAAACAGAGCAGTAGGTGGTATGACGTTACAGCATTGTGTTGCTAACTTCCTATATGACTACCGCAACACACCACATACTAGTACACGCAAAACGCCAGCAGAGCTGTTCTTAAAGAGACAGGTTCGTACACAACTGTCCCTGATATGGACATTGAAATGGACAATACGATCAAAGTTCCTCAGAGCACTACTGCTGATGCAGTTGAGATGCCTCCACCACAGCCTCAGAATATTGTTCTGAGACCCCGTCCTGTCCGTGACAAACGCCCACCACAGAGGCTGAACTTGTAAAAGGACTATTGGAAAAAGACTGTTTTTAAACTAATTAAACAAAGAAATGTAACAACTTGTTTTGGAGAATCCTGTTTCCTGTAAAAGGAAAGTTAAAATGATGTAAATAGGTTATGTACTCAAGTTGTTTTAATAAATAGAACGTTGACACTGACTTTGAGAGATAAGAGTTGAAGTTACAGGGGAGGAGCTGTAGTGTTTGAGAGATAAGAGTTGAAGTTACAGGGGAGGAGCTGTAGTGTTTGAGAGATAAGAGTTGAAGTTACAGGGGAGGAGCTGTAGTGTTTGAGAGATAAGAGTTGAAGTTACAGGGGAGGAGCTGTAGTGTTTGAGAGATAAGAGTTGAAGTTACAGGGGAGGAGCTGTAGTGTTTGAGAGATAAGAGTTGAAGTTACAGGGGAGGAGCTGTAGTGTTTGAGAGATAAGAGTTGAAGTTACAGGGGAGGAGCTGTAGTGTTTGAGAGATAAGAGTTGACGTTACAGGGGAGGAGCTGTAGTGTTTGAGAGATAAGAGTTGAAGTTACAGGGGAGGAGCTGTAGTGTTTGAGAGATAAGAGTTGACGTTACAGGGGAGGAGCTGTAGTGTTTGAAATAAACCGTTTTCGTGATGTTAATGCTTCATACATTATCGTGTGTCTGACTACATGAACAAAGCTCTACATAATCCTTGTAGTAAGAATGGACAGAAACAAAGCGAAACACAAAGCCGTTTGAAACGTTCATTACATTTTAATAAAACAAAGAAAACAACAATAAAAGGACATTTCAGTGAGAAAATGTAAGATTAGCAGATTTTGTAGAGCCAAGCTCTTTATGTACAGCATACTGCACTAGAAAAATACATCTCCCTCACATTCTCCCCTCTTCCCTCCCTCCTTCCCTCTTCCCTCCCTCACATCCTCCCTCCTTCCCTCCCTCCCTCCCTCCCTCCCTCCCTCCCTCCCTCTTCCCTCCCTCACATCCTCCCTCCTTCCCTCCTTCCCTCCGTGTTCCACACTGTTTGAAAACCGTGCAGGGCTTTCAGGAGCATCTCAGAGATAACACAGGCTTCCAAAATGGCACCCTATTCCCTATATAGTGCACTACATTTGACCAAGGACCATAGAGCTCTGGTCAAAATAGTGCACTATATAGTCTATAGGGTGCCATTACGGACGCACAGTTCTGCTACATATGGACTGGGTCTGACTTCGTAGAACACACCGACAAACCAACGTGGAATCCTTGAGACGGTTCTGAGAGCTCTAATGAAGAGTTCTAGAATGATGTGATGTGTGATATGAAGACGGTTCTGAGAGCTCTAATGAAGAGTTCTAGAATGATGTGATGTGTGATATGAAGACGGTTCTGAGAGCTCTAATGAAGAGTTCTAGAATGATGTGATGTGTGATATGAAGACGGTTCTGAGAGCTCTAATGAAGAATGATGTGATGTGAAGAAAATGCTAAAGAGAGTCCCAACAGAGCAAGAGTTTCACTTTCAGTTTATATAGTATTTAAAAGAGACATTGTGGTTTTTCCTCTCAATTAATTTACATTCGAACCCCTTAAGATACAGATTTCAGGAATGCTGGGACATGCATTTTTACTCCATATACAGAATGATCAAATATCAAAACAGCCCTTGAACTGAGAAAAGACACAGCAGACTTAATTGGTAAAAAAACACACAACATTTAAAAAGCTATCTTAAAAAGCAAGAAATGTTTTTGTTTTTTACAAAATAAAGTATGCAAACGTTTTTTTTTGCTTAGAAAGTTTTAAATTAAAGAATTAGCTGCAACAAATGTTTGTTTTTGTTTATATAAAACACTAATAAACATAGCACTTAACAGTTAAGATTCACTCTTTTAGGAAATTGAAAAAAACTTATAAAAAAATGGACTTGATATTCAAGACACTGAAGGTTGAACATATCATATACATTTTTATCTGGAAGGGGGGGTTGAGACAATGGTTGGTCCCTATGGGTTTGACGTCAACACCAATGGTTGGTTCCTATGAGTTTGACGTCAACACCAATGGTTGGTCCCTATGGGTTTGACGTCAACACCAATGGTTGGTCCCTATGGGTTTGACATAAACACTAACCCATAGGATGACCACACAACCCCTTCTCCTTACAAATAATACCTCACTCCTCCTTGTACCCTCAGCCTATATCCCTACTAGGATGCATCCCAAATGACACCCTGTTCCCTATAGTAAACTACCTATGAGCCCTATAAGCCCTGGTCAAAAGCAGTGCATAAAAAGCAGTGAATAGGTGCCATTTCAGACACAGCACAAAAACATAGTCCTGTCGAGCTAGGCCAATCAGAATATAACACATCTTAAAACATATGGATAGTCCTGTCGAGCTAGGCCAATCAGAATATAACACATCTTAAAGACATATGGATAGTCCTGTCGAGCTAGGCCAATCAGAATATAACACATCTTAAAGACATATGGATAGTCCTGTCGAGCTAGGCCAATCAGAATATAACACATCTTAAAGACATATGGATAGTCCTGTGTACGTTGATTGCCAACAGTCGTTTGGATATTTCAGTTTTAAGGTGATGAGCCGGGACTGTGTGTGTCAAAAGGGGTCAGGGTTGAGATGGGTCAGGGTTAAAGGTCATAGATCAGGCATGTGCCCTAGAGGGTGGATATGGTTTTGCCCCAAATGGAACCCTATTCTCTATGGGCCCTAGTGCATAGTGTGGTATAGATGTGTCACAGCTTAGCCTAGGTGTTTAGCTCAGTGGGCTAACACAGTCTTGTGGTGTACAGACTCCCCAGGTTCAAACACAGACGGTCACACAGCATTAACTAGTGATAGCTACAAATCAGCCCAGACTGAACTAGGAGAGCTGTGGTCACCATCTTTAGATAACCATGGCCAGATGGATGATGGGTGGTGTGGTCACCATCTTTAGATAACCATGGCCAGATGTATGATGGGTGGTGTGGCCACCATCTTTAGATAACCATGGCCAGATGGATGATGGGTGGTGTGGCCACCATCTTTAGATAACCATGGCCAGATGGTGGTGATGGATGATGGGTGGTGTGGATGGTCTAATGCTCACAAGGCACATGTAGCACATTTGATTGTCTGTACGTTGGTGTGATTCCTAAAGACCCACACACAGCTTAGTGAGAGACGCACAGTCTGTCTGTCCTCTCAACCCACAGGCCCAGCTAACCCACAGGCTAAGTCCCAAATGGCACCCTATTCCCTACATAGTGCACTACTTTTGACCAGAACCATATGCACTATATAGGTAATAGGCCGCCATTTGGGATGCTAACACACACAGTACTGTTACTGACTGTTCCATCAACTAGGAGAAGAAACGGTACACATCCAGAGAGCTGAACAGCAACACTGAGCAAACATACACCAAATAAATTAGAATAAATTACTTTTGAAACGAAACGTAAGAGAGTAAAAAGAAAACTATCCTGGAAAAGGCCAGGCAGGAGTTGTATGGACAGAAAGAGAGAGAGATCTGGACAGAAAGAGAGAGAGAGAGATCTGGACAGAAAGAAAGAGAGATCTGGACAGAAAGAGAGAGAGAGATCTGGACAGAAAGTGAGAGAGACGGCTGAGAGAGAGAAGCGTCTACTTCGACTGGCTCAGTGTTCAGTGGTTTGCAGGAAACTTTAGGCTCAACTAATTCAGCACTATGTTCTTTCAAAGAGACCGGTCTCTCTTTCTGAACCAAAGAGCACAACTTTCTCTCTCCCTGGTCTTGTCATCTAGCTTGTTTTAAATATTCAAATGTATTGTGAAACGTCAAAACAGAACAGTGTCTGTGGTCTGTGGTGAAATCTGACATTTTAACCGATGATGTCACAGATAACCATTAAAGAACATGGATCAGTTCCAAATAGCAGCCTATTCTCTATGGGCTCTGGTTAAAAGTAGTCCACTATATAGTGACTAAGGTGCCATTTGGGACTTACAGGAACAGAAACAACAGTCTGTTGATCAGCTGACGTCATGTCCTTGGTTTCATATTGAAATGTTGCACTATCAAAATTCTGTCACAATTGGATTCTATGGGACTTCAGGAGTAGAAACTGAAGGTAAGGACTCACTAGAACTGAGCCCCCAGTAAAGACCAATGGTAGCACTGTGGCAGTGTGCATTGTTAGATAAAATCTACTATGTACAAAACCTTCTGTAAACAATGGACGGTTTCATAGGACTGAACCCTTCAGTACCTTGACAGCACTGTGTTAATTCCTTCCTGTTTAACATATTCAGCCATACCGCCACAGAATCTATTTCATTATGTATTTCATCAAACCATTTCAATTGTACTTGTGTATGAGAGTTGATGCCAAAGTGACTCAGGCTAAGATAGAGATAAGAGTGTAAAAGGTGACATGTATTTCATTGGTCTGAGTGACATCATCAAATCTGAAGATAGCCTTCATTGAACTTCATTGATTGATTGACTTATTAGATATACAGTACGTTGTCCCATGCATGCAAATTTGATTGTAACTGCAATAGATCGCTAAGGTTTAGTTACTTCCTTCAAACATGTCTTTTTCACAGCAGACCGATAGGGAAACAAAAGATGACTACTTATGTCGTCACAGGGTCTGTTGTTTGCGATTGTCAATACAGCCAGATAAAGAAATCCTGAAAACCTCTGAATATTGGATTTATCAAAAGTTGTCCTCACCTTCGACAGACCTACATCTTAGGATCTTTAAGACCACATAAATGCAATTATACATGCATTCATCCTGTTAATAAATAATTCAGACATAATCTTGATCTCATTCAGACTGAATCTTAAAACCACTTCAGACTGAATCTGATTGTCATCTCATTCAGACTGAATCTTAAAACCACTTCAGACTGAATCTGATTATCATCTCATTCAGACTGAATCTTAAAACCACTTCAGACTGAATCTGATTATCATCTCATTCAGACTGAATCTTAAAACCACTTCAGACTGAATATGATTATCATCTCATTCAGACTGAATCTTAAAACAACTTCAGACTGAATATGATTATCATCTCATTCAGACTGAATCTTAAAAACCACTTCAGACAAACTGCTGGTGGATGACACCATTGAAAGACACAGGATAAGACAATATTGCTCAATCTACACCAGAGATCAACAAGTCACGTAAGCAGACAGCGCTTGTCTTGACGACAACACCACAGAATCATTACGAGAACCCTTTTAAAATATAGACCAGCGTGAAACAGTGAAATATCGAGTTACATGGAGTTTTGTTTGTTCAGAAAATACATTGGAAGTTTGTCAAGTTTGTGGTGGCTGGGTGAGTAGAAATTCACACAGAAGACCATCCATTTCTATAAAGTCTTCTCTCTCATCTATAAAAAAAAAAAAAATAGTTTTATATCTTACAATTCTTTTAGAAAATATCTCTGTCTTCAAACAGCATGGCTGAGACAGAGAGAGAAGGAGAGAGGATTCTAGTCTCCATCCAGCAGGGACCAGTGGTTATCTTCTTCATCTTGGATTAAAAAACAAAAAGGAATCCAAACCCGTGTTCCATCATACAGTGCCATCTAAAAGTCTGGTCCCCGTTTTGGTCAGGGGACGAAAGGAGGAGAGGGGAGACCCTCTGAGGCGGGTGGTGGGTTTGGTGAGACACTCCCTCATCTCTCATGTCCTCTCAGGCGGGGTACGGCAGGGGCCCCTCTGTTAAACAGGAAGCCATAGAGGGCCATGGTCAGACGCATCCAGACTGGCAAGACATCCCTCTGATGCCACAGGAACTGTGAGGAAGAGAAGAGGGAGGGAGATTAATATCTATCTATCAATCAATCAATCAATCAATCAAGTCAGAATCAGTTCTATAGCATTTTTTAAAGTAACAGTTATCACAAAGTGCCTTACAGTAACCCGTCCACCTCCATAACCATCATCACTGCCACTATTACTGTCATTACCATCAGCAACAAGTTCTTGGAAACCACAAATGACTCTGTATGTGGTGCTTCCTGAGTTCAATATGACATCATGGTTTTGAGGTGAAACAACAATGTAACCGGTGGTGAACCAGCCGTCTAGACCAGACACAACACCGGAGCAGATCTGATAGTTCCACAACAGCAGTTGTGTTTCTGTCTCCAAGTGTTTCTGTTTGGTGTGCAACATAACTAGACTCTGTCAATAAGGGCTGTCTATTCCACATAGACACAGTAACAGGGTTCGACCCAAACTGTAGGGTCAGAGAAGGCCCAGTAACAGGGTTAGACCAAGACTGTAGGGTCAGAGAAGGCCCAGTAACAGGGTTAGACCAAGACTGTAGGGTCAGAGAAGGACCAGTAACAGGGTTAGACCCAGACTGTAGGGTCAGAGAAGGTCCAGTAACAGGGTTAGACCAAGACTGTAGGGTCAGAGAAGGCCCAGTAACAGGGTTAGACCAAGACTGTAGGGTCAGAGAAGGCCCAGTAACAGGGTTAGACCCAGACTGTAGGGTCAGAGAAGGCCCAGTAACAGGGTTAGACCCAGACTGTAGGGTCAAAGAAGGCCCAGTAACAGGGTTAGACCAAGACTGTAGGGTCAGAGAAGGACCAGTAACAGGGTTAGACCAAGACTGTAGGGTCAGAGAAGGACCAGTAACAGGGTTAGACCCAGACTGTAGGGTCAGAGAAGGCCCAGTAACAGGGTTAGACCCAGACTGTAGGGTCAAAGAAGGCCCAGTAACAGGGTTAGACCAAGACTGTAGGGTCAGAGAAGGACCAGTAACAGGGTTAGACCAAGACTGTAGGGTCAGAGAAGGCCCAGTAACAGGGTTAGACCAAGACTGTAGGGTCAGAGAAGGACCAGTAACAGGGTTAGACCCAGACTGTAGGGTCAGAGAAGGCCCAGTAACAGGGTTAGACCCAGACTGTAGGGTCAGAGAAGGCCCAGTAATAGGGTTAGACCCAGAGAATAAGAGTGAGATAGATGGGGGGGGGGGGGCTGGCTGATAAGAGCAAGACAATAAATACAGAGCCACGTCTCCAGGTTAGGACACAGTGCTCTCATCCAGTTCAGTTTGGATGGGTTTAAACAACCTCTCTGAGGCTGAGATAAAGAAAGAGTTGTATTTATTTATTGAACCTTTATTTAACTATGCAAGTCAGTTAAGAACAAATTCTTATTTACAATGACGGCCTACCAAAAGGCCTCCTGCAGGGACGGGGGATTAAAAATATAAATACATTCAATAAAAATATAGGACAAAAAACGACAAGAGAGACGACACCACAACACTACATAAAGAGAGACACCACAACACTACATAAAGAGAGACACCACAACACTACATAAAGAGAGACACCACAACACTACATAAAGAGAGACACCACAACACTACATAAAGAGAGACACCACAACACTACATAAAGAGAGACACCACTACACTACATAAAGAGAGACACCACAACACTACATAAAGAGAGACACCACAACACTACATAAAGAGAGACACCACTACACTACATAAAGAGAGACATAACAACACTACATAAAGAGAGACATAACAACACTACATAAAGAGAGACACCACTACACTACATAAAGAGAGACACCACAACACTACATAAAGAGAGACACCACAACACTACATAGAGAGAGACACCACAACACTACATAAAGAGAGACACCACAATACTACATAAAGAGAGACACCACAACACTACATAAAGAGAGACACCACAACACTACATAAAGAGAGACACCACAACACTACATAAAGAGAGACACCACAACACTACATAAAGAGAGACACCACAACACTACATAAAGAGAGACACCACAACACTACATAAAGAGAGACACCACAACACTACATAAAGAGAGACACCACAACACTACATAAAGAGAGACATAACAACACTACATAAAGAGAGACACCACAACACTACATAAAGAGAGACATAACAACACTACATAAAGAGAGACACCACAACACTACATAAAGAGAGACATAAACATGGCAGCAACACATGCTTGGGGTCAAGTTTAAGGAGCTCCTTTAGCACCTCGGACTCAGTGACCACCTGCAGGGAGAACCTTTATAGCGGGGCAGGGGTAAAAGAGGGAGGAGCATCCGAGATAGTTGCATTAGAAGGGGTGGCAAATGAGGAAATGTTGGACGGGCAAGGAGTCAAATAGGAATCCTGACTTAATGAAGTGTTGATTAAAGAGCTCAGCCATGTGCTTCTTGTCAGTAACAACCACATCATCAACTTTAAGGGACATGGGCAGCTGTGAGGAGGAGTTTTTATTCTCCTAGTCTTTCACCGTTTTCCAGAACTACATAGGGAGAAAGCTCCCCATATTTGATGACTTTCCATATCGCTGCTCTGCTTGCTCACCCAGACAGAACCAGTAATATACACGTTAACTGACTAATGATCATAACAACCAAGGCACTGCTGCTCCAGCTAGGAAACCCTCTGATGACTTCCTCCTCCTCCTAAATCTGCCTTCTCCCTCCCAGCCCATCTCCCTACCCCCTCCAGGAGCTGCATCTATCCCACCACTAAAGCCTCTCTTCCCCAACTTCCTTCCCTCTCATCTCTGTTCAAGCACATCTCCTGTTGGCTTTCTAACTGAAAAGTCAAGCTGGGTATTTCAACAAGCTGGGTATTTCAACAGGAAGCATCAGTCAGTCAGTCAGTATATATATTTTTTTAACTTACATACAGTAAGTATTCACACCCCTGAGTCAATACATGTTAGAATCACCTTTGGCAGCGATTACAGCTGTGAGTCTTTCTGGGTAATTCTCTAAGAGCTTTGAACAACTGGATTGTACAATATTTGCACACCATTCTTAGAAATATTCTTCAAGCTTTGTTAACTTGGTTGATGATCAGTGTTAGACAGCCATTTAAGTGTCATTAATAACTTCACCATGCTCAAAGGGATATTCAGTGTCTGCTTTATTTATTTACCCATCTACCAATAGGTGCCCTTCTTGGTGAGGTATTAAAAAACCTCCCTGATCTTTGTGGTTGAATCTGTGTTTGAAATTCACTGATTCTAACCTATTATGTGACATATTAAGCACATTTTTACTCCTGAACTTATTTAGGCTTGCAATAACAAAGGGATCGAATACTTATTGACTCAAGAAATTGTAGCTTTTAATTTTTATTAATTTGTAAAAATTTGGAAAACCATAATTCTACTTTGACATAATGGGGTATTGTGTGTAGGCCAGTGACACAAAAATCTCAAAGTAATTAATTTTACTATGTGGAAAACGTGAAGGGGTGTGAATACTTTCTGAAGGTACGGTATATGTTGTATAAGGGGGAATAATTTTGGACAGTGCTTTCCTGACAGGAACAATAGTGAAGTGCTTCATTATCGGTCAGACTTGGGGTATGTGTGTGTGTGTGTGTGTGTGTGTGTGTGTTCACACTTGGTAACCAAATACAATAAGGACTTGTCTACTGCTCACCTAAATCTCACACACCCTACACCTCCCCTGGTCACCCTAGTTACCAAATCAAACATGAGTTAAACAAGATAGCATCTACAGTACACACACACACACACACATAAATCCAGTTAGTGGGGCTAGCGAGTGAGTGAAGTATTGTGGGTAGTCGTCACGTTTCTGGCTGCATCTGTAGTGAGTTAGTCACAGTTCTATTTTTAGACCGGCATCTAAAGAGCCGGCCCAGTTCTACCCAGACTCAGAAGTAGCTCTGACTCTGACCACCACACATCATTATCATAGTGGCTGTCTGTCTAACTACCAGCCACTACTGATAATCAGTCAGCCACACCTCACCTTAACATACAGACCCCATGCATGACCCCTCCTAGGTGTCTCTCTAATATATATATATTTTTTTTTTTTTTTTTTTTTTATTATTATTATTATTATTAATTTGGGACACATATTTGACCCCTTTCTTGGGGTAGGTGCAAAACTACCTTCATAATTCATAAAGTGCTGGGGGTCGTAGAGTAAAACGGAGAACACCATAGTGTTTGTGAGAACCCCCCCCCCCTTTTTCATACAGTGGCCATAATAATTTGGATGCTACAGACGTTGTCGTAAAAGAAGACTGATTTTCAGGGTGTCTCATGGTCTGACAAACACCGCTGTAGCTCGGCCTCCTTCCAGACGCGGAAGGCCGCTACAGGCGGATGCAGTGCATTGAGACGCAGCCCATGATATCTCTAGTTTAAACTGATGGATTTTGATGGGGATTTTTTATTATGTTACTTAGATTGACACACTGGTGATTCAATAGACTAGATTTTTAATGTGCTTGGTCATTTGTGGTGTTGGGTTGGGGGGAAATGGTTCTATTGAACGGTTCTAGCCCAGAATGTGGTTGAATCATTGACAGAGGTCTATTTTTAGCAGGCTTATTTGTGGCCGCCCCAGCTGGCAAAATGTTGGGACTTTTCTTTTCACAGTGAAGAGCCACAAGCCACTGCAGTGGGTGGCCCCAGCCCAAACCCAACCAAACACGCAGACACAGACACACACAGTTAGTTAACCTTTGACCCTTACCAGTTGAACATGGTCCTGGTGGAACTGGTCTCCGATCTCCCGGAGTTTACGTCCAATCCTCACCTCCGTGCTATCCTCTGTGCTATCCTCAATCCGCTCTTCATCTGGTCTCTCCTCCCTCCTTCCCTCCCCCCCATCCTCCTCCCTCCTCCCCTCCCCCTCCTCGTTCTGCCTCTCTCCCTGATCGTCCATGGGCTCGAACTGAGCTGGGATGTGCAAATGGAATCCAGCGTTGCCTGTGTGAAGAAAAATGTATATTGTTCAGTGTCACTGTTTTATAATGCCATTGGGGTCATGGGCTAGATTTAACCTCTGATTCACCATCAGTTGGTGAGATATTCGGTTGACTCAAGCATAATAAACCATAGCCTTTTGCAGTTGAGTTTAATAATGATTTTGGGGAGAGGTATGTAGGGATCCCCCCCCGGGGGATCGATAAAGTATCTATCTATCTATCTATCTATCTATCTATCTATCTATCTATCTATCTATCTATCTATCTATCTATCTATCTATCTATCTATCTATCTATCTATCTATCTATCTAACAGATCTCTTCCCTTTTGACTTTTTGAAGTGGACAGATTAGTATGGCCCTTGACTCTGGTCTCATGACAAGCAGCTAAACTTTCTAGATTTCCTGGTGGTTGTGTTTATGTGCCAGACATAGAGACACAACGCTCCTTTTGTCTGTCACCAAAGACCAGCTGTCTGGCTAGGTGACTCACTGTGTTTACTTTAGCCTGCTGTAACTGTAGCCGTACTGCTGTATCGCTGCCAGTAACACTAAACTGGGTCTATCAGATTTGGCATCGTGATGGTTTCTTACAGTCAAATTATAGCAAAAGATAAAAAAACTCCCTCTATACGAGCGTGTCGGTAGCCGGTAGGGTGGAAACTCAAACATGTTAAGTTAAACCAACAACAACCCAGCTGGGTTGGGTTTCGTCACCGACCATGGCACGCGTTACCTGCCCTCATCATTGTCAAGCCATTAAGAAAACAATTATCTTTACGTAATAAAAGAGATCTGTCTGTTCCTTTGTCCATAGATAGGAGAGACAGGGACGTAAATAGACGGAGAAGGCTGGAGATATGGGGAATAGTTCTTAACTAGAGGTCTGTGAAAGGGTAAAGGTCACACTGAGAAAGTCTCTAGTGTCTATGATAAGTTAGGGGTCATAATAATTGCTGCCTGCCGGTTAGAACAGTAGGCTGTGTTTACGTTTCTGAATTTTGACAAAGACGTTTAGAACAATGGTCACCTCTCATTGGTCTGATAAACAAGCCGCAGTGTTACTCAACGGTTTTACTCTGTTAGAGTGATGTCACACTGATGACATTACATCACAGCACACAACTTTCTATTCAAATGTGTGTGTTTGTGTGTAATTATTTTCTCTCTGTTTTATCGCCTGAATGATTTACTGTAAGTATGTGTATGAAACATGACATGACATGATAACCTCTACTGTGACAGTGTAGAATACCTGGATGTTACGTATCGCCACTTTGAATATGAAAAACAGTCCGATGCTTTGGTCTAGTGGAAAACCCCTCAGTCACACTACACTAAACCAACACTATAACTGTCATCTGATCAGGACGAACCACACTACACTAAACCAACACTATAACTGTCATCTGATCAGGACGAACCACACTACCCTAAACTAACACTATAACTGTCATCTGATCAGGACGAACCACACTACCCTAAACTAACACTATAACTGTCATCTGACCTGAGATCAGACCTTTTATTTATTTATTTATTTTATTTCACCTTTATTTAACCAGGTAGGTCAGTTGAGAACAAGTTCTCATTTGCAACTGCGACCTGGCCAAGACAAAGCAAAGCAGTGCGACAAATAACAACACAGAGTTACACATTAAACAAACAGTCAAAAACACAATAGAAAAATCTATATACAGAGTGCAAAATGTAGTGCAAAAATGCAGTAAGGTTAGGAGGTAGGACAATAAATAAGACTATAGTGGTGAAATAAATTACAGATTATCATCATTAACACAGGAATGAAGGATGTGCAAATTATGATGTGCAAATAGAGATACTGGAGTGCAAGATTAGTGAAAATAAACAAAAATAAATATGGGGATGAGGTAGTAGTGTGGGCTATTTACAGAAGGGCTATATACAGGTGCAGTGATCGATAAGCAGCTTTGACAACTGATGCTTAAAGTTAGTGAGGGAGATAGGAACCTCTAGCTTCAATGATTTTTGCAATTCGTTCCAGTCATTGGCAGCAGAGAACTGGAAGGAATGGCGGCCAAAGGAGGTGTTGGCTTTGGGGGTGACCAGTGAGATATACCTGCTGGAGCGCATGCTACGGGTGGGTGTTGCTATGGTGACCAGTGAGATATACCTGCTGGAGCGCATGCTACGGGTGGGTGTTGCTATGGTGACCAGTGAGATATACCTGCTGGAGCGAATGCTACGGGTGGGTGTTGCTATGGTGACCAGTGAGATATACCTGCTGGAGCGCATGCTACTGGTGGGTGTTGCTAAGTCAAATACTTTTACATATTTGAGCTGTTTTTGATTTAAATACAATGAGTTTACCAAACATTAGGAACACCTTCCTAATACTGAGTTGAACCCCCTTTTGCCCTCAGAACAGCCTCAATTTGTTGGGGCATGGACTCTACAAGGTGTCAAAAGCTTTCCACAGGGATGCTGGCCCATGTTGACTCCAATGCTTCCCACAGTTGTGTCAAGTTGGCTGGATGTCCTTTGGGAAACGGACCATTCACGATACACACAGGAAACTTTTGAGCGTGAAAATCCCAGCAGCATTGAAGTTCTTGATACAAACCGGTACACCTACTACCACACGCCGTTCAAAGACTATTAATTATTTTAATTACCTTTCCCATTCACATTCTGAATGGCACACACACACAATCCATGTCTCAATTGTCTCAAGGCTTAAAAATCCTTCTTTAACCTGTCTCCTCCCCTTATTCTACACTGATTGAAGTGGATTTAACAGGTGACATCAATAAGGGATCATAGCTTTCACCTGGATTCACCTGGTCAGTCTATGTGATGGAATGTTTTGATGATGCATGTTATGTGGTCCCTTACCATGGAACCGTGTTCTGGCCTGGTGATTGTCCTGCAAGATGTTGTTGTTGTGGCCTTGTGGAACCATGATGTTGTGTCCATCTGACCGTGGGACAATGGCATTGTGTCCAGTCTGTGTAGACCTGTCCTGGGTGTCTCTGGTCACCCTGTTGTCCCTGTCCCTGGTGTGGAACTTGATGTCCCTGAAGGAGTTGCCCCAGCACGGTAAGGCAGGACTCTGAAGAGACATGTCCTCCTCCTCGTCATCCATTAGGAGCCTCAGTGCTAGTCTCCCTACAGGAGAGAGGAGAGGGGGCACTTTAGTGTCAGAGAGAGAGACTGGGTGATGTGAGAATGCACGTGTGTTTGAGGGGAAGTTACTGTAAATCAGATGAGGAAGTTACTGCAAATCAGGTGGAAGGGAATTACTGTAAATCAGGTGAGAGGGAGTTACTGTAAGTCAGGTGGAACATAACTTTGTCGACCAGCAAAAGTCTAAATAGCAATCAAAGCATTAGTTAGAAGAGCTGCTGAACTTGAAGAAGTGGACTTGATGGAATTTCCTCATTAGACACATGGTGAGGTGTGCTAATTCCACAACACTTCAAACCATTTCTCAAAGCCAATTTAAATGAGCCTGATTCCTGGTGTTCGTGTGTTTCCTTCACATCAGTGTCCGGAGGCAGAATCCCCAGTGTATGGGGACCTAGCATGAGGCTGGAAAGGCTGTTCTCGATATGCCACCCCTCCTCACGCAAACACACACTCCCTGTGAGCATTGAGCTGAGCGGCTCCTGATAAGTGTCAGCCAGTAATGGGGTGAAAACAGATCTGATGCTACCTTCCCAGGATGAAACCACAGTTCATGTTGAAACTCCAAGCGCCGCCACACATAAGTAAGCCGCAAGCTTCATGGAGCAACAACAAAACAAGTTTCCCCTTCCATACGGAAAAAAAGTCACGTAAAATCTATTTCAAATACATTTGCATCTTTACTCAAATGCATGTAATGCCTGACAATACTCCAGACATGCATAGCTATGACACCTAGTCCAGACATGCATAGCTATGACACCTAGTCTACAGGATGGCTTCTTAACTTACTCTTTAAATATAGATCAATGGAGATCATGTTCTGGCCACCAAGCCAAAACTAATGACAGTGATATAATTTAGATTGTGATTGTAAGTCTCTCTCGTTCTGGCCACCAAGCCAAAACTAATGACAGTGATATAATTTAGATTGTAAGTCTCTCTCTCTCTCTCTCTCTCTCTCTCTCTCTCTCTCTCTCTCTCTCTCTCTCTCTCTCTCTCTCTCTCTCTCTCTCTCTCTCTCTCTCTCTCTCTCTCTCTCTCTCTCTCTCTCTCTCTCTCTCTCTCTCTCTCTCTCTCTCTCTCTCTCTCTCTCTCTCTCTCTCTCTCTCTCTCTCTCTCTCTCGTCTCTCTCTCTCCTCTCTCTCTCTCTCTCTCTCTCTCTCTCTCTCTCTCTCTCTCTCTCTCTCTCTCTCTCTCTCTCTCTCTCTCTCTCTCAAAGTTAATGCAATGCTTACTTAGGCAAATGATAACTGATGTATCGCTACTAGCCACTTTCCTATGGTATGCACTGTCACAGGGGCTGCCAACCTCTGCTGCACAGTCACAGCTGTATACCCAGGCAGCTGCTGTTGTGACAGGCTATGGGAGAATGCCGTATTTTTTAATTATTTATTGGATATAAAATAGGTTACAATCTAAAAAAATGGCTTAAAAAAATCTAAGTCCTCCTAGAAATCTGGGTGAATTTGGGGGCATGTGGTGCAGTGCTAGTCTGGGCAACCTGGGCTCAGAGGTAGACGTAACATAGTAAATGTACATCCGAGACACTCCAATTAGTTTGATATGTTACATTTCGTATGGTATGTATTCATTTGTGGATGTCCATTATCCATTTCGTATGATATGTTACTAATGTAATGTAATGTAATTAAGTAACCTTCTGTCTGCTGTATGTAACTATAGTGTTGCACATCTGATGTTCAAAACTTTTTCAGGTTCGGTTACTGGCTCAACGCTCTTAACCGCTATGCTACCTGCCGCCCAACATGTCTAGTCTATGAGACCAGGCTGCATGAGGTGCGCGTGGCAGGCAGGCAGGCAGGCAGGCAGCTCGAGAGCAGAGCGCAATGGTGCGTCACTATCTAAGTAAACAAGTCGTTCATGGCTCTGTTGTGAGAAGCAAATCTGTTATAACGTGATTCTGACGTGCGATAAGAATAGTGTCGTGTCAATGAAAACAATTAATGACAGTGAATGACTGCGCCAGACTCTTGAAAAGCCACACATACTGCAATGGTTAACTATGAGGAAAACGTCATTCATTTATCTCGCGCCGCGAAATCATTCGATCTCAACTGATATCAGTAGCGCGAGCTGGAGCGCTCAACTCCCTTTTTGGTGGGTTTTATTTGGGGAGATAATTCCAGACATACATCCAAAACATTCTTACTAATGTGAACCACGCACAAAATGTAGTCTAAAATCGGATTTTCTAAAGAACAGTGGTGAGTGGAAACAAGGCAAGAAGCAGAACAACTGATCCACACTTTCATTCTAATCAGTCACTCAAGCCTTTCATTATCCACTAAATAGGCAAATGTTCATGGATTCAAAAATACATTAATTCATTCGCTATCGTTGAAAGGCCCTCCTAGATTGCGCTGACTGGAGGCTATCCTACTGTAAACGGAAAGCGGTTGACAGACAATCCATCACACCCAACCCGACGCCCGGACATTTGTTTACAAACTGGGCGACCCGGCAGCGCACTGACAACTTCAACCTACATCTACAAATGTAATTGTATAAATAACCCTACAAACTGAATCATATGCAGGACTCACCGCCAGTTAAGTAAGTTATTTCCGTTGTGATGGGTGGTGTCTTGTCAACTTGGTGTTGACTGATTCTCCAGAATTGAACAGAGCTGTGTATCCTTCAACCTCTTGCATTACAGTCTCTCAGATGAATGTTTGCAGTTTCTGTACAAGTGTTTTTTTCTCTCTCTCAAGTACCAGTGACAAATCGGTCCGCCCAGACAAGTAGAATAAAATATGTAAATACATTCTGTTAAAGTGACAGTCCATCAATTTGTTGGTCTGCCTTGCCAACGTGCGAAACACACGCCAATAAAAACACAATTCGCGATTTATTAGGTGCGCTTGCTGAAGGCAAAGCACAACAATAGATTTCTTACGTACTCGTATTGTGGGGCTTGAAAAGCTAAATCTACCACTTACATTTTAAACATACTTCTTATTCTCCTTCTTCTTATTCTCCTTCTTCTTATTCTCCTTCTTCTTATTCTCCTTCTTCTTATTCTCCTTCTTCTTATTCTCCTTCTTCTTATTCTCCTTCTTCTTATTCTCCTTCTTCTTATTCTCCTTCTTCTTATTCTCCTTCTTCTTATTCTCCTTCACCGTTTAGGCTGAAATGCCATTCAAACTTTAAAACTTGTTGATATACTTTATACTTTTCAAGTTATACATTTTTTTTGTCCACTTTCATGCCATTTCCTCAACATTAGGAATAACTTCTTCCAATCAATAGACAGAGCTGTTTTAGTAACCTATCTACAGTGGCATGTATTCATGAACGCCAAGGGAAGTCTATGTTTCATAATTTTGCTTCAATTCGCAAGAGGCTGAATGTACAGTTGAAGTGGGAAGTTTACATACACCTTAGCCAAATACATTTATACTCAGTTTTTCACAATTCCTGACATTTAATCCTAGTAAAAATTAGGAACACCACTTTATTTTAAGAATGTGAAATGTCAGAAAAATAGTAGAGAGAATGATTTATTTCAGCTTTTATTTCTTTCATCACATTCCCAGTGGGTCAGAAGTTTACATACACTCAATTAGTATTTGGTAGCATTGCCTTTATATTGTTTAACTTGGGTCAAACGTTTCGGGTAGCCTTCCACAAGCTTCCCACAATAAGTTGGGTAAATTTTGGCCCATTCCTCCTGACAGAACTGGTGTAACAGAGTCAGGTTTGTAGCTTTTTCAGTTCTGCCACAAATTGTCTATAGGATTGAGGTCAGGGCTTTGTGATGGCCACTCCATTACCACTCCAACTACTGAACCACAAAACTACTGACCAGAACCACACAACTACTGAACTACAAAACTACTGACCAGAACCACACAACTACTGAACCACAAAACTACTCACCAGAACCACACAACTACTGATCCACACAACTACTGACCAGAACCACACAACTACTGACCAGAACCACACAACTACTGAACTACAAAACTACTGAACCACAAAACTACTGACCAGAACCACACAACTACTGACCCACAAAACTACTGACCAGAACCACACAACTACTGACCAGAACCACACAACTACTGACCCACAAAACTACTGACCAGAACCACACAACTACTGAACCACAAAACTACTGACCAGAACCACACAACTACTGAACCACAAAACTACTCACCAGAACCACACAACTACTGATCCACACAACTACTGACCAGAACCACACAACTACTGACCAGAACCACACAACTACTGAACTACAAAACTACTGAACCACAAAACTACTGACCAGAACCACACAACTACTGACCCACAAAACTACTGACCAGAACCACACAACTACTGACCAGAACCACACAACTACTGAACCACAAAACTGCTGAACCACAAAACTGCTGAACCACAAAACTGCTGACCACAACCACACAACTACTGAACCACAAAACTACTGACCAGAACCACACAACTACTGACCAAGACCACACAACTACTGAACCACACAACTACTGACCAGAACCACACAACTACTGAACCACAAAACTACTGACCTGAGCCACAAAACTACTGACCAGAACCACACAACTACTGACAAAGACCACACAACTACTGATCACACAACTACTGCCCACTATTACTGACCACAACTACTGACCAAAACTACAGACCAAAACTACTGACCAAAACTATTGATCACTACTGACTAGTGATGGGCATTTGAAATTATTTCACTATTAAAATAATATCATTTAAGTATAACTTTAAAAATGTCTTCCACTGCCACAAATATAAATACCTTTAAACTTAGATTTTCTTCTTCTTATTATTCTTATGCTCTAGAGATTACACGATTTAAGCTATTAACACAAAACCAACTTCGAAATGTCCAGACAGCCCCAACTCGGGTTGCTTGAGAAAATATTTTTGATAGCATTTATAATTTTCTAACTATAACAATATTCAAATGAAATCCCAATGCATTTAAATTGGAAAAAGGGGCGGTAGACTGGAATGTAAAAAAAATCAACTTGAACTCAAAGCCAATGTTCATATGTTCAGACTGGCCCAACTTAGAATGTTCATATGTTCAGACTGGCCCAACTCAGAATGTTCATATGTTCAGACTGGCCCAACTTAGAATGTTCATATGTTCAGACTGGCCCAACTCAGAATGTTCATATGTTCAGACTGGCCCAACTTAGAATGTTCATATGTTCAGACTGGCCCAACTTAGAATGTTCATATGTTCAGACTGGCCCAACTTAGAATGTTCATATGTTCAGACTGGCCCAACTCAGAATGTTCATATGTTCAGACTGGCCCAACTCAGAATGTTCATATGTTCAGACTGGCCCAACTTAGAATGTTCATATGTTCAGACTGGCCCAACTCAGAATGTTCATATGTTCAGACTGGCCCAACTTAGAATGTTCATATGTTCAGACTGGCCCAACTCAGAATGTTCATATGTTCAGACTGGCCCAACTTAGAATGTTCATATGTTCAGACTGGCCCAACTCAGAATGTTCATATGTTCAGACTGGCCCAACTTAGAATGTTCATATGTTCAGACTGGCCCAACTCAGAATGTTCATATGTTCAGACTGGCCCAACTTAGAATGTTCATATGTTCAGACTGGCCCAACTCAGAATGTTCATATGTTCAGACTGGCCCAACTTAGAATGTTCATATGTTCAGACTGGCCCAACTTAGAATGTTCATATGTTCAGACTGGCCCAACTTAGAATGTTCATATGTTCAGACTGGCCCAACTTAGAATGTTCATATGTTCAGACTGGCCCAACTTAGAATGTTCATATGTTCAGACTGGCCCAACTTAGAATGTTCATATGTTCAGACTGGCCCAACTTAGAATGTTCATATGTTCAGACTGGCCCAACTCAGAATGTTCATATGTTCAGACTGGCCCAACTTAGAATGTTCATATGTTCAGACTGGCCCAACAGAATGTTCATATGTTCAGACTGGCCCAACTTAGAATGTTCATATGTTCAGACTGGCCCAACTCAGAATGTTCATATGTTCAGACTGGCCCAACTTAGAATGTTCATATGTTCAGACTGGCCCAACTTAGAATGTTCATATGTTCAGACTGGCCCAACTCAGAATGTTCATATGTTCAGACTGGCCCAACTTAGAATGTTCATATGTTCAGACTGGCCCAACTCAGAATGTTCATATGTTCAGACTGGCCCAACTTAGAATGTTCATATGTTCAGACTGGCCCAACTTAGAATGTTCATATGTTCAGACTGGCCCAACTTAGAATGTTCATATGTTCAGACTGGCCCAACTCAGAATGTTCATATGTTCAGACTGGCCCAACTCAGAATGTTCATATGTTCAGACTGGCCCAACTTAGAATGTTCATATGTTCAGACTGGCCCAACTCAGAATGTTCATATGTTCAGACTGGCCCAACTTAGAATGTTCATATGTTCAGACTGGCCCAACTCAGAATGTTCATATGTTCAGACTGGCCCAACTTAGAATGTTCATATGTTCAGACTGGCCCAACTCAGAATGTTCATATGTTCAGACTGGCCCAACTTAGAATGTTCATATGTTCAGACTGGCCCAACTCAGAATGTTCATATGTTCAGACTGGCCCAACTTAGAATGTTCATATGTTCAGACTGGCCCAACTCAGAATGTTCATATGTTCAGACTGGCCCAACTTAGAATGTTCATATGTTCAGACTGGCCCAACTTAGAATGTTCATATGTTCAGACTGGCCCAACTTAGAATGTTCATATGTTCAGACTGGCCCAACTTAGAATGTTCATATGTTCAGACTGGCCCAACTTAGAATGTTCATATGTTCAGACTGGCCCAACTTAGAATGTTCATATGTTCAGACTGGCCCAACTTAGAATGTTCATATGTTCAGACTGGCCCAACTCAGAATGTTCATATGTTCAGACTGGCCCAACTTAGAATGTTCATATGTTCAGACTGGCCCAACAGAATGTTCATATGTTCAGACTGGCCCAACTTAGAATGTTCATATGTTCAGACTGGCCCAACTTAGAATGTTCATATGTTCAGACTGGCCCAACTTAGAATGTTCATATGTTCAGACTGGCCCAACTTAGAATGTTCATATGTTCAGACTGGCCCAACTCAGAATGTTCATATGTTCAGACTGGCCCAACTTAGAATGTTCATATGTTCAGACTGGCCCAACAGAATGTTCATATGTTCAGACTGGCCCAACTTAGAATGTTCATATGTTCAGACTGGCCCAACTCAGAATGTTCATATGTTCAGACTGGCCCAACTTAGAATGTTCATATGTTCAGACTGGCCCAACTTAGAATGTTCATATGTTCAGACTGGCCCAACTCAGAATGTTCATATGTTCAGACTGGCCCAACTTAGAATGTTCATATGTTCAGACTGGCCCAACTCAGAATGTTCATATGTTCAGACTGGCCCAACTTAGAATGTTCATATGTTCAGACTGGCCCAACTTAGAATGTTCATATGTTCAGACTGGCCCAACTTAGAATGTTCATATGTTCAGACTGGCCCAACTCAGAATGTTCATATGTTCAGACTGGCCCAACTCAGAATGTTCATATGTTCAGACTGGCCCAACTTAGAATGTTCATATGTTCAGACTGGCCCAACTCAGAATGTTCATATGTTCAGACTGGCCCAACTTAGAATGTTCATATGTTCAGACTGGCCCAACTCAGAATGTTCATATGTTCAGACTGGCCCAACTTAGAATGTTCATATGTTCAGACTGGCCCAACTCAGAATGTTCATATGTTCAGACTGGCCCAACTTAGAATGTTCATATGTTCAGACTGGCCCAACTCAGAATGTTCATATGTTCAGACTGGCCCAACTTAGAATGTTCATATGTTCAGACTGGCCCAACTCAGAATGTTCATATGTTCAGACTGGCCCAACTTAGAATGTTCATATGTTCAGACTGGCCCAACTTAGAATGTTCATATGTTCAGACTGGCCCAACTTAGAATGTTCATATGTTCAGACTGGCCCAACTTAGAATGTTCATATGTTCAGACTGGCCCAACTTAGAATGTTCATATGTTCAGACTGGCCCAACTTAGAATGTTCATATGTTCAGACTGGCCCAACTTAGAATGTTCATATGTTCAGACTGGCCCAACTCAGAATGTTCATATGTTCAGACTGGCCCAACTTAGAATGTTCATATGTTCAGACTGGCCCAACAGAATGTTCATATGTTCAGACTGGCCCAACTTAGAATGTTCATATGTTCAGACTGGCCCAACTCAGAATGTTCATATGTTCAGACTGGCCCAACTTAGAATGTTCATATGTTCAGACTGGCCCAACTTAGAATGTTCATATGTTCAGACTGGCCCAACTCAGAATGTTCATATGTTCAGACTGGCCCAACTTAGAATGTTCATATGTTCAGACTGGCCCAACTCAGAATGTTCATATGTTCAGACTGGCCCAACTTAGAATGTTCATATGTTCAGACTGGCCCAACTTAGAATGTTCATATGTTCAGACTGGCCCAACTTAGAATGTTCATATGTTCAGACTGGCCCAACTCAGAATGTTCATATGTTCAGACTGGCCCAACTTAGAATGTTCATATGTTCAGACTGGCCCAACTCAGAATGTTCATATGTTCAGACTGGCCCAACTTAGAATGTTCATATGTTCAGACTGGCCCAACTCAGAATGTTCATATGTTCAGACTGGCCCAACTTAGAATGTTCATATGTTCAGACTGGCCCAACTCAGAATGTTCATATGTTCAGACTGGCCCAACTTAGAATGTTCATATGTTCAGACTGGCCCAACTTAGAATGTTCATATGTTCAGACTGGCCCAACTTAGAATGTTCATATGTTCAGACTGGCCCAACTTAGAATGTTCATATGTTCAGACTGGCCCAATTTAGATTATACCATATATATTACGCCGAGCTTGTATCGTCATACCCAAAGAAGATTCAAGGCTGTAATCGCTGCCAATTTTCTAAAAACCTGTTTTTGCTTTGTCATTATGGGGTATTGTGTCTTTATGGGGTATTGTGTCATTATGGGGTATTGTGTCATTACGGGGTATTGTGTCATTACGGGGTATTGTGTCATTACGGGGTATTGTGTCATTATGGGGTATTGTGTCATTATGGGGTATTGTGTCATTATGGGGTATTGTGTCATTATGGGGTATTGGGTCATTATGGGGTATTGGGTCATTATGGGGTATTGTGTCATTATGGGGTATTGGGTCATTATGGGGTATTGGGTCATTATACTAACACAAGAGGAATAAAATACACAATATTGAAGATATATACAGGAAGTACCAGATCAATGTGCAGGAGTACGAGGTATTTGAGGTAGATATGTACATGAAGTCAGGGTAAAGTGACGTGGTATCAGGATAGATAATAATAAGGTATTTGAGGTAGATATGTACATGAAGGCAGGGTAAGGTGACTAGGTATCAGGATAGATAATAATAAGGTATATGAGGTTGATATGTACATGAAGGCAGGGTAAAGTGACGTGGTATCAGGATAGATAATAATAAGAGTAGAATTGAGAACAGAGTAGCATGAGTAGGATGTCATTGTAAATAAGAATGTGTTCTTAACTGACTTGCCTAGTTAAATAAAATGTAAAACAAAAAATTTGTGCTATTTAGTGAATGTATGTGGCTTAGGACAGTATTCCTGCTCCACAGTACCTCACCCCTACATCTGCTGATGTATGAAGAGTAATGTTTTATGACAGGCACTATCTGTGAGACAACAAGACAAGCAAACACCCCTCCTCAGTTCCTGCCCAGATCCTCATCCTTGTTCAACCTTGTGTTGTTTAGCTAGCACCCCTCACCCTACCTCTGTCTCCCAGCCTCCAAGACCTCACCCTAATTTTGGAGAGCAAGTTAGGTGATTGTTTTTGCTCTCTGCACTCTCTCCCCCCAGCTAGCCCTCAGGGCGTAGCCAGTCAATAGGCTGGTCAAACAGTGGAATAGATTAGATGTATTGGAATGGGCCCCTCCCTCCCTCCCTCCCTCCCTCCCTCCCTCCCTCCCTCTCTCTCCTCCCTCCCTCCCTCCCTCCCTCCCTCCCTCCCTCCCTCCCTCCCTCCCTCCCTCCCTCCCTCCCTCTCTCCTCCCTCTCTCTCTCTCTCCCTCTCTCTCCTCCCTCCCTCCCTCCCTCCCTCCCTCCCTCCCTCCCTCCCTTCCACCACCTGTGCAACTATAACACTTCCATAAAAGTCTACCATACATAGATACTGTATCTTCTGAGATACACTGGGGGAAATCCATTGGAAATAAATCACTTTTTGACAGCATCCCTTTTGATTTTAAACTACCTTTCATACATGTTTGCCCATGGAAGAAGTGTTCAGAAAGTGACTTTTTGGACCTGAACATTCAGGAGATAAAGTTGCTCAAAGTTGACCCATTTTGCCCCTCCATACCATGAGACATCCATCCATGTCTTCATCACTGGAAAAGATTAACGGTTGAGTTTTTATACAATTTAAAAGCTTACAAACAGTGCTGTCAAACTATTTTAGTATAAAAAACCTCTAATGTCAATTATCAAAAAATGAGTAAACTCAGATTTTTCCATATTTGCATATGTTGTATAGACCCTATTTTACATAATCTGAGGTTGTTGTTCCCACCATCGGTTAATACTCACTATGCTCTTCAATACAGGGTGGTGTCATTTCAATCATAGAAATGTAATTCATAGAATGGATCTATCCCTTTAGATCACTACAATTTAGCTGGTATGCCATTGAAATGTTTATTGAATTGACATTTTAAGTTCTAATTATTACCACAAAGATGACCGCAGGTCATGTCTATTATCTATATCTATGGTTTCAATAGGTTTCCTATGGAGGGTTGACAGTATCATTTAGAACAACAGATATTCCCATTCAAGTCAATGTTCTCAGATATGTGGACCTCCAACCATCTTTGTGGAACCATTTGAAAGTTGAAATGTCATTCCCATTATAGTGCATTTATCATCCAAAACACCCATCCTGTATTCAAGAACATGTTGTGTCTCAACCGATGGTGGGCACAACACAAAAACCTTAGATTATAGAAAATAGGGTCTAAACAACATACACAAATATGGAAAGAAATATATATTTTTGAAAACATATCTTTCTGATCACTTCTATAATGTGCACATATGTATGGTTTTACCCACTGATAATCTATCTATCTATCTATCTATCTATCTATCTATCTATCTATCTATCTATCTATCTATCTATCTATCTATCTATCTATCTATCTATCTATCTATCTATCTATCTATCTATCTATCTATCTATCTATCTATCTATCTATCTATCTATCTATCTATCTATCTATCTATCTATCTATCTAAAAGCTGAACATCTTTACCAGTGTGTGTGCATATACTAGGCCACCAGCCCCTCCCCCTCAGAAGCATAGCGGTAGCCCCTCCCCCCCTGAAGCATAGGTTACTGTAGCCCCTCCCCCTCTGAAGCATAGGTTACTGTAGCCCCTCCCCCTCTGAAGCATAGGTTACTGTAGCCCCTCCCCCTCTGAAGCATAGGTTACTGTAGCCTACTGATGTTACAAGCATGATTCAGAAATTAAGGAGAGATTTTTTATTATATCAATGGTAATTAAGGATAATATAGTTATTACGTTTCACATTGATTTATTAACTACTAAAAGATAAGATGAGTTTTTAATTCTGGTGCCACTCTGCACACACAAGCTTGTTAACTAGCTAGCTAATGTTTAATCTGATCTAACATTAAGGCAACTCGGAAGTTCAAAGACATTCAAAGTTCCTACATAGAAGCCACTCCTTCGCAGGTATAATTCTGTGGGCCTAATTCAGATAATGTGTCATAACAAGATGCCCAGCGCTTCAAGCATCTCGCAGCCTACACTTGTCTGTCCATGGAGCATGTAAACAACTCCCTGAGCTACAGCTTACCCTCTCCATAACAAGCTGCTATAACTGCACTGATTGAACTTACCTGCTCCATAACAAGCTGCTATAACTGCACTGATTGAACTTACCCTCTCCATAACAAGCTGCTATAACTGCACTGATTGAACTTACCTGCTCCATAACAAGCTGCTATAACTGCACTGATTGAACTTACCTGCTCCATAGCAAGGTGCTATAACTGCACTGATTGAACTTACCCTCTCCATAACAAGGTGCTATAACTGCACTGATTGAACTTACCTGCTCCAGAACAAGCTGCTATAACTGCACTGATTGAACTTACCTGCTCCATAGCAAGGTGCTATAACTGCACTGATTGAACTTACCTGCTCCATAGCAAGCTGCTATAACTGCACTGATTGAACTTACCTGCTCCATAGCAAGGTGCTATAACTGCACTGATTGAACTTACCTGCTCCATAGCAAGGTGCTATAACTGCACTGATTGAACTGACCCTCTCCATAACAAGGTGCTCTATCAGCTTTGATTAGTGAAATAATTTAATGTCGATATAAATGTAAAAAAACAAAAAACAGAAAGGAAATATATTTTTTGTTTTGAACGGTTTCAGAACTTTGCAGGTCGAAACAGTGGAGCGGAAGGAAAAAAGGTATGATTCTGTTCAGAATGAAACTAATAACTTCGGTTCCAACCCCTGGTTGAAATGTTAGTTTACTTTGTAAATAGGTTTTCATTTGACATCCAAAGAAGGTCATTGCCACAAAGTGAAGCCAGTTTTCACTAAGTAAGAAAAAGGACAGTGAGTACGATGAAACTATCCCACACAAATATTCCACACACTTCGCTTACTTGATACAGAGTGGGATTCAAAACATCCCCTATTCACATCCTACACTCTTCAACAGCCAAGCCAACTCGTTTCTCAACCCTTTTAAGTTTCTTCTGTCAGACAATATTCTGTACTGAGATAGTAACATCCCAATGATCAAGATCATCAGTAGTTAGAGGTGTCTGTTGGGGATTTCATGCATAATAACCACTAATAGACAGATAGATCTATCAGGCATAATAATAGATAGTTCTCTTCAGGAATCAGAGCAGAAAATAACCTAAAACTCCCAGAGGAATTAAACTGTAGAAAAACCACCTCAGGTTTCGATCAACCAATGCCGAACCCGTTCAGAACTACTTTTCAGAGGCTGAACTTTTTATAAAGAGTAATGAGCCCCTGTGTGTGTGTGTGTGTGTGTGTGTGTGTGTGTGTGTGTGTGTGTGTGTGTGTGTGTGTGTGTGTGTGTGTGTGTGTGTGTGCGCGTGCGTGTGTGCCCGACGTTTGCCTCGTTAGAAAAACATAGAAAGAAAAGAAACAGAAATCAAACGGCCCAAAGCCATTTATTTAAGTGTTGTTTATATCTTGCTGTAAATTTGTGTTCATGAATATATAATGAGTATTCCCAGAACAGGACAGATAATTATTCACAGAGCAGAATATTTCAAACCAAACAAACTCACTCACCTCTCAGAGATGCACCTTTGGGGTTGTTTTTATCAATTAAATTGGGGCGGGGATAGAAATATGAAAATAATGGTGAAAGTAAATAATGTTACTAATAAATGTTGCTCATGTTAGCATAGACTGGAGCAGAGAGAAAAACATTGTAAATGTAAAATGTCATGCATTGTCCACGTTCATTTCAAACACATATTTCCAACTGTCGTTGGTTGTCTGTTGCTTTCAGATCTTCTACTAAACTACAGTAACACCCTTTGGATATTGAGACATCCTTCGAATTTGCCTTAAAACACTTCAACTGTCGCCTCAACTGATATCTCCTCCTCTCCTGTGTGGTGAGCAGTGGCAGGCTGTCAGTACTCACCTTCCTATCAGTGGAGGTCTCGTGTGGGGATTTCAAAAGTGCTCCACTCCGTGAGTTATTTCAAACTACACAGTAGTCACTACAGCATCGCAAACAGCTCTGCGAGCACTTTTAGGATATGGTACTTTTTGATAAACACCTATGCTGTCAATGCATTCTCAGTGTGCCTACATCCATAGTCTCCATGTCCTCCTACGCCTTGAATCTCATGACATTATCAGTGTTTTCTCCTAATTCTCCTCTCAATCCATATTTGAGAGCAGTGCTTTTCAGAAATGTATATGTGAGAGAAACAGAGATGCCAAGTTGTCACAGTTCAATGTTTTTGTTTTTGTCAATAATTTTTTTTAAACTTAAAATTGCGTTTTCCTTGTGGGGGACAAATTGTCCCCACTTGTCAAAATGTTCCTTGTTTTACTATCCTGTGAGGATTTCTGTCCACAAGGATAAAAAAACACATACACACACACGGGTAACCCTTTACTTGTTTATTATTGATCAAGCTTATTATTATGTTATTCAGTGGTTATTACGTTATAATGTCAGTAGCAGCTTTAACTTCAACCGATCATTTAATAACCAGATTTGGATTACGGTCCCTTATCTTGATGGACATGGAATTGTCCCAAAAGTACAAAACCCATCAATCTGGCACTCCAGGCAGGCTCAAGCAAATGCTCAAAGTATTTGAACGATTTCAAATCTGGAGGGCAGATCTGGATGGCACAAGGGTAATTGGTTGTTGAGTAACCGTGCCTGAAACCTGAAGACTGGCATTAGCTCCACAATCTGACACCTTGGCTTCAGCTCAGCAGAGGATATCAAAGTATTTTTGCTTCTATTCAAAATAGAAGTCTATTGTAGAATGGAAACATGTATTTTTGTTGTCGCTGTACCCAAGCCTATGACACACCAAACACAGAACAGGCTTGGAGCAGAACAGGGTCAGTTATTGTAGGAGTTAAGCGGCAAAGTGCCTTACTCATGGCCACCAAGGCAGTAGGGTTTAGCACCTGAAAGGCACCTGAAATGCCTACACTTAAGCATAGCAGGGTAACACAGTCTTGCGGCTTGCAGGAGACCTGGGTTAGACACCAGTCTGTCCTATTGGTTCTGTGACCTTGGATAGGTATCTGTGAGGAAGTGTAACGAAGGAAGTTCTGTATCATGCTTGAGGATATATTTGAGACTATACATTGTTTGGAGTAAGGAGTAAAACAATCTTATATTATGATGGGGTAAGACCAAGCACTGTAAGCATATGAAGCATTACATAAATAAGTTATATTGTTCAATAACATTCAGAATACCCTTCCTTCACAAAGGACATTTACATGTACCCAGAATTTGATTTGGTGAAATATAGTGAATATAGACAATAATCATACTATACAGACAGAATATATCGACAAAGAATATAGAAATCCCCACACAGTGGACTTCCTGAGGACATTCAGCGATGTCCCCATTGGGTCCCTGGAAGTCCCTGAAGGGTTTTGATGGTCCCAAGGAAACATTCTCTGTCTAGTTCACAGGATGTCACTGAGGACCATGTTGGGACTTTTGTAGGAAGTTCTTAGGACATAAATTTGACTAGTCCTTAGGATGTCGCGTGATAGTCCCAAGGGATTTGTCTAGTTTCCGGTTTGTACCAGGACGTCCCGAAGGGCTTTTGTTAGGATGGTCTTGCAATGTTGTGTCATGGTCCCCTGAAGCACCCCTGGGCATTCTTGAAGGTATTTGTCACGTGATTGTCTGAGGTGTCCCAAACCATTATAAGTAAAGTCATTCAATGGGATGGGATTTTTAAGGTTAGTGGTACGCTGCAGTCAACAATAAATATGACGGAAAATACTAGTCAACACTATGATGATAACGAGACGAGATGCCCTGGAAGAAAACGATAACTATGACGAATGACTTTTCATTTTAGTCAACAAAAATGTGATGAGACGAGAATTCCACATGAGACTAATGGACGTTTAATTCCACTTGAGACTAATGGAAGTTTAATTCCACTTGAGACTAATGGAAGTTTAATTCCACTTGAGACTAATGGAAGTTTAATTCCACTTGAGACTAATGGAAGTTTAATTCCACTTGAGACTAATGGAAGTTTAATTCCACTTGAGACTAATGGAAGTTTAATTCCACTTGAGACTAATGTACGTTTAATTCCACTTGAGACTAATGGAAGTTTAATTCCACTTGAGACTAATGGACCTTCAATTCCACATGAGACTAATGGAAGTTTAATTCCACTTGAGACTAATGGAAGTTTAATTCCACTTGAGACTAATGGAAGTTTAATTCCACTTGAGACTAATGTACGTTTAATTCCACTTGAGACTAATGGAAGTTTAATTCCACTTGAGACTAATGTACGTTTAATTCCACATGAGACTAATGGAAGTTTAATTCCACTTGAGACTAATGGAAGTTTAATTCCACTTGAGACTAATGGAAGTTTAATTCCACTTGAGACTAATGTACGTTTAATTCCACTTGAGACTAATGGAAGTTTAATTCCACATGAGACTAATGGAAGTTTAATTCCACTTGAGACTAATGGACGTTTAATTCCACATGAGACTAATGGAAGTTTAATTCCACATGAGACTAATGGAGGTTTAAGTTGACAATATCTTATTTTGTCCAAAAATAAGCATGCATGCAGAATATCCATCTTTCTAATTAAGCTGATCCGCCCGGCTCTCCCTCACAGCTCCCAGACGGTCACTTCAGTCACTTGTCAATCCTTTGAACTGATGCAAAGCCAGGACACTGGACTTGTAACTAACCTCAACTATAAACACTCTCTTTCTTCCTGTCATGGAGGTTATTTCTGCTTTGATTTCATCAGAAGCTCTATTTTTGGGCGGCAGGTAGCCTAGCGGTTAGAGCGTTGGGCCAGTAACCGAAAGGTCGCTGGTTCGAATACCTGAGCTGACAAGGTGAAAAACCTGTTGATGTGTCCTTGAGCAAGGCACTTAACCCTAGTTTGCTCCGGGGGTGCCGTACTACTATGGCTGACCCTGTAGGTAGGCCTTCGTTGTAAATAAGAATTTGTTCTTAACTGGCTTGCCTAGTTAAATAAAGGTTAACTAAAAAACATTTTGTGTTGTAATTCTTTAATCTCTCGCGCTGCGGTCCGCAAATGTGAGTTGCTGTTGCTTTTTCTTATGGGAAAAACAAAAGCTATTTGTGGAATATCAGGATTACAATAAGAGTGTTTTACCTACATTTTTGGAAAGCTAAAATGTTCCCTTTTTCAAGGAAATCACTGACTGTTATGATGAGATAAAATCAGAGCTGTAAATTGTTTAACCTGTAGCCAAGGCTTTATATAGTCTATATGGTTAATTATGGCTGGCATTGGTTACAATCTGCCACAAAATCAATGTTACCAGCTAGGGGCCAGTTGTGATACAGCCTGGATTCGAACCAGGGTGTCTGTAGTGATGCAGTGCTTTAGACCGCTGTGCCACTTGGGAGCCTAAAATGTGACTAAGATGAAAAGGTATTTTAAGACTAAAACCAAATCTAAAATAGCTGCTAAAATTAGCACTGGTACGCTGTACGGACCTTAACCACAGGTAGGAGGTGGGGAGGGGGGACTAGGGTTCATTTGATTATAGACGTCCTCCAGCGATTTGTTTGACTTTTACTGTTGAAAAGTGATACCTCAAGTATACATACAGTAGTAACACTACCATCCTGTAGGTTTACACCAGGACTCTCCAACCCTGTTCCTGGAGAACTACCATCCTGTAGGTTTACACCAGGACTCTCCAACCCTGTTCCTGGAGAACTACCATCCTGTAGGTTTACACCAGGACTCTCCAACCCTGTTCCTGGAGAACTACCATCCTGTAGGTTTACACCAGGACTCTTCAACTCTGTTCCTGGAGAGCTACCATCCTGTAGGTTTACACCAGGACTCTCCAACCCTGTTCCTGGAGAGCTACCATCCTGTAGGTTTACACCAGGACTCTTCAACTCTGTTCCTGGAGAGCTACCATCCTGTAGGTTTACACCAGGACTCTCCAACCCTGTTCCTGGAGAACTACCATCCTGTAGGTTTACACCAGGACTCTCCAACCCTGTTCCTGGAGAACTACCATCCTGTAGGTTTACACCAGGACTCTCCAACCCTGTTCCTGGAGAACTACCATCCTGTAGGTTTACACCAGGACTCTCCAACCCTGTTCCTGGAGAACTACCATCCTGTAGGTTTACACCAGGACTCTTCAACTCTGTTCCTGGAGAGCTACCATCCTGTAGGTTTACACCAGGACTCTCCAACCCTGTTCCTGGAGAACTACCATCCTGTAGGTTTACACCAGGACTCTCCAACCCTGTTCCTGGAGAACTACCATCCTGTAGGTTTACACCAGGACTCTCCAACCCTGTTCCTGGAGAACTACCATCCTGTAGGTTTACACCAGGACTCTCCAACCCTGTTCCTGGAGAACTACCATCCTGTAGGTTTACACCAGGACTCTCCAACTCTGTTCCTGGAGAACTACCATCCTGTAGGTTAACCCCCCCCCCCACACACACTATATCATGACTTACCTGGACCAGAGGAACCCCCCCCCCCCCCCACACACACTATATCATGACTTACCTGGACCAGAGGAAACCCCCCCCCCACACACACACTATATCATGACTTACCTGGACCAGAGGAAACCCCCCCCCCCCCCCCCCACACACACTATATCATGACTTACCTGGACCAGAGGAACCCCCCCCCCCCACACACACTATATCATGACTTACCTGGACCAGAGGAACCCCCCCCCCCCACACACACACACTATATCATGACTTACCTGGACCAGAGGAACCCCCCCCCCCCACACACACTATATCATGACTTACCTGGACCAGAGGAACCCCCCCCCCCCCCCCCCCACACACTATATCATGACTTACCTGGACCAGAGGAAACCCCCCCCCCCCCCCCCACACACACACTATATCATAACTTACCTGGACCAGAGGAAACCCCCCCCCACACACACACTATATCATAACTTACCTGGACCACCTATTGAGATGTGCCTTTTGTTAAGTAAATCAGGTGTTAAATGAGGTGAAAAGGAGTTTAGAGTGCCACTTTAAGTATGGGGGACAGAAGGGGGCAGGGTGGGTAGCTTGGTCGGTTGGTCAGGGCGGGGGTAGTTGAGAGGTGGGTCAGGAGGGAAGGGCGTTATGTTGGGAGAACTGAGGTATTTGGTTAAGTATGAGGTAGTTGGGGGTGGGGGGCTGATGCTGGGGTATTTGTTTAAGTATGTGTGTGTGGGGGGGGGGGGGGGGGGGGGTTGGAGTTAATCTCGTTATCTGGTAATCTTCAAATACTCTGAGATTTGACTGGGGCTGCATGCATATGCCGGTCTAATCCAGCCTGCGCAGGTGGTTTGAGTAACAAACTCAATATACTTTAAAATGGCTATCTAATAATCACCGAAATGAAAGCTAGACAGTCAGGGGGCATCAGAAATTACCAAAACGATGGATAGAGGTCTATTTTTAGACAGCTGGGAAATATAAAAAAAATTCAGTACAGCCCCCCACGTAAAGCATCCATCCATCCAACCAGCTCTATAAATGCTGAATCTGTACTAAAATACCTCACTCACTAACCCTACATCTCCTACTCTGAATCTGTAGTCAGAAGTGCTGCTGGATTAAATCCTGCTGCTATTGGCTGGTGAGATGTGTTGGTGTGAAGTGCTGCTGGATTAAAACCTGCTGCTATTGGCTGGTGAGATGTGTTGGTGTGAAGTGCTGCTGGATTAAAACCTGCTGCTATTGGCTGGTGAGATGTGTTGGTTTGAAGTGCTGCTTGATTAAATCCTGCTGCTATTGGCTGGTGAGATGTGTTGGTGTGAAGTGCTGCTGGATTAAATCCTGCTGCTATTGGCTGGTGAGATGTGTTGGTGTGAAGTGCTGCTTGATTAAATCCTGCTGCTATTGGCTGGTGAGATGTGTTGGTGTGAAGTGCTGCTGGATTAAATCCTGCTGCTATTGGCTGGTCAGATGTGTTGGTGTGAAGTGCTGCTTGATTAAATCCTGCTGCTATTGGCTGGTGAGATGTGTTGGTGTGAAGTGCTGCTGGATTAAATCCTGCTGCTATTGGCTGGTGAGATGTGTTGGTGTGAAGTGCTGCTGGATTAAAACCTGCTGCTATTGGCTGGTGAGATGTGTTGGTTTGAAGTGCTGCTGGATTAAATCCTGCTGCTATTGGCTGGTGAGATGTGTTGGTGTGAAGTGCTGCTGGATTAAATCCTGCTGCTATTGGCTGGTGAGATGTGTTGGTGTGAAGTGCTGCTGGATTAAATCCTGCTGCTATTGGCTGGTGAGATGTGTTGGTGTGAAGTGCTGCTGGATTAAATCCTGCTGCTATTGGCTGGTGAGATGTGTTGGTGTGAAGTGCTGCTGGATTAAAACCTGCTGCTATTGGCTGGTGAGATGTGTTGGTTTGAAGTGCTGCTGGATTAAATCCTGCTGCTATTGGCTGGTGAGATGTGTTGGTGTGAAGTGCTGCTGGATTAAATCCTGCTGCTATTGGCTGGTGAGATGTGTTGGTGTGAAGTGCTGCTGGATTAAAAAAAGGAAAGTGTGGATAAATCATTGAAAGATGGAGGGAGGCAGGGCTGGAAATAGAGTCTGAGTTGCTCTGTTTCTACGGTAACTGAGGATGGGGAGGTACCCTGAATGAGATTGGAAGCAAAACAAACCTCCCAGTCTCCGATGGCAACAGCGCAGCAATTGGTTCTTGTTTCCTGTGAGGACAGGGAGGAAAAACATATTCAGACGTTACACCAGAAAGATTAGAGGCGAGAGGGCGATACACACACACACACACACACACACACACACACACACACACACACACACACACACACACACACACACACACACACACATACACACACACACACACACACACACACACACACCACACACACACCACACACACACACACACACACCACACACACACACACACACACACACACACACACACACACTCACAAACCACACACACACACACACACACACACACACACACACACACACACACACACACACACACACACACCACACACACCACACCACACACACCACACACACACACACTCAGGCTATGAGACACACACACACACACACCACACACCACACACACTCGGGCTGTGAGACACACACACACACACACACACTCAAAATCACATGCTCCACTTCACCCCATAGCCTCCCTCCCT